>CM074490.1:36728193-37284440 GCA_037389245.1 Oryzias sinensis
TCTGAGAGATTTCTGTCTCTATTTGCATTTTCATTTTCTAGTATTATGAATAATTCTTTCTAAAATCTCCTCCCTCAGCCTCTTTCTCTTTTTCTGTTCTGACTTTGGAGGCATTTGTCTGAAAAAACACCTGAGAAGGTGAGGCAGGAACAAGGGGGCGGAGCCAACGTGTAAATTGACGGTTCAGAGGAAATATTTGCTTTTATTTCTTTTGGGTTAAAGTTTTTATTTTGTTTCTGAAATAAAGTTTGATGGAAATCCTGGAAGAGACATTTTTGGTTTGGTCGGCAAAAACTTTAAAAAACTGCAGCTCCATCAGTTGAAGGTTTATTTGTGTCCCTGATGATAATTCTGTTCAACAGACATTTACTTTAAGTTGTGTTTGTAGGAATATAGGAGGAATTTGATCAAATGAGCAATAATTGTGTTCACGATTTACTTATTTGGTTCAATATCTTAATGTCATTTTCCGTTCACTAAAATGTTTATTCGTGTTAGAATTATATTTAAAATAAAGTTAAAATGTCAATTCAAATTATACATTTATTTAAGAGTAGTTTCTACTCACACATACTACTACTACTAATAATAATAACAATAATAATAATAATAATAATAACAACAATAATAATAAAAATAATAAAAATAATAATGAGAAGAAGAATTAGCATACAAAATTGTATTAGATTTTGGCCTGTAAACCAGTTTTTTAATAAAAAGGTTAATAATCTGCATTTTACTAAATGTCTTTGATGTCAAATGAGAACAAATGTTTTTGTCAAAAAGTTCTTTTATGTTCAGATCAGCAGACGGACTAAAACCGTCTCAGGTTTTCTAGCGTCTCCTTCAGACTGAAGTCTTTGTCCTCACTGACCTGCTGCCGCTAATGTGTCTGCGGCAAGACGCAGCAGGCCTGAACACACACACACACACACACACCAAAGCACACACAAACATGCACGTAAATGTGCACAAACGTGCACACAAGCTAGGGCTGCAGATTATAAGGAAAAATTTGTGATTATAGTGATGAATATTGCGATGACAATACATTTTTGATTTATTGTGTCGGCCTTACACACACACACACACACACAAACACACCCACACACACACATGCACACACACACACCCTCACACACGCACACACACACACCCTCACACACGCACACACCCACCTGCACACACACACACACCCACCCACACACACACACACGCACACACACACACACACACAAACACACCCACACACACACATGCACACACACACCCTCACACACGCACACACACACACACCCTCACACACGCACACACACACACACACACAGGAGTCATTTAGTAAATTCTAAACAGTTGAGTTTATTGATGTGTAACCGTGATTTTCAGGTTTTAGTCACTGAAAGAAAATCCTTCAACGACGTCTTCCTACGTGTTCAGAATGATGAGCAAAACAAACACACCCATGAACATGAATTGTTGGTGGGGACTTCCTGGTTGGAATCATAACTAAAGCAGTGAACATAAATACATTCACTGATGGCCTGGTTCTGGTTCTGGTTCAGTGGGTTAAATATTGAAGAGAACAATCTGGTTTCACTTAAAACTCAACTTTTTTTGCTATATGGTTGAGATTCACGCGGGGGGGGGGGGGGGGGGTTGATTGACAGCCGACCATCAGATCATCCACTCTAAGAAGCCATGACAGGACACAGGAACCATGGGCGTGGCTACTCTGTCCCGCCCCTTTCCTCACTTTCCTCCTGTGACATCATGACCAGCCAAGATGGCGACCATTACGTGGTCTGAAAATGGGCCCAAAACCGAGAGACCACGGCGTCAACACATCCTGTCTGCAAGGCTAAAGCAGCTCTGACAGACACGTTGGACAGATGGGGGTGGGCGGGGCTTGTTCTCATTTACAGAACAAGCATTTTAGCATGGCATCCCTTTAAAGTCTTGTTTTATTTCTAGACTCTGACGAGTCAAACAGTCAAACCGCTGCACAGTTCAGACAAACCTCCGCTGGAAGTAGATTAGCTAATCCGCTGGGATTGAGTCTGTGGCAGATCACAGCCGTCTTTATCAATGGTCAACATTCTTGGATGCTTCGTATCGCTGCACATCGATCTTCGCTGGTACAGAGTTTGTCCCCAACAGGAAGCTCGGTTCGTCTGCAGCAGATGGATGTTGGATAAGCTCGTCTCCACGCCCTGCTCCAGTCCTTGACCTGACAGAGAATGACACACAGGCCTCAGAAATGCGGCGGCGGCGCTCTGGTCGTGTACGGGCCTGCCCTCGCCACACCGTGTGTGTCTGCGCCGGGAACGCATGAAAACCTTTCTGGAACATTTGCTACATTCTGACGCTCTGAGGTTTGGGCTTGAGCAGCTGCATTTTACGGCGTCTCACGGCACAGAAGTGCTCATGCAGAGAACATCCGTCTTCAGGTGAAGCAGCGCCAAAAGCTAAAGTGTCCTTCTACACCTGAGGCCGGGAAAACAGGGAGCAGCTGTTTTCTTAAAACTAGAGTCGCAAAGAGGATTCATTTTGACAAATTTCACAAGAAAATGAGAAAAAGTCAACATTTCATCTCGTTGAAGATAAGCAGACATGATTCTTTCTGCGTGTTAGTGAGAGCTAATGCTAATAAACAACCTTAAACTAGCTGGGTGTAACTTTTCCTCTGACGGCCACCATCACGGTGGAGTTTGCTGCATGTCTGTCTGAACACGACGGACTCCTGGGCGTTCTCACACCCAGCCCAGTCGGCAAACCCTCGGCACTCCTGTCTCGCCTCACCTGTCAAGCTCAGGTGCCGGTTTCTGTACAGACCGGTACAGAAGTCACTGATTCACTGTTTGGTCACAAATGAAAAGGAATCGGCGTCCGTTTGTTCACTACGATGCAGCTTTAGATGGAAAAGCGTCTGTCAGATGTCATTTTTACCCGAGCCCAGTGAGGTTTGTTGTTATTGGTCACCATATATGCAGATGACACACAGGTATTTCTGACAATGACACCGGCAGACCGAGGCTCTTGGTAAACGCATGGAGGACACTGATGACGATGTGACACAATTTATTTCTGGTAAAACAGAAGTTATTGTCTTTGGATCCAAAAAGAAAAGGTTGGAGGTCGCTACAGAGCTTCGATCTATTCATCTAAAAACCACCAACTAGGCCAGAAACATGGATGCAGTTTTGCACACAGACCTACATTTTGATAAACACATGAAGGCAGTCATCGAATGAGCCTATCATCCTGTTAGGGAGTAAGGATTTGATGTCTAAGCAGAGAAAGTAGTTCATGCGTTCATCTTTGCTGTGGTTGACTTGAATACTCTAACAGTGTTTTTACCGGACAACCAAAGGATCCACCAGGAGACAGCAGCTTATTCAGAATTGTGCAGGTCGGGATCTCACCAAAACAGTAGAACCACATCAGTCAAGTGCATTGAATGACCCAGTGTGTACCAGCCAGACCGCTCTGCCCCTCTGGATCCGGTCTTTTTTCAGATCCTAGAGTCCAAACCAAACACACAGAAGCTGCATTAATTGAAGAAAAAAGGTTCAGAGCACTGTCTAGCGGGTCTAGATGACCCACTCCCAATGTTAAAGTACCTAGGATAGCACAAGGGTTACAGTGTACTTTATTTTGAAATGCTTCACCTCTGAATCTCACAAAGCGCTTAAGAAACAGTTCTCTGTCACATGATCAGAGTTCCAGCCACGTCTCAAAGGTGCCCCGTTTTACTGCAGCTCCCAGAATGCTTCACTCCCTGCAGAAGACGCAGAGCCTGAAACTGCAGCAGCAGCTGCGTCGGAGTGGAGGCTGCAAAGCAACCCAGAGACGGAAAAGTCAAGGTTCCTGTCGACCGCAAGTCTGAGGAGGAAGGAGACGGCTGTGCAGCAGCTGAGCCAGCAGCAGTGTGTCCTTGAGCAAGGCATTGATTCATGCTCTGGGGTGCTGCTCCTGACCTTTTGCTCTGCAGGTGGAGAAACCCCCTCCCTGCTGCAGATCCTGTATGCAGATAGTCTGTGGCCTTTTCCAGCTGCACCTTCTGCCTCAAACATCTCTCAGCACTTCCCACTGTGTGAAGGAGCGTTTTCCTGACAGGAGGAGAAAAACGCCGCCGCGCTTCCTTCTCCTCGCCGCGAGCGTGGGTCCTGAGAGCTCAGCTGTCGCAGGATGTGGGAACCGCAGGCCTCCCACAGGGGCCGGCAGACAGAGCGCCGGCAGGTGTAGCTGCAGCAGGAAGGCCGCGGTGTTGATGGGATCCAGGGTGTTTGTGCTGCTGCTCCTCTTCCTCCCCGACGTGGAGTTTCACATGTCCCGCCACTTAGTTTTATGACTCGGTAAATACGTGTTGAGAAGAAGTCCTGGAATGAGCAAACATCTTAATCACAGCGTGTTCTGCCCGTTAGATTTATGATCCGGGTTTTCTCACCTCGTTAAAACAAAAGGAGGAGAAGATCGAGAAACATTTGAACGTTTGAAGAGACGACAGTGGAGGTAAAGAGAAATCCAATGATCCCATCCTCATCCCAGTACACAAAAGAGGTTTGATGGTCAGGAGGATATTTTTGCAAAACAACATTTATAAACCTTTCATCTCTCAAGTTAAGGGAAAGGATGAAGCCAAAAGAGAGAACACTCATTGAATGCTGTCCCTTTATGACAAGTAAATGATAACAAACGATAGATGGAAATGATGGAAAAAAACACGTCTGTGTGTCTGTAAGAGCAAAACGCAACAGAACGGCAGACAGGAAGTGACAGGAGGAGGAAAAACTGCTTCAGTGATGAAGCGTTGGTTTGTTCAGAGATGTGGAAAACCTGAACTCTCTTTAGGGAGCGTCCTCTAAATGCTGACTGATGTTCTTCTTCACCCGAACCCCAAAAAGAGCAGTAAACAGGCTGAGACGTTCCTCAGAACAGCTGCGGCGTGTCCGTTCCTGACCGCAGCGAGCTGTTTACAGTTTGGCCGACATGGTTTCTGCGGCAGCTGAAAACATTTGGAGCAAACAGCAGGTTGATGGGTTTCCTGCAGAAACTGTCCTCCAGGATTTCAGCAGCGACTCGGCTGATCCGAGCAGATCCTTCCTGCAGCTGCTGACCTTTGGGATGGAGGGTTGTGTTGTTTCTCTGTTAAAAGGGACGCAAACGTGGAAAAGAAACCAGGAGATGACAGAGGTGGAGAATTTGTTTGCTCTCAGCGGGGATTGAGGGATTCATCGATGCAGATCCCATCAGCATCGAAAGGTTTTGTTGATGTTTGCAACAACCAGAGTTCCTCCATGAAGCTCCTACCCTGACAGATCAACCTGGCCGCCCGTCCTGATGTCAAAAATGGAAACTTTAGAAGATTTGAAGTTTTCCTTACTAATCATGGGAAAAAACTGTCTACTAATGAAAACAAAAACAAAAGGAGGAGCAGAAATTTCCCTCAAATTCACTTTTTTTAGCACACAAATCAACATTTGTGTGCTAAGTTTGAGTTTCAAGGACGATGTTTCAGTCTTTCCAGCAAAGACAAACTCTGCAGGCAGAAGTGGACATCCTCTCTGGACCTTTAGGAGCTTCGTTTCTCCACCCAGAAACTGCTGGAGGATCAGAAACCTCAGAACTGATGGGTGATCAGAAAAACGTCGGACTTCCTGTCCTGCAGCAGCTGTGATGACCCCAGATCCATGTGAGGGGAGGTTTTTTAAGGAAGAGATCTGAGGAAATTCTCCAGGACATTTGTTCAGGGGAGAAGGAACGGAAAGAAAAAGAGGAATCCGTGTCTTTGAGGGGATGAGACTCAACGAATGAAGCTACAGTTTAAAGAAAAGACATGTTTGGGGAAAGATGAAGATCCTCTGGAACACGTGAAGCGCACCCCTCTGCGGTTTCACAGGCAGCCTGTTTGTTTGCAATCAAACACCCTTTGACAGGTTCGGCGGGACTCACTAATTATTCAACAGGAAAATAAATCTGGTGTTCTTTGATCCCAAATCCAGGATTCACCGTTGCTGTCAGTGAAGATTTGTGTGGGAAATCCTCCGTGGATGGAGAACAAAGGAGCGAGGAGCCACAGAAGCAGCACCAACACCAGACCTGCAGCGGCGACCGCTCCGACGCCGCGTCCAACCCCCCCAGGACCGTCTAGCTCTACAGTGACGGCTTCCTCTGAAGACTCAGGGTTCCTTTGGACTGTCCAGGTTCTGGTTCTGGTTCTAGATACTCAGAGCCTTTAGTGACATTGACGCTTCTCATCAATAATATGTCATCCATCCATCCATCCATCCATCCATCCATCCATCCATCCATCATCCATCCATGTTGGGCTGAGGTTTACCCTGAACAGGTCAAAAATCTCATCCATCAGCAGGTTAGAAACCAGCTTCTTCTGCCCAAACCAGAAAGAACAGAAAGTCTCAGGAATCAGCAGCTAATTGTTTTTCCAGAGTTCCTTCCGTTCCGTCGCCGTCTGCCTTTCGCCGTCTCGGTGTTTTAGGATTCTGTTTGGTGAAATGTTGTGTGTTTTTAAATGTTTGCATTTCATCACATTACATACAGAGTCATACCAAGACTCTTAAACCTGATGCCTCCATGCTGGACACTCAGCACTAAGGGGTTGGATTGGGGGGTTAAACCACCAAATGGTTCCTGATCTCACCCCCCAGGGGAGGGGTCAATGCAGAAAACAAATGTCACACATCTAGATGTGACTGTAACTTTAACTTAACATGGACTCTCTGATCGCGAATGTTCATGTCTGTCTGTGAAGCGAGGAGTTTTACCGCCTTAAATCATCTAGAATTATGGTGAAAATGAAGATTTTGTGAAAAACGAGAAACTTTGGTTTTTCTTTTCCTTCTTTTATTCTGATTTCTCTTCGCTCCCTTCTCTACTTCTGTGCCGGTCCCAAGCCCAGCTAAATTGAGAGGGTTGCATCAGGAAGGGCATCCGGCGTAAAACATTGCCAAGATAACCATGCGACTCGTCCACGAATGTAAGGATGATTGGCTGTGGCGACCCCTGATGGGAGGAGCCAAAAGTGAAAGAAGATTCTGATTTCTCTTCAGGTTCTTTAACAGTTTTCAGTCAGCACCAGGTTGTGTTTCAGCTTTTCTCCAGACCCGGGCTCAGACCTGCTCCGCTGGGTGGGCTGGGGGCCCGGATGCCGCCTCACGATAGTTGAGGTAGGGGCCCCCCCTTGGCTGGTTCGCCTGTCCCTGCTGGGTTGGCGGGTCCACTGGTTCCTCTTCTGTTGTTCACTTGCTGGAAAAAAAGTGTGTGTGTGTGTGGTGAAGGGGGGGGGGTAGCTTTAACAAATGTGCCCCCCCCCCTTTTGAGTAACCCATGTGCTATCCTAGGCACTTTAACATTGGGAGTTGGGTCATCTAGACCCACTAGACAGTGGGGTCATCTAGACCCACTAGACAGTGGGGTCATCTAGACCCACTAGACAGAGCTCTGAACCTTTGTTCTTCAATGATTTGTGATCTTCACTGGTGTCCATGGATTACATGAAATCTTTCCACCTTTATCCACCTTTGTCATGGTAGGGAGAACACCTCAATATAAGGGGGGGGGTCATAGGATAGCACAAGGGTTAAATAAAAATATGCTTTAATAATAAATTTTGCTTTGAGTTGATTTCAGAGAAACAAATGGTGCAGCAGCAGGGCGGTCGACCTCTGATCGGAAGAATGCAGGTTCGATTCCCGCCTTGCCCTTCCGTGTGTTGAAGTGTCTTTGGGCAAAACACTGAACCCCACCTTGCCTCTGGTGGAAGGCAGTGCAGCCCCCACCAGTGAATGGGTCTGTAAAGTGCTTTGGACCCATTTAATGGCTCCTCCCCTCTGAAGTTGTCTCCATGGCAACAGCAGAACTGAGTTTCAATCAGGGTTAAACAAACCTGTGTTAATGTTAGCCCCATCAAGGCAAGACACAAACCATCCAGGAGCATAAGCTCCGCCCATCTGGACGGGTCAGAAGTTGAGGTGAAAATGGGATTTTATTCCCCTCAGATCTTTGCAGACTCCCCCTCAGGGATTATCTGTCCACACCTGAGCGTCTCCTGGCTTAATCTGCACACCAGGAGCAAAATAAAAACCAAACCTGTCCAATGGTGTCCAGGGGGGGCTCAGACGGATGGGCCGCGCTCCGTACATCACGTGTACGGCGTCGCTCGGATCCTCTTCATTCGGGTAGAAGGATGTTCCTCTCCTCTGGCCGAGCTCCTAAATTAAGATTGAGACGGCGGAGCATCAACACGCGTCGCTCTCAGGCCTTTTCTCAGGCATCCATCACTGCAAACAGGTGGCCCCGCCCCCGCTCGGCCCTTTTGGAGCTGTCTGTTTGCTGCCTCATTGGTGTGAATGAAACCAGAAGTGGAGCCCCCCCTCCCCAACGACCAGGACCCAAAGGTCAGGGAGGGGGCGCCGCCGTCACCAGAGCAGCGATGGGAAACTATTATTGGAGCTATTGTGGAGGGGCCATAATTCATGTGAGAGGAAGTTGTCTTGTTGTGTATATACATGTGTGTGCATCTGCGTGTTCTAATGACTGTACGTTTATACAAATCTATCTATAGAGGCCGCCTTGTTTATGGCTTACTGTGCTGCTGAAGCACTCTAAAAGCCCCCCCACCCCCCAACTGTGAATGATGGATGACATCAACCTCCGTCTTTCAGACTTTTATTGGGATAATCCTGAAATTTGGGTTCTGTCACTCACATCCAAACGACTTTCATGGAAAACGTTTTTAGAAAATCAATCAGCATCTGTTCTTTGGAGGCTGCTGTTTATGGCGGGAAAGTGTGTGCCTGGGCTCCGGCGCACCCCCGTGACCCTCCGGGGAGTAAACAGTCTCAGGACGATGAACTCAGGCTGTTCTGGCTCCCCGTGTGGCGTCGCTATCAAAATGACAATCTGTTATTGGGAGTGAGCGCGCGGCCCCTCCATCACACGCCAACGCTGTAAATACGCAGCCGCTTTGGACGACAGGCGTGTTTGAGCTGGTCACGTCCTGGAACAAACACGCCGCGTGATGAAACACGGCGGCGGCGCATTCCTGCATCCCACCCGTCTGTTGGGTAACGCCGAGAACATTTGGGAGGATTTGGGTGGAAAAGCAGATTCGTTTGTGAGGAACTTCAGGAGATGATGAGGAGCAACCAAATGTTGGCGGCCCCAACAGCCTTTTTCTGCTCCTGACTCCTGCTTTGACCCCCCAGCTGCCCTGCATCCTCCTGCCCCTGAGAGCAGAGTGAGCTCAGACACAGCAGGAGGACCAGGCTGTGAACGGGACGCTCCTGCAGACCTTCAGCTTCTGGAGGCATCAGCAGGAGCAGCTCTCCAGAAATGTGCAGAAATGTCAGTCCTGCATTTGCAGGAGAAGACCCCGGAGGTGTCAGTGGGGGGGGGGGGGGACGGCCCTCTGCCTCCTCTGTTATGTGGAAGGGCAGCAGAAGTTCAGTCTATTCCAGTAGAAGAACTTGTCCTGCAGAGAAGGTTCAACCTTTTACAGTGATGCAAGTTCCTGACCAAAAGACGGATTCATCAGGATGGAAACAAATACTAATTACTCACTGTTAGTACTAGAGTTTTGCAAAGCTTAACTATAATTACAAACAAACATCAAATTAGAAAGAAAATGACTGGAGGTCAACGTTTGAACTTTTGACTGGTTTAAAAAATCTGTTTGTCTTTTGAATTCAAGTTTTTTTTGTATTAAAAGAATGCACAAACACACACACACACACACACACATACACACACACACACACACACACACACACACACACACACACACACACACACACACACACACACACACACACACACACACACACACACACACACACACACAAACACACACAAACACACACACACACAACACACACACACACACACACACAACACACACACACACACACACACACACACACACAACACATTACACACACACAAACATACACAAACACACAAACACACACACACACACACACACACACATACGCACACACACACACACACACACAACACACACACACAAACACATACACACACACACACACACACACACACACACACACACACACACACACACACACACACACAAACACACACACACAAACACACACAAACACACACATGCAACACACAAACACACACACACAAACACACACACACACACACACACACAGTCACACACACACAAACACACACACATGCAAACACAAACACACACACACACACACACACACACACAAATACACACACACAACACACACACACACAAATACACACATACACACACACAAATACATAAACACACACACACAAGCACACACACACACATACACACACAAGCACACACACACAACACACAGTTCCCATCATCTGTTGTGGAGACGCCTGCCTCTTAGAACGTGACCATGAAGACCTAAAAAAATAGTGGCTGGCCTTTTCCTGACTTTTTGGCTGCATCATCATCATCATCGCCATCTGCTAGTTGACAGGACCTTCTCATCCGCCCACTGACTTGAACCGATTACTGTTGAGGCAGACGCGATACTGATCGCCCGTTGAAAGAGATCTGAATAACAACTGCATTGCAGGGCGCCGACCATCCGCAACATCCAGTCGCTGTTTTTCGGCGATACGGACTTCGCCACGTTGGAACCAGACGACGTTAGTCAGCAGCGATTAGTCCAGGTCGGTCTGCATCAACATTTCTAAGGCAGCTACTCTCTCCAATCAGCAATAAGCCTGTAGGAAGGCCACACCCCTTCCACTGAAAACGGGCTTGGGACAATCTGTCAATCAAACATTTGACATGAGACAACCTTCTGTCATCGAAGCATCTGATTGGTCAGTTTCTACCTAGAATAACTTGCACTATAGAAAGAAATGATTGTTTTTGGCGTAGCCATGAATTGACCAATCAGACGCCCGCGGACAGCTCCGGTGTCAATCGCCCAAAGTGTTTGATTGACAGATTCCTTAGCCTGCCTTCAGTGGAAGGGGTGTGGCCTTCTAATATGCTCAGTACTGATTGGAGAAAGTGGTTATAACAATGAAGTCGAAGACCGACACGGACCAATCAGAGTTGAGCAGGGAGCCGCGAACCGCCTGTGTTTCTGGGTGAACAATGGGACTAAATCACAGAAGTATTTACTCATTTCTTTTGTTTGTTGTTTATTTTAGTGTTCAGATCTGACTCAGCTGAAAAGACAGCATTTCTTTCTATTATTGCTTTGTTTGTGATTGTTCTTGAGAAAAACTTGGTTGCTGGTAAAGTTTAATAGAAGTCCATCATTTCAGCGATTTGACTGCGTGTGGCAGATCGATGTAATATTCTTTTAAAATGTGTCAAAGTTGGATTCTTTCAATCAAATCTCGTAAGTAACAACGGGCTGGATTAATTACAGCTGATTAATTATTGATGAATATTTGTATGCTTTTTTGTTGGTTCTTGTGTCGGATGGAAAACATGACTGTGTTGTAACACCGATAGAGATTAAAAGTTGATTAGAAGTCATTTGTTTAAAGTGGGAAAAAGAAGCAGTTAGGCCTCCGAGCGGCTGTTAAAAGAAAAGGTGCTGTTTAAGGGACAGGCGCGCGCCCTTTGTGCGCGTTCTCGCTGTTCAAAATGAGACAATTAGGCTATGTTCACACTGCAGGCTGAAACGACCAATTCTGAATTTGCTCTGCATGCCCAATTCGCATCTTTTCATGACAGTCTGAGGCTGACGCCACACTGCAGGTCTTATACATCAATTCGGATTTTTGAAAATCCGATTTATTTGCTGTGACTGTTCACATTTGCAAGTAAATCCAATCTTGTGATCACCAGTGTGACCGTGACACGACCTGTACCAGACTCGCATGCGCAGAAGCCAGAAGAAATACTCAACGCAGAACGACGCCACGGTTGTTCGCGGAGCAAACGTTAACAATGGATGTCAACAACAGTGTTGTCAAAAGCGGAGCTCTTTTTGTAATATTACATTTATTTTCACGAAGAAGCAGCACAATTACAATTTTCTCATTTTAAAGGCAATAGTCGGATCGGCCTGTACCACCGTAGTGGAAGATGAATGTGTATGTGTTGGGGCCAGCCACAGTGGGTACAGACGATCCCGACACTCCGCAGCTCCCGCTCAACCTACAAGGCAACAGGCGGGTGCATGACCAGGAGCCACATACAGTCGCCCGGCACCAGAGCCACATAAAAATTAAAAAAATATATAATTCATGCCTTTTATGTTTGCACCAAACTAACATGAACGCTTTTTAGAATGAGTTATTGGCGGAGTGGAATAATACTGGAACTTATTGTCGCTAAAAACTCAAACCTGGAAAATGTGAAATCAAAGTAAATGAACTCTTTGATGTTTAAATTGAGACTGTGGATCGGTTACAAGAAAACACGCTGCGGTACTTCCTCCAAACGAAGGGGGATTTGTTATTGGCTAATCACCACCGTCCCTGCAGGCATGCTAATGGATCTTTCAGCTTCAACAGTCATTACAACAGGAACATTGCCGCGAGTTCGATCGCTGCCACGCGCCATGGCAGCTCCTGGATTATTGATGTGTTAAACACAGATCGACATCATCGATCATTGATCATTGATCATTGATCGCATTTTATCACCCAGGCTTGTGTTTCAGTGGGGGCTGGATCTCAGACAATGCAGAAATTTGACAAGAGTTTGGTGAAAACGCCACTGTTTAGAAGGAATCCAGACACCAAACAATCTTTTTCTTTTTCTATTGCAGCCATTTGTCTCTTTTTAAAACTATTTTGAAAGAAGTAAACAATGAATCTTTGCATCACAGAGTTAAACTAGAGACATGTTGAAAAGAAAATTAAAAATATATACAGATAAATCCATAATATCAGAACAGAAGTCAGTGTCTACACCAATTTATTCCAAATTTATTTCAAAGCAACAATATTTAAGTATTTGATGAGTCAAAAGAGAAATTGAGCACAGAAGGTGATATATTTGGAATCTTTCAGTAACGTTCTGCTTTGTTTTTTATTTAATATTTATGACTGTGAGGTGCAGATTTGACAGTCCCTCATATAAATCCAGATCATCTGCTGCAGCGTTGGCTGTGAATCCTGAAGAACTGGTCCCTCCTCCCTTCTAACAAGAACAAAAGCTATTAAGACCGGTTTTCCTCCAGGATTTTCTTTAACAATAAATTCATTTTAAATTGTGTTGACGGTCACAGAAATCATTTTTTTAAATGTTGGAACTACTTTTTAAACTTCTGAAACTTTCTTTTTCCATTTATGTTTGAAGTTTTTAGTTTCTTAGATTTCTTGTTCTGAAATACCTACACATTCTTGTTTTACTCCCATGATGCAACATTTTTGTAATCCGTACAGATTACCAGCCAGTTAAGATCATTCAAAGATGACTAAAATAAATGGAATCACCATAAATTCTGACTCCAGTTTAATCCAGTTATTTAGTTCTATTACATAAAAAAATCATTTGACTTAATTTCGTATTTTGGATGGATTTTTAAAGGAAACGGCGATCGTGGAGAGAAAGATAAACGTGTTTTTAGGAAAACAGGAAAACGATCAGAAATCCAGAAAGTTCCCCATTGGTCTGACGGAAAATATCATCAGTGTTTCCAGCTCCCTCAGTGGGGGAGGAGCTAGAAGTCGCTAATTTGCATATCATTTTTAGCTTTTGTAAGAAAACAAACAAACAAAATGAGTAAGAACATCACCATTTATTGGTTCTGTGAGCATCTTCTCGTCACTTTCTATAGCGCTGTTGACTTCAGACGGAGATGGATCCGCCGCAGAGGTGTGTAACGAAGAGGTCAACGTAGCCGGAAGCTTTCTTGGTGGTTGTTGAAACTAGAAGCGTTGTAACGTTACATTATTCAATTAAATAAACATCGTTGCTGCTGGGGTTCAACGCTGACTATATCTGAAACCTGGACCGAGCAGCTTCATCCATAGAAACGTTCACCTCACCAAATGAAGCATCCAGTCGCCATAAGTCATGATACAGACGCCGCCAGTGAGCAGGAATGCATCCGGAGTTGTCTGAGCTAACGTTTCATGGCAGAACCCTCTCACCAATCAGAGTGAGTTTGTCAGAAATGGCCACCCCCACCACTTGAAAGCAGGCTACATAAGATCTGTGATTTAAACGCTTTGAACGCTGGACTTGGGGGGGGCCATCAGGCTCCGCCTACTTTTTACTGACATCTGATTGGTCAGTTTGGAACTTGAATAACTTAAACTACAGAAAATAAATCACGAAAAAGAGGATTATCAAGAACATGTTAAAAAAAAGGTATCAGATCCGGAACGGTCCTTCTGACCAATAGAAAGACGTTTTTTCCCTTTATAGACGGAAAGCCGGGGGGCGGGGCCACTCAGTCGAAACCAGCGAGAGTAATCTGGAGTGGGCGGAGCCTCATGTCAGGTCCCGCCTCAGTGTGAAACAGAAATACAAGAAGACTTCCAGAGAGGTTTCCAGTATCAGCAGGAAGAGAAGCCCAGATTTGACGTCATTTGGAGAAAAATAAGTCGGTGGGGTGGGGGGCCGCTGGAGCTGCTAATTAACCAGTCAGCAATATTTAAATATTGAAAAAAGACACACAATGACTTCTGAATGAAGGTGAGGACGGTTTAGCTTTTACCTCCAACTTCTTAAAGCCCTCCCAGAGATATCTGCTTACTCCCTCCCCAGCCATCCATCTCCGACCTGTCTCTCCTTTTTCTGTCTCGCTGGCTCTCTCCGCTGTCAGGCTGAGGCCTAACGACAGGACAGGCCTCTGGTCAAACAAACAGCAGACGCGCTGCTGGTTCAGCCGTCACTCAACAGTCCCCCTCCCTGAACGACCTCTGACCCCATCGGCCACCCCGACCACCTCCTCCTCTTCACAGACCGGGTCCTGTTTGTTGTGTTTGCAGCAGCGCGGATCACTTCCTGTCAGAGATCAACCAGACTCCACAGAGACGGGGGGGTGGGGGGGGGGGTGATGGGGCAGGTACACGCACGGACACGTACAGCGGCGCACGCCGACGCACTTCTCATGAGGTTTGAGTCCCGACGTATTAATGACCACGCTGACAAGGCACGGTGCTCATAGGCAGGAAAGGACGCAGAGAAAACCTGTGAAAGGAGATCTGAGGGTGGGTTCATACCTGAGTTCCACGCTCGGGAACACCTGAGCGCTCACACAGCAGGTGAGACTGTTCTGAGGCGGGAATGACATCAAAGGGTTCTGGTAATTCCAACAGAAATGAGATCTGCAGGACGGTTTTCACAGACAACATGTGAAAATAAGAAAGAAATCAAAGGTGGATTTAGGAGGACTCGTTTCCCTCCCCAGTCGTCCAGAAGCTTCTGCTGACGACCTCGATGGGGAGTTTGGAGGGAAAACGGTGGTGGAGATGCTAAATGAAATCATTTGGGGACAGTCCCGGGGGTTTCCGGTCCTGCTTGAACATTCACATCTTTGGCTTTCTGCCCACAGACCCGCTGGAACTCCCAGAACCGCCGTCCGGTTCTCGTGTCTGCGTCCACAGTTTATGTTCCACATGAGAGAGATGAGAACATTTCATCACGAATGTCTTGGAGTGAACCTGCTAAAGCAGAAAAGTTGTATGTGAGGGACGTGTGAGCCTTTATTTTTCAGAAAGTATCCAACGACGTTTCTCCTCTCGGGGTGCCTGCACACGGACCCAAACCAACGGTCTCAGATGTTCATCCTCAAAGATAAAACCAATCATTCTTATTCCAGGTGGGACACACCTGCACACACAAACAGGAATCCGACTTTCAGAGTTGCTGAGATTATGCTTTTTTTTCACGTGTGACCAAACTGGTCACACTCTAGAGCCCTGACTGACCAATCCTACGCCTCAATAAAAGTGGGTGGAGCCTGCTGGCCCCCACGCTCAACATTCAAAACATTGGACAGATTTCATGTACCCTGCTTTCAGGTGGTAGGGGGTGTGGCCATCCAACACGCTCACTCCTGATTGGTGAGAGGGGTTGCCATAGTTACTCATATTGGCTTGGCCCAATCACTGCTTGACGGCATCTGGCCTCAACATGGCGGTGTCCGCATCATGAGAAAATGGCGATGGAAATGACTCCATTTGGTTGGAGCCGGAATAAACCATTTTCTCTGGATGACAAAGCCCTTCATAACCTGCCCCCACCATACCTCACCGATCTCCTCCAGCGTCACACCCCTTCCCGCTCTCTGCGCTCGTCCAATGCTAACCTTCTGTCTCTCCCCTGTCGGACCAAGCGTCAAAATTGGGGAGACAGAGCCTTCTCCATTGCTGCTCCAACCCTATGGAACACTCTGCCCCAACATCTCAGAGACTGACCTCCCAGTTTTTAAAAAATCACTTAAAACTCATCTCTTTAAAATAGCTTTTAATCTTTAATCTGTCTTCTATGTTTTTATTAATTATTTTATTGTATTAGCTCTGTTCTTATTAACTGTTTTTGCTCATGTGTTGTAAAGCGTCTTTGTGTGCCATTTAAAGCGCTTTACAAATAACATTAATTATTATTATTATTATTATGACATCAGACCGGCTCTGTCGATGTTTCTGTCTATTCCAGCTCGCTGTTGTTTTTGCTCACACTCGGCCACACAGAGATGGGATTTCTCCTGCTGGTCCTGCAGTGTAGACGTTTCTCACAGATGCTAACTCATTTCAAAGTTTGGGTTTAGTGAAAATCGTCATCTCCGTTGGCTGCAAACAGCAGTGAATCACGTCCTCTTTGCTGACTTCTTTCACTTCGTTAAAGGAAACAGTGGTTTCCCATCATTTCAGCTGCTTCAACTCGTTTTTCTTAAACTTAGTCTCTAAAGAGAGAGAAGAGAGGAAAAGGTTCCAGAAAATGGTGAGTTTGTGAGTGTCGTCTTGAAGAACAGCAGAGCTAGAATGTGTTGATGTGAGTGGATTATCTCCTGGCTTTGCCTTCTCATGCAAAACCAGCGGACAGCTTTAAGCCTGTGATGATTCAGCCGTCTGCAGACTGTTTTGGTTTGTGGTTATCTCTGCAGCCGGTGGCCAAAGTTTGGAAAATTTGCTGCTTAAATGCATTCTTTGGTGTTTCTTCACGTGTTCCCCAGTGTGTTTGCGTTTCTGAGCACGAGCAGGAAGGACCCAACACTAAGCAGCTGTCAGAGGAATGCTGGTTATCGTCTTCCCCGGGGGGTCGGCCTGTCAACTCGTCCCCCCAAACCACTCTCCTCTCAGCCTCGCTTTGGCAGGCAGAGCTGGTTAATGCTGATGTGTAGGGAGAGGGGGGGGGGGGTCCTGCTGGGAGCTCGACAAATCTGATAATTACTGAGCTGATAACAAATCCCCCCAAACACCAACTGAGCCTCAAACCAGACCCCCCCATGAAAGGCACTGATGGGGCAAACAGCAGACCGCTGCTGAACTTGACTCAGATACAGAGATGAAGCTGTGTGGAGAGGAAACGGCTCAGGAGCTGCTTATTTGGCTGAAGTCCACAGCTGTTGATTTAAAACAGCAGGTTTGATTGCTGACAGCTATTAATTGAGAACGGCACGTTTGATTTCTGACAGCTGTTAATTGAGAGAAGCTAGTATGATTGCTGACAGCTGTTGATTTAAAACAGCAAGTTTGATTTCTGACAGCTATTAATTGAGAACAGCACGTTTGATTGCAGACAGCTGTCAATTGAGAACAGCACGTTTGATTGCTGACAGCTGTTAATTGAGAGCAGCAAGTTTGATTGCTGACAGCTGTCAATTGAGAACGGCAGGTTTGATTGCTGACAGCATTAGCTTTAGCAGTAGTGGGTAGTGAGGTGGAGCTTCATATGACCTGTAACTTCCTCACACGTGGAAAAACAAAGTACTGGTTCTACCTGAGCAGCAGAACGTCTTCATTCTCCTCCTGTGAAAACTTCAGCTGCACCTCTGCAGCTTTTCTGATTCTTCATGTTTCCTCCGGTCCTGCCGCTCAGCTCCTGCGCAAACACCTGCCTTGACCTTTCAGCTCAGCTGAAGGCCCGGTCTGGCCTGCAGCCGTGGGGACAGCAGGAGCCGCGGTTCTACACAAATTGACTCAATCAGCTGCGTCCAGGAGCATTAGCCCCCCCCCCCTCTTTGAAATCCAACACTGTTGAAAGTATTTCTCAAGAGGTGAAGCTAAAAGAGAGGTGGAGGTGCATGGAGAGGAGGCGACAGCGTGGCGCGGGGAGATGTTTTGTGTTTAGAAGTGCTTTTCAAACCGCCAACATGAGTTAAGTTAAAGTTTAGAACAGGATGGTTTGAGTTTATTACTTATCAATCTGTATGGTGGCCCTGAAGGTCAAATCACAACAATGAGTCACTCAACGCAAAAACACTTTGGAGATCAGAACGACAAAACAAATATTAAAAAACAGCATTACATATTAGAAAACCAAACAAAACTACAGAAAACTAAACTTATGAAACAAAAAAACATTTCAGAAAACAAAAGGTAAAGTATTATGGGATTTCACTATTTGGATGATGATATTCAGGATCGCTTCACGTCAAAAAACTTTGAGGTGAAAAGATGGACAAACGTCATCATCCAATCAGCGACGTCCTGTTTCAGGTTTCTGGTTGTTTTTCGTTTTTTAATATTTCATTTATTAATATTTAATTTTGATTTCTGTAAATTACTTTTGTTTTCTGAAATGTTTTTTTGTTTTTTACGTTTCGTTTTACGTTTTAATTTCCATGAAATTTTATTTTGTTTGTTACAATGTAATGCTGTGTTTCCAACTGTTTCATTTTTTTATTTTACAATTCTAAGAAAAAACAAAAGAAAAAAATCCAAAGCAGGAACTAAATAGGCAAATCATTAAATAAACAGAAACATCATCAATTCTTTTATTATCTTCCTTAATTGGTGACAGCTAAAAAAATAAAAATTTTATTGTTACTAAAATTCCTTCGTAGTTTCCTTCTGTTATAAACATATAAATAACCTCCTCCATGTTTATGTGTCCACATCAAAATGCCAGCCAAGCAACCCTCAGTTTAGATATTCAGGTAATCATTTCCTCCACTCCATCAGCAAACAATAATCTCCATTTTCAAAGGAAGAGAAGCAGCCATTTTTCCCCAGACATGAACTTTTATTTTTTGATTCATTTGTTTTATTGTGATTTGATATTTTTCTAATTTTATGTAATCTATTTCTAGCAAGAACTAAGAGTATACGTCTAACCTGTCTTTCTTCCTTTTTAGAAAGCTTGCTGAATAAAGACAGTTCTGTATCTGAAGGTTTATGAATATGTTTTAAAGTTTCTTCAATTTCCTTCTCAACATTATTCCAATAATCTCTGATAACAGGACAGTCCCAGAATAGAAATGTATTTGATCTCCTATTTATCCACATTGATAATGACGGTTGATTTAAAAATTTAGAGATAGCCATTGATGTATAGAAATGTTGCGTTTTGTATTTCTAATCAAATTCTCTCCATTGCTGACTAAGAACACTTTTATGAGCGTTTTCATACCTTTCATACCCAACCATCTGTTGTTTTCAGTTCTTATTGTTGTTTTTCCTTGTGATGTCGTTGTCATCCTTAAAATCTTTCTGTGCTGAATGATTTATTGATGGGATTTGCCCCTCAGGGCCGCCGTAGATCTGAGCTGTGGTAGGCTTCTGCTTTGGACTGAATGAATGGGAAAAGCTGCGGGTCCGTGAGTGTGTTAGAGACACACACTTCACTGGTACAAAAACACAGGACTTTCACCACGGGGGGGCTGGAAGTGGACACTTTGCAGGAGTAAAGCTGGGCCTATTCATCAAACGCTTCAGGCCTGAAACCAAGAAAAGAAGAAAACACCAGAAAAGTTCACCTGGAACCGAAAACAGAGAACAGAGGAGAGACAGAAAACACTTTAAACGAGGAGTAGAAAGTTTAACGACTACTTTTTAGTCCTGGAGAACCCACAGCGTCAAATTTGGCTGCTGGATTTTTTATTTTATTTGTAAAATCTCTCTTTTTCTACATTTTTATTATTGTTTTATTTTTCGACCATATTTAATGGCTGCTACCAAAACATAAACAAAAAAGCATTTGTCCAATTCATTAGAATTGGACAAATTGAACACTAACTTTCAGCACAAACAGCTGATTAAACAAAACATTAATTCTCCTGCAGATTCATTTAAATAGGTTTACATTCAAAGCCTTATTTTCAGAACTCTGTTGTTTTTTAAAACTAGTTTTTTTTTCTTTTTGCCGCAAAGACTATCTTAAGAGAAGAACCGAGGAGTCTGGGATCCTTTATCCTGTGTGGAAGTTCTGCTCAGAACAACCCTGACCTCCTGTGGCAGAGAACAGACTCTGCTGGGATCAAATGCAAACTTTCACAGCTTCTTCTGAAACGCTTCACTAATATTTTCCCCATCAGGTCTGCAAACATAAACATTTTGATCCAGTCTTATCAGAATATTTCTGTCATTGGAATAAATAACAAATTTACTGGCAAACAAATAACGAAAAGGCTAATAAAGTGTGATGAAACCAATACCAAACATTAATTTAAAAAAGTCTACTTTATTAAGTTCTTCGTTATTTTTTTCCCATCATTTTTTTACACTTTTTTGCATTTTCTTTGAAAAAATATTATTTTTTATAGCATTTATAGTAAGATCATAATTATTGCTTTCCTCTTCGATTACAAAAATAATAAATTCAATCATAAACATTTTAATTTTTGTAAGGTTTTAGTTTGTCATAAATGAAAAATTTAACAAGTCTACCATCAAAAGAAGACTGCATGAAAGTGGATACAGAGGGAACACTGCAAATCGAAGCCACTCAGAAGCCTCAAGAATAGGAAGGCTAGACTGGACTTTGCTAAAAAGCATCTCAAAACGCCAGCACAGAACTGGAAAAACATTCTTTGGACAGATGAATCCAAAATCAACCTCTACCAGAATGATGGCAAGAGAAAAGTATGGAGAAGGCGTGGAGAAGCTCATGATCCAAAGCACACTACATCATCAGTAAAACACGGTGGAGGCAGTGTGATGGTCTGGGCGTGCATGGTTGCTTTCATAATACAGATGGACATACAGCCAAAGCAACTGAGGAGTTTATTACAGCAAAGAAGTGGAATATTCTTGAATGGCCAAGTCAGTCACCTAATCTAAACCCAATTGAGCAGCATTTCACTGGTTGAAGACTAAACTTCAGACAGAAAGGCCTACAAACAAACAGCAACTGAAAGCCGCTGCAGTAAAGGCCTGGCAGAGCATTCAAAAGGAGAAAGCCAGCATCTGCTGATGTCCATGAGTTCAAGACGTCAGGCTGTCATTGCCAACAACGGCTTTTCAACCAAATATTAGGAATGACCATTTGGTTTTCAGTTATTTCATTTGTCCAATTACTTAAAAAGACCATGAAATGAAGGGATTGCGTTTAAAAAATGCTTTAGTTTTTCACATTTTTATGCAATCTTTTTGTTCAACCCGTGGAATAAAAGCTGAAAGTCTGCACTTCAATGGCATCTGAGTTGTTTTGTTTAAAATTCACTTTTAAATGAGGAATATTCACGATATAATAAATTAGACCTATAATCGCCTTTGTGTATGAAAATCCCACTTAAATAAAGTTGCATGAATTCAAATTTCATTTTAAAAATGTAAAAAGGACTGCTAACTATCAAGGCACCTGATTGGCTGCGGCAGTCTGACGTCACTGCAACGTGCCCTCCCATTGGTGCCTGTTACATGTCTGTGGCGCTGCAGCGGCGCCGTCAGTGAAGGTGAACTCGGCTCCTCTCTGCCTTTCTCTGCCCGTCTGTGGAGGCTCGCGTGCCCGCTCTTCCTCTCCCGCTGCTCTGCCCCGGTCTCCTCCGCCCTTACCTGAGCCATGTCCGTATTCGGTGAGGTCCCGCAGGCGCCGCCCGTCGCCGTCTTCAAGCTGACCGCTGACTTCAGGGAGGACAGCCACCCACAGAAGGTGAACCTGGGAGTTGGAGGTGAGCGGCGTTAGCTGTTTGCTAACGCTATAAGCTAGCACGCGGACGCTCATTCAGAGGATCCGTCCAGTCACGTGATAGTCGCCCGCTATAATCACAAACTTTACATATACGTCTATGGTTTTCATGCTACCTAGCATCGGTGTGACCTTAGCTAAAGGCTAACTGTGATGCTAACCTGCCTTCTGTCTGTAGCGCACAATGTTTCACTTTACTGCAGTTTGGTCCAAAATAGGTCAACTGTCATAAAATGAGAGAGCTGTCTGTAACTGACAGGAAAAGGAGTCTTTCACCACAACAGATAGAAACTCTCAACAGTGGATTTAGGGGTCAGTTTTCCACGTGGGATGGATCTGGAGAACCCCTCAAAGTTTACATCTACAGTTAGACCAAACAGTGGCTCAGAAAGAATCTGGATTATGAACCACCAGCAGGTGATTCTGCATCCACTGCCAGCTCCTGGTCGATGCTGGACACCATGAATCTAGTACAGGCTGAGCGTTGAAAGTCCACTCAGGTAAAATCCACACACTTCCTGCCGTAGTTGTAGTTTTGTTAAATGTATCATTAAGGAGACGTGAAGAAATGACCTCCACCGTTGGCGGGAGGTTCTCTGGTTGGACGGCTGGTTGGTTTTACAAAAGGCATCAAAGTTTGTTGTCAAAACTGATCTTTAGACCAGTTGGACCTGGACGTTGGAGGAGAAACCCATTCTGTGGGCTGTCGCTGAGCTCCTGCTACGTTCCTGTGGGGTTTTCTGGAGTTCAGTCGGTCCCACACTCGTTGGCCTCTCAAACTCAGAGCAGCTGGTCGATGTGTCTGCAGTCCGTCGTGGTCCTCCCGCTCTGCCCCGTGTTCATGCTGGCGTTGACCCATCCTGTGACCTTTGAAGGTCACCTTTCCCTTCAAGATGCTGACATTCGATGCCTCTGCAGAAGCACGGAGCACCAAGGGTTTCGTCAGGAGCTAAAAATGTTCTTCACTCCTCGGTCAATCCTAATCCTGAAGGGGATTATAATCTGCGGTTTGCTAAGAAATGAGACAATTCAGCGAGAATGACTGACACTTAAAACAAAGTCAGGGTTTAAAATGAAAAACAATTATTTTCCGGCTGCTGATAAATGTATTTGTGACGTTTTTACATTTTCTGTTTCCACAACAGTACATTAAAAGAGAATCAGGATCACTGCTTCTTTCTGAACACGTAGTTTTCATGATGAAAGCTGTCATTTACTTTATTTTAAACTGTAAATGAAAAACGATTTTAAACGTTTAAACACTGACATATAGACGCTCAGTAAATGGACCTTAAATCACCAAACTTCGGCTCAGAGTTCTGTTGTTTTCAGCCGTTTTTTCACATCGCGATAAATCATAATTATATATTGACGTGTTGAATATTTAATCAGTTGACAGCTGGCGTAAATAGTTTAAGCTTTTAGTGGGTTTTTACTCTAACACTCTATGAATTGTGGGAAATAAATGAAAGAATGGGTCTAATTAGCCCTTTGAGGACTTTAGGTTTTTCTTTAACCGTGTTTATGTGGAGATTTCAGCTGAGTAATCTGATTACCTGAAGGTTTATAATGAGACTCACAAATGACTCTCATTCTATCTTGAACAGCATCAGCTTCCACTCAGTTTCTCTCGGTGTGAGCTAACACTTGTTTTCGGTTTGTCCCCTCCAGCTTACCGTACCGATGACTGCCAGCCGTGGGTTCTGCCCGTGGTGAAGAAGGTGGAGCGTCTGATCGTTGAGGATGGCAGCTTGAACCACGAGTACCTTCCCATCCTCGGCCTGCCCGAGTTCCGCTCTGCCGCCTCAAAGGTCGCTCTGGGAGATGACAGCGCCGCCATCCAGGAAGGCCGGGTGAGAAAGGCCTGGAGGGCGGAGCCTCCATGAAGGAGGTCCAAGCTTCAGTTGGAGAAACGCCAAAGCTGATCAGATTCCTGTCCTCGCAGGTCGGGGCGGTCCAGTGTCTTGGCGGCACCGGTGCTTTAAGGATTGGGGCAGACTTCCTGCGGCGGTGGTACAATGGTGTCAACAACACGGCAACACCTGTCTATGTCTCTGCACCCACCTGGGGTGAGCACGCTGCACCACAGCAGGTTCCACTGAGGAGGAAGTCGTCAATCATCTGTTTGTTTCATCCTAGAGAACCACAACGGTGTGTTCACTGACGCGGGCTTCAAAGACATCCGTCCGTACCACTACTGGGATGCAGCAAAGCGGGGTTTGGACCTCGCGGGGCTCCTGGATGACCTGGAGGTGAGGAGCGGATGGTTGGTCGGTGTCGGCAATCTAACCAAAAACAACGGGACTCCAGAATGAAGTGGCATTTTATTTTACTGTCATTTATAAAGGACAACAGGAGAGAAGTGATGAGTTCAAGTACAGTCAGGAATCTCTGCTATTAACTGATGAAAACTTGGTAGATTAAATACAAACGGAGAAGAAATCACTATTTCTGCAGTTTTGGTCTGTGAAGTTCATCATAAAAACTTTCGTACTTTTGTAGAACTTCTTTGTAAAATGGAGCAGAAAAACGTTCACCTCAATACTTTGCAATGTAACCCTGGTTTCAATGACAGAGGTCAAAGGTTTCCTCTAGGTCTTGCGAGCTAGTATATTTGCTTTTTGTTAACCAGATGTTAGCATGATCCTAACATATTAGCATTCAACTACCACGATGATGATGCTAACATGTTGACATTGTGTTAGCATTATTTTGAAATTTTTATGTATTAACTCTATTTTAGCATATTTTTACTATGATGCTAACCTATTAGCATCGTGCTAGCATGATTTTAGTATGATGCTAACATATTGGCATTATGCTAGCATGATGTAAGTGCGATACCAACACGTTGACATTGTGCTAGCTTTACATTAGAATGACGCTAACGTATTAACACTATGCTAGCATGATGATAGTGTAATGCTAACATATAAGCAGTGTGCTATAATGACCGTAGCATGATATTAACATGACCCTGACACATTAACATTATTCTAGCATGCTAATGTGTAAACATTTTGCTAACATATGCTAGCATTACATTAACCTTTTTCAAACACATGAGCCTTATGCTAGCATAATTTTGGCGTGATGGAAGCATATTATGGAAGCATCCCTACACGGCTCATATGTTAGCATTCTGCTAAGGGGCATAATGCTAACATATGAGCCGTGTAGGGATTTTGGTGATTCTGTGGATCTTTGGTTCTGGTTCTGCTTCGGTTGCACATCATAAGGCTGTTTGAGAGTTGAGGGTTCTAGACCAGAGAAGGAGCTCCTCTGAGGCCTTCATCAGTGTCTCTGCAGGATTGTCCCGGTCTGACTCTTCCTCCGTCTACAGAAAGCTCCAGAGCACTCCGTCTTTGTCCTCCACGCCTGTGCACACAACCCCACCGGCACAGACCCCACCCAGGAGGAGTGGAAGACCATCGCAGAGATCATGAAGGTAAGACCCTCTTCTCCACCTGTAAACCTTTTCTTTCTGCTTTCAAGAAGTTCTCTGAAAGATTTGTACCAGAACGTTCTCAGTTTCTTCTTTGCTCTTCTCCTCTTCCTCACCAGAGGAGGAAGCTGTTTGCTTTCTTCGACTCGGCTTATCAGGGTTTTGCTTCTGGAGACTTGGACAAGGACGCCTGGGCCATCCGCTTCTTCGTCTCCGAGGGCTTCGAGCTCTTCATCGCTCAGTCATTCTCCAAGAACTTTGGCCTTTATAGTGAGTGACCGTCTGCTCTGTGTTCTGTCCACGCCGCTCTGTGAATACAGCCGTGGTTTAAGCTCGCCGCTCTCTGCAGACGAGAGGGTGGGGAATCTGACCGTGGTTGCCAAAGACGGCGAGAACCTGACGCGCACGCTGTCCCAGATGGAGAAGATCGTTAGAACCACCTGGTCCAACCCCCCTTCTCAAGGAGCACGCGTGGTCAGCAGGACGCTCAACAGCCCTGAGCTGTTTGCAGAATGGTACGCTCCGCTTCAGTTTTCAAAAGGAGCTTGCTCGTCCCAAACATGCAGATGTTTGTCTGTTTTCATCTGGACTTCCAGCTGTTGGCTCTTCGTGTCTTCAGGAAGGGAAACGTGAAGACGATGGCGGACCGGGTGCTGCTGATGAGGTCTCAGCTGAGGAGCAAGCTGGAGGCTCTGGGCACCCCGGGGACCTGGGACCACATCACTCAGCAGATCGGCATGTTCAGCTTCACCGGCCTGAACCGTAAGTCTGAAACGACACCTGAGCGGTGACAGGTGAGGCTGTGAAGGCCCGTCAGGGAGGAGCTGAGGATTCTTAATGCTGCAGATCTTTGAGAGTTCATGAGGTTCTGTTCTGCTGTGAAACGACCAGAGATGCTGCTTTAAGCTGAATTCTTCAGGACTATCGGAGCTGCTTCACTGAAGCTTTTTGTTTACGTAAAAATGAAACTTTTAAAGCTCAAATAGATGATTCCCCCCCCCCCCCCACACACACAAAGGTGATGGGATCTAACAAAAAGAAATTCAATAGTAAGGCAGCCGTTCAGCCATGTGGCTGTTCTCCTGCGTGGCGTCCGTTCTGCAGCGTGGCGTCCATTCTGCAGGGCGGCGTACGTTCTGCAGCGTGGCGTCTGTTGTGCAGCGTGGCGTCTGTTGTGCCGCGTGGCGTCCGTTCTGTTCCCGCCGTAGATGGAACCTGGACTTCACACATCATCCTGATCTCTGCTTTGTCTTCGTCTTGCAGCCAAACAGGTGGAGTACCTGATCAAAGAGAAGCACGTCTACCTGATGGCCAGCGGGCGCATCAACATGTGCGGCCTGACCACCAAGAACATCGACTACATCGCTCAGTCCATTCACGAGGCCGTCACCAAAGTCCAGTAAAGTCTGAGCACTTCCTGTCTGCGGCAGAACCTTTTCCGTTCCTGTCTTTCTGTCCTGCCTCCTGATTGGTTAAGATGCAGATTAATCAGTCGGGGGGCAGTTGTTTCTGCTTTCATGTAAAGGAAAAATCCTTTAGGGAGGTGCAATAGTCCTTTAAAAACCGTCTCCGGCAGCGGAGCGCCACACGCTGACGTCAGCAGAAACCTGCACTTCCTGTTCTCCTCAGATCCCACGTTCTCACTGACGACATTTTGCTGCACAGCAGGCTGACGGACAGGAGTTTAAAGATCTTTTCACAATAAGAGCACAGATCAAATGGAGCAGGAGACTTCCTGCCGAGTCTGAACTCTGCTTTAGCCGACAAATCAGGAAAAAGAAAATCCTTTTAACCACAATCTTTGGAGTTTTTTCAAAAAGTTTCAGTTTCATTATTTACAGTTTGTGTAGATTCTCAATATAGTTCTTTAAGTTTCAGTCGTAGTGTCCTTTATTTTCCCACATTAACAGTAAATTCACCTTTTATATTTGTGCACATAAACCCAGAGTGTAAAGTGAGGCTTAAAGTTAAACAAAACCAAATCAAACATAACAGAGAGAAAATAATATTAAATTTATAGTAAATGAAATGTTCTGATCTATTTTTAATCAATTTAATTTATATCTAAAATGTTTTACTGGTCATCGATCAAAGCGAATGACTTCTGGATCTGTTAAAGTGACCTTTTCGTTGTTTTGTGACTTAACGTGGGCGGTTCTGAAACCGGCGCGGTGTGTGATGAACAGAACCTTTCCCTCCTTAGTCTGTTACACATCCTCCATCTTCCTTGTGAACTCCACACAAACCTGCTGAATGTTCACATCTTCCTGATCAAACTTTAAAGGACATCTCATGTTTTCCTGCTGACCTCTAGTGGAGACGGAATTACCTGCAGGCGCATGTGAACCTGGGATTAACATTTGGGGATTACAAATCCAATGTATGTCAGACTGTGACCTAAAGAGACCTTCAGTTTAATAAAACT
This sequence comes from Oryzias sinensis, assembly GCA_037389245.1. Taxonomy (NCBI): domain Eukaryota; kingdom Metazoa; phylum Chordata; class Actinopteri; order Beloniformes; family Adrianichthyidae; genus Oryzias; species Oryzias sinensis. Next base: position 36,756,100 of record CM074490.1, read on the forward strand.
GTCACTAAGGTAACTAGTCTGACAGAAAAATGTCTGTTTCTATGTAGAAAAGCAAAAACAAACGGTATTTAGATCAAACTGCCCTCCAAAACAAAATCTGTAAACTCAACAGAAGATGAAGACCTTATGGAGGCAAATCATCGTTCCAGCTCAAAAGCACGTTTAACATGTTTGTGTAGAAGTGAAGGACTGGAGGGTGTGATGGTTGAAGAAACTGCCTCCTGTCTTTAGTCTGCCTCCATTGTTGTGCCATCACCGAACAAACTCCTCCCTGTTCAGTGGTTCCCCCCCGCCTGCAGTGTCCTTGTGTTCCACTCAGTGCAAAGTGGGTCGGTCAGGCGTCAGAACCTGGACCCGCCCACTGCAATGAAGTACTGCTGTTTGTTTGTGCGCTAATAAATTATCAACCACATCAGACGACTTTGGTTCAGCTTTTTATTCCTGAGCCCCTCATAGAATCAAGTTTTTAACGTCACAATCGCGGACATTTTTCTAAATTCTGTTGCATATTTGTCACATGTCATCTAATGAACATTTATATCACTGGATTTCCTGAATGAAGGCAAAAGCATTGACAAGAAAGAACGAGTTTCTTTGAATAAAATGACAAAGAGAAAAAACTTGGATCACAGCTATTGGTAACCAGTCTAAATAACCAAACATCACATTAGCCTTGGAAACATAAAAGCACGATGTTAGCAAGATCTCATACTGCGCTACAATGATTATGCTAACATATTAGCATTGTGCTAGCATAAAGTTATATGTTAAGTGTTAGCCTATAGTTGTTGCTAACATAGTTAACATATTAAGCTAACATGGTGCTAACATTTGCATTTTGTTAGCATGTTAAAGTGCTGCTAAAAGTGTTTAAGTTTAAGGCGAGGCAGATTAAGGTGTGCAACAATAAAGCAGGACTTTAAGAAACAATAATAAACTTTAGTTCCACTCTTGTTCTTATTTTTCTACTATTATTTAACACAATTCTATGCTATAGTACGGTAGATGGTAAAATTATGTTGGCATTTTAGGAAAAGAACACTGTAGTAACCGCCAAACATGGCAGGGGAAGTGTAGTAATGTGGGGTTGGCTGCTTTGCAGCCTTTAGAACTTATAATTGACAAGCGCTTGATTACATTTGTTGTAGATAAAAATGGAAAGATTAGTTATATTTTTTATGAGAAGACACTTTTCCACGAAGTAAAATGTTTTCATAAATAATCTAAACTAAAAAGAACAATGTTAGCAGCTCTGAATGAATTTAATAAATGACTCTGAGTTAAGTTTATAAATATAAAATCCTGAAATGTTAAAAGTCGAAACCAGATTTTTCAAAAACGTAAAATAAAACCTTAAAATGTGTTATTTTGACCACGCACGTTTACAGAGGAAAAAACAGTTGTATGACTATAACACTTTTTCTTTGTGGAGTTTTTATTTGTTTATATATTTTGATGTAAAAGGAATTCACATTGTTTACACATTTCAAAACCCTTTCTGAAAGACCCAGAGGTTTTTGTGCTGCAGAAGCAAACAGGACATGAATCCCGCCGAGCTGCAGACGTGGCGTCCTGCCTCCATGGATGAGCTCAGACGGCGTTCAGGACAACGGCGTGTTCTGTGGCTCTGACCTCAAAGGAGAGTGCTGATTGGCTGAGGCTCATGCTCCAATGCAGCAAAGTGACTCAGCAGGTTATTGCACCCAGGAAGGATGCTCCGCCTTTTCCGACTCGCATCAGTGAATCAATACTGTCCAGAAAACTGAAGCCTTCATGCTTCTCTCCTGTGTTTGGATGATTGTCAAAAAAATGCACTCTTCTGGACTCTTATTTTGTAGAGACATTAAAACCGCTAAAAATGTTTTTCGGTGCAGGAAATGATGTTGAAGGCTGGACCTTTAACCTCTGAAAGCCTTTCCATTTTCTGTCATCCTGCTGCTGCACCGCAGCTGCCCTCACGTCTGCGCAGACGCTGCCTGATCATTACAGGAGATGCTAGACTCACTTCCTGATATGCACTCTGACTGTAGAGACGTACAAACGCTGGTTTCAATTCATTCAAAAAAAAAGTCTGGATCTGAAGTCACAAATTATTTAATTAATAATAAATTAATTTAAAAAAAGATCAGGAAACGTGGAACAAAGAAATCTGAAACAAGATACTGAGATGATAAAACTGGACACATTAGTTTTCATTTCTGAAGCAAATAAAATATTTAAACAAGTACAAATTCAGATTTCAGAAAAAGAAAAGAAAAATCATGCACAATTTAAAAGGTTAGTAGCTGTTACCAAACACATTCAAGTCACTGTCATGTTCAGAAAGCTTCAGCACTATGTTATCTGTTTTTAATATTGCATTTATAGCACTTAATGGAGTATTAGAGCCACCATAAAAGAAGAAAATTTATTTAAAAAATGTCCTAAAAAGTCCTAACTATTAGGAAGAAATCTACATTTTTATGAAGATAAAGTAAAATTATGAGAAATATCTAAATTTAATGTGAATAAAGTTGCAATAGTATAAAAAATATTTGTATTTTTATTTTATGAAAATAAACTATTGCCATTTCGCAAGGAGAAAGTTATACTTTTTTTTTTTAAATGCTACATTTAGCTTTTAAAATATTTCAACAAAATCACTCTGATATCACCCGTTTCCTGTAATGTTCACACAGTTCAGAGTAAGTGTTGGATGTCAGTTTTTGTCGGACTTTTTAAGTCATAAATGTACAATTTTATTCTCGTAAATGTTAACTCATCCCTGATAATGTTAAACCTTTCCCCCTCATACTTCTATTTTCTTTTATGGTGGCTCTAATAATACTTTTTTTTCTTTTTTGGCCATTTGGGGAAAATAGAAACAAACTGCAGCAAAAAAAGCGATTTATTTTAAGTGATTTTGTTTGTGGGGAAGTAAATCCACCGACTTTACATCAAAATTCTTTCTTTAAATCATTTTATTGGGAAAATCAGAATTTTACCCATTTTTCTAGTTGTAGAAAAGTTGCAAATTACCTTCATCAACAGAAAATTCCCAATAAGATTATTTTTAGACTTTACTTTTCATCAAGTAAAGGTCATTGCAGCTAAACTGTTGGAATAGTGGACCAATGTATTGTGGGTATTGCCGTGATCCCGCATGCAGAAGGGGCCATTTTCATTTTTCATGTGTGGCAGTCCTTCAATGTAAAGTGCTGCAAACGTCTTAGTTATAAAGTCTGGAATGCCCCCCCCCCCGAGGATCCTCCACTGCCCCCACCCCCTATTATGTTGTGCACAGACATAGTTTTAGACAAATTCAGCTTATATTCCAAACTGTCTAAATGTGTCCACCAAATACAACCTGAAAGATTGTCTACAATGTGGAGCAGATTTTCCACACCCTTTCAAACTAAAAGCCTCAAAGCAAGTCTTTTTTCTGACATTCCTTTCTGTTCTTTTTGGGGACGAATAAACAAAACATCTTTGGTCTTCCCTGGAAACAACCCTTCAGTGACGACACGTGAATTAAGTAGAAAAACTATGATTTCAGATGCAAACATTTCACATTCACAGTCATTCCCTTTATATGTGAGCATCAGCAGAAACAAATCCAGGAGAGTAAAGACGGGAAGCTGCGCTCTAATGCACCTGTCCTCCCCCCACATGTGCAGCTTAATCCTGGTAAAGAGTCTGAACAGTGCAGGCGTGCAGAGCATGTTTTCAGATAAAACTCTGATAGCTGCCGTTCAGCAGCATCCTCTTTACAAAAGGCTTAAAGAGCCATCAGACGATGAGGTCAGCCGCTCACGCTCTGCTAGGTTTTCACCAGCGGCTGCTCTGAAATGTCCTCTGGAGTCTTTTCCCCATCGTGGGACTTTTTCCTCTTCTTATGACCTGGAGAAATCGACAAAATCACAATAAAACAGAGTTTTAGGCAGAGAGAAAAATAAAACAGGAAAAAAGAGCAAAACTTTGCTTCTGGACACAAAATCAAGCCAACATTTATCACCTTTCTGCCATTTATCGCTGAATTTACATGAATATTAAAGAGAAAGCTGAAACAGATTTAAAAACACAAACCATCAAAACTCAAAGAAACTTAGAACTCCACTAAATACTGTAACTAAGTCTACTATTGTCATAATTCACTCTGTCATGTTTCTGTATTTTAATTTTTCTACGTGTTGTAATGTTTTTATCATCCTAAAGTTTTAAGTTGTCTGTGGCTTCCTCTTGGTCAGGATTTCCTTGCAGAGGTTTTTCATTTCAATGGGAATATCCTGGTTAAATAAAAGCAGCGCAGTCAGAGCGCATGAGGCGACAAATTAAAAAAATGTAAACATGCAAAAGACGAAAACATAACACTGCATAAAATAATCAAATTAAGCAAAAAAAAGTTCAAACAGGATTTAATTGACGTGTAAATATTAGAGTCAGAAGCTTCTGGAAGAAAAGTGATGTAATCCAAAATGAGTATGAAAGTATTTTCTGTTTGGAATTTGCTTAAAAAATTTAGCGTTTATCTTAACACTTTGACCTTTGTGATCATCTTCAATTTTATTAAAAAATTTTTTAGTAAAAGCTTGTTTATTAATACAGTACTTGGCTTTACACACACCATAGTCATAGTTACATAAATGCAGGAAAGTTTCTTTATTTTTTTCACTCACTGCTGGTAAATGTGGATGTGCTGTTCAGTTAGGAGAAGACAGAAGAAGGTTTCTGTTTCTGACACGACTGTGAACCTTGTTTTGTTTTTAAAAGCTGAAGATTTTGATAAAATGTTCAGGAATCAAACCCAGAGATCTGCTGTGGACGCTGTGAGAAACTGCCAAAGAATATAAAGCAGGCAAGTTCAAAGCAGCAGCATGTGTGTGTGTTAGTGTGTGTGTGTGTGTGTGTGTGTGTGTGTGTGTGTGTGTGTGTGTGTGTGTGTGTGTGTGTGTGTGTGTGTGAGTGTGAGTGTGTGAGTGTGTGCGTGCATATATGTGTTTTTGTGCAGCTCAGAGGTTGGTGTGAATCAAAGAGAGACAAAGAATAGATGAATAGGTGGACCATTTTTGTGCCTGTCTTTATGGTCTTGTGGGGACTTGTTACTCTCAGTCCATCAGTGAAGACTTTCTAAATTTGTGTGAAAAACAAAATGAATATTCAGGGTAAGATGAAACTGATGTATGTGTTTACTTTTCGGAATTAAACTTGTTTTTTGAAGATTACAATTTCACACAGAGCTTCTGTAAGTGTGTTGTCTGTGTGTTTGTTTTTGTGTAAATGTGGGCCCCCGTCTCACAGGCAGCAATTTTGAGGACATTTCACAGATTTTCCACATTTTATTGTTTTTAGAGGTTAAGATTTTTTCTAATGGTGTGTGTATGTGTGTGCATTGATGTGTGTGTGTTTGTGGTCTTATAAGGTATTCACTACATATTGTTTTTGAGGGTAAAATTTGGTTTTCAAGTTGCTGGAATTACAAAGAGTTACAACAAGTAGCTGAAATATGCAAATCAAAACACACACACACCAAACGCGTGTGTGTGTTTTTGTGTGTTCATGTCTGCATGTGCGTGTGTGTTCCAGAGACTGACTGAGTTTGAGCAGCAGTTTCTTGCCCAGTGTGTCCTCTGAGCTACTCAGCGACAGGCTGCTGATGAAAGGCGACGTGTCCGTCTCCATGGGAACAGAGGCCATGTCTGAGAGAAAGGCAGAGAGAACAAAAGACGCTCAGGTTCCTGTTGGAAGAACCGATTTAGACTCTGTGTGACTCTAGGCCAAGTTTGTGAACCCACTGCAGCATTGGAGAGTCTGGCTGCTTAGTTTCACTTTATCTGATCTCATGACTTAAACATGTTTTGCTCTGAATGAACCTGATGAAAAAATACGGTTTTAGAGAATTAATAAAAGTTTTTCTTTTGCACAAACTACAGAAGAAGAAGTAAAAAAAACGTATTCATTCCAGTAAAGTTTTTAAACAAAAGCACAGTGAGGCAGAATAATTCTTAAAAAAAAAGTTTGTTTTCGAAACAAAGGAAATATAATCTCTAAATTGTATTTAAACATTTTCTTTCTCGTCTGAATCTGAGGCATTCAAGCTTTAGTGAACGGCTTGGAGTTCCTCTAAAGACCTTCACATGTTCATGGTTCTGACCGGACTTCCAAGGAACTCCCCTTTCCCTGCTGTCACTCAACGTAACACATTTTTGCACGTCTGACACTTCTGCGTTCCAAATCCAATTAATCACTGAGCAGATTTCTACGTTTGCATGGCCGTTGAAGGTGTGTTGAAAGTTAAACCCGGGACCTTTGACCCGTCAGGGACTTTGATTTGGTAGTGACGTATGGATGGAGCCACTTTGAATTCCCCAAAGTCCCGACCGTTTTAAAGTTGATCATGAAAGAGAAATGAATGGTTGTGTCCGGCTGGAATTCTACGACACCAAGTCTTTCATACATCAGAATAGAGCTGTGAAAGAAAAAGTCTGGATTCACCAGATTTACCCGCTTTGACATTTCACACCAAACGTCTTCTTTCCAACTGTGACTACATGCAGTTTGATACATGTGCTGGTAGCGACGCTCCAGTGTGAACACCATATGCTAAAAGCGTGTTCAAGAATGTTAAGCGTGTTCTTGAACATGTGATGTGTACGTAGCATTGATTGGCTTTAGGTCCTTCCTCTGAAAAAGGTTCACTTGTTTAAGTTTTAGTCTCAGCTGCCCTTACGGGTGGAGACGGGTGGTCTGCCCATGTCCCTCTGTGTTTTATTGGGTTTTCATGGAGGTGAAGTCGCCAAACCTGCATGTGGATCAGCCTCACATCTGTCCTCTCGGATGTAGGGGATCTCATCCATCCTGAGAAACACTGAATCACTCAGACTCTTCTGTCCGTCAGATTTACTTCCTGCATCAAACACACAACAACAGCAAGCATGTTGCATGACTGGGTTTTTAGAAACAAATCTAGTTCAACTTACGTGAAACAGTTTGAAGCTGCAGCATGAAAAACCTGAGACTGAATTTCAAAGTGCGACAGTGGATCCACAAAGATCCAGTACAGAGAAGCTGACCTCACTTCACAGGAAGGGATTCCCCGTTTTCTATACTTGGTATCTTCTGAACTCGTCACACAAAGTGTCACTGTGTTCTTAGGATGTTTAAATTGAGAAAAGGATCTGAAATGATGATGAAAAGTGTCTCATTATTCCTTTCTGAGGTTTTTTTGGGGGGGGTTCTGGGATCTGCTGTCAGATCCCCTCAGACAGTCTAGTATTTGTACTGATAAACTTTTCAGTTTATGAGGGAACAGATCATTTATCTTGAGTGTCAGCTGAGGCATTATCTGCACAGATATTATTACTGTTTTTGAAACAACAGAAAGGTTTTTTTTTTATTATTAAGTGTCACTAATTGTGGTATTTTTATTGCATCTTTTGATGTTCAGTTAAAAAAGTCTTTCATCTTTACTTTGTTCCACCTCCAGCTCAGTTTCTGCAGCTTAAGGGATCTGGTGTTTCTGCTTCCAACTCTCAGCTTTCACTTTTCGTGCAATCAAATCTAATATTCCCAGCTGAGCAGAATTTTTGTCAGAGCTCTTCATTTCTTCCAGTATCTAAATAAGGTGTGAAACCAATGTTCTCCATGTTCTTAGCCAAACGTTCCCACGTCTTCAGTCTGTAAAAATTACATTTCTGAAAATGATGAAGAAGCTTCTGCTCCCTTGGTCTTCCTCCTGTCTCCTGACTTTCCTCCTCCTCATAAATATTTATAAGCTAAACTTCGAGTTTGTGACCTGTTGGGTGTGAGCATGCAGTGATGAAGCTGCTCCTCTTCCTCATTCTTCTCATCATCATTTGTTATTCTGATGGGTTTGACTCACGGACAATGCGGTTCTTCTCGTTAAGGAAGGACATGCTGTGTGGGACGCTAGACTGCTGTCCTCTGGTCCGTGCCGAGCTGGGCCTGCAGTGGTCCCTGGGCGGGGGCATGAGGGTGGCGTGCCCGGGGGGCATGAGCGTGGCGGCGCGGTCTGTGGCCGGAGGCTCCAGGGCGCCATCTTCGGCCAGGCGGGCGTCGGCATCGGGCGTCTGTGGAGAGGTGTCCATCCTGGTGGCTGTCAGGGCGTTCTGGTAGTGGCTTCGGGTGATCTGCCGCACAGGAGCAAAGCATTCTGGGAATTTGTACACAGTAAAGGTTTAAAAATGATCCCTCAAATGGTTTTAACTTGATGTTTTTGTAGTTTTATTTTAAATCTTATCGAGTCTCTACACCCTTTTAGTAAAAAGAAAGTAATGAGGACTTCAGTCAAAAGAAGCAGAAGTCATCTCTTCTGTCTTTTTCTAAGGAAAACTCTACTTCCTGTTCTGGGACTCTGTATTTTTGCAGCTTGGTGGGTTTTTTTCTGAGCCATTTGAAAACTCTTTGATCTTTCTAGATACACTTTGGTCCAGAAAACGAGCTGAAGCCGATTCTACTTAACAGTTTTTTAAAGCTCTTTTAATATGATCCAACCAGAAAGTCTACCAGGAGTTTCCAGACGGATGACCTCCTCCTCAAACTTAGGAGATCAAACACCAGATGGACAGAAAAGAGTCAAAGTGGATTCAAGAGACGGAACCTTGATGATCTGCAGGTGTGTCAGCTGTCTGACGGAGTAGTCTGGCAGGTAGACGTTGACCCCCCCGTTCAGCTGACCCATACTTCCTCCATGCAGCATGGACTCAGAGCGGTCCAGACCACTGCTGCGGGAGGGGGACCAGTTCACTGCAGAGGAAAGCATTAGATTACAGGGGAAGTCTCTCTGGGTCTCCTGGACCTGGAGGTTGGTCATCTGGCGGCCGTGGAGCTGCCATTTTAAAAAAAAGTCTTCATTAAACTCACTTGGAAGTGACACTTTCTGCATGTCTTTATAGAACACACAATTTGTCATTTTATCCACTTAATGATAAACAAGCTCAAATGGAAACGAGGAAACCTTCTGGTTTCTGCAGCAGACGAAGAACGTCATCCAAGCCGAAGAGAAACCACAAATTCCAAAGGACCAAAAAGTGGATTAAAGGACTGAAGTTCTTTGATGTTTGCAGATTTGATGTTTCTTTGAGAAAAAACTAAAAAAGGTTTGAAGACTTTCTGTCTGTTCTGAAGAAATGAACATTAATTTTAACTTCAAGCAGTATTTTGGAGAAGGTCTAAAGAGAAAGCAGTTCAGGCCGTCGTCATCCGTACCTGAAGGCATGAGAACAGGAACTCCAAAGTAAGAGAAAGCTCCGTTCTCAAACTTCAACGCCTCCTTTCCAAACTCCACCTCCACCCGACCCTGAGGGACACCGGAGAGAAGGTTGACCAGCTTCCATCAGTCTCCTGAAGTCATGTGAACATCGTGATCTGCTGAGGAGCGGAAGCCCGGCTGTTACCTGCAGTACCAAGGTGAAGTAGTCCACTGGTTTGTTGCGTTGGAACAAAAAGTGCTGCGGCGCTCGTTTGTTCTTCTCGTCAAACTTCAGCTCCTGGACCACACTGGGGTGTTTGATGAGCCGCAGCAGGATCTTCTCAGAGATGTGGGCGGGTTTGAAAGGCTCCACCTCTGGGTGGAGGAAAAAGACGGAAAGAAGATTTGCATCTTTCTCCGTGTCTCGCCATCGGGGACCTGAAAGGGAGAAGCTGGTACCTGTGGAGAGGAACCGGTGCGTCGCCAGGAGGAGCTGAGGAGAAATCTTCACCTTCATCTCATTTTCTGACAGTTTGAAGATGGAAAAGTCTTGCTGCTTTCGCTCGTGGTGAGAAACTCGCCGTTTTGTTCGATTATCAGCTGATAAACAGGGAAAATACGATGAAACATTTCAAACATTCGATCCTCATGAACGTCTTTGGCTGGAGTCTCGTACTGTAAAGGTCCGTCTCATCCAGGATCTCAGATTTGATGATCTCCTCGATAACGTCCTCCAGAGTGATGATGCCCATCACCTCGTAGAACGGGTCGCCCTCCCCCTCGTTGTTCACTCTCTGCACGATGGCCAGGTGGGATTTACCTGCAAGCAGTTGGAGATCAAAGCGTCCGCTCACTGTAACAGCATTTTCACTATGGTAGGGGGAGGGGCACAGGTGAGCTAACCGTGATGAAGGACAGGTGATCAGAAGACAGGCATCACTAAGCAGCTGAACAAAAATCGAGCTGAAATCAAGGTAAATCAACTTTAGTTTTGATGGGGTGGAAAGTGGGCGGGGTTTCACACACAGACAGGAAGTGCTGGGACAGACTGGCGACCGGTCCAGGATGTCCCCCTCGCCTTCGCTGTGACCCCGAGCGGGACAAAAACAGGTTTAGAAGACGAATGAAAGACGGGAAATGAGAAATGTTTTTTTTTTTTTAAATCTCAGATTATGCTCAGAAATGATCAGATTAACGGATCCATGCAGGAACCTGAGAGGCGGTTTGTGTTTGCTCCCATCTGCTGCTTTCAAAGACTCCTCAAAGAGTTTCCTGTTCTCAGAAACTAAACGTCAGACTCTTCCTCTTCATGCAGAAACTCCTCCAAACCGTTTTTATTTTATTCTAAATCCTCTAATCAAACTCAGGACAAACCTGAGGAAGAAAACTTCAAACCAAGTCAAATATTAGTTCTGCTCTGTGATTCCTGACAGACTGAACAGAGTTTCTGATGACTTTCAGGACTGTTTTCTTTGAATCCTTGGTTTGCTCTTCTTTCTTTCTGAGCTCTTCTCCGTCTTCTGGTTGTGTTCATACCTGATGATCCTGATGTCTTCCTGTTTCAGTTCAGTCATTTTCTGGCTCCTGGCCTCGTTCAGTCTGACAGAAACACAGATGGACTAAACCAGATTAGAACAGTTTTAATTAGGTGTTTTTTTTTGTCCCTCCTAACGTTTTAGTTTATTTTTGAGCTTCTCTCTTCAACATCCTGCCCTGCAGTCATGAGACCTGGAAGGAAAAAGCAGCTTTTATCCGGCAGAATGGAAACGTTTCTTATCAAAGATTCATGGATTTCGTATTTTTAGGCTTTAATTTGAGTCCTGCTGCCGCTCCTCACAGCGAGTAGGAGGAGATGCTGCAGCTGAAGAAAGCACAGTCCATCCCCTGAATGGAGGTCTGAGGAGCAGAGCTTCTCCTGCGAGGATCCTCAGAGATCAAAGCTTCTTGAAACCTGAATCTAGAGGTTTTTCTGGAGATGAAATCTAGCAGATCGCTCTGGAACAATGTCTGCGAGGAAAAGCAGAAACCAACCCAGTGGCACCCAAAGATTTATCGTCTGTGCTTCCTTTCCTGCCAAATTCCACCTCACAGACCAGAATCCTCACAGACGCACGCCGTTCTGGCGGCGCTGCTTGGGCCAAAGTGGGTCTGATGAGCAAACGCTGCAGCCTGGAAGCTCACTGAGGATTCTCCACGTTTCCCTTCAGCCTCAAGAGGAAAGCTTCAAAGGAAACGATTGATTGTCAGCAGGTCAGGAGGCTCCGGTCAGCAAAGCTTCATTCAGTCCAAAGCATCAGAGGAACCATAGGTTCTCAGTGGCAAAAGAAACAGAACGGCCTTTTCATGAGTTTTCAGGAGAAAACTCTGCTGTTTGAAGACGGAAGCAGGATTAAGAATAACTGTTGATGAAGATCACGACCCAAGAACCTATGAGAGCCCAGCTCACCAAAAAGTTATGATTTAAAACGACTACGAGGTTAAAAGGGATTCTGGGTTATTTTGACTAAGGAAAAAGAAATTAAGTAAAAAACAGAAATTGGGTTCAAATGAAACCAGAGGAACCCAGTAAAACACTACTGCTCCAAAAAGTAACCCCAACAAGGGAAACCCCAGAATGGGGTTGCAGAAACAACCCAAGTGTTTTCTGAGTCTGTGAGATTTGCCTGAGGCTCTAGAGGTGAACGGGATGAGGGTTCAAATCCCTGACTGTAGTGCAACGGTCTACCATAGGTGTCTGAAAGTTTAGAGTGCCGAGAACAGAGACAAATGAACCAAACCAGAAACTCATTAGTTTGTCTGTCCATCCATCCATCCATCCATCCATCCATCCATCCATCCATCCATCCATCCATCCATCCATCCATCCATCCATCCATCCATCCATCCATCCATCCTTACATCCATCCATCCATTGGTAAAGGAAGGCGCCTCATCGACACCAACCGTAAACATAAACCTGTTTATGAAACTGCAGGAAAAGCTCTAAGACTGAAGAATTATTCTAAAGAACCTTCAGAAACATGACTAACCTTAGCTTAACTTAATGGTACTGGAACCAATCATGAACCATCCACCACCATGCCTTAGATCTGCCATCAGCTGAACGTCTGTGGAACTAAAACAGTTTGGAAAAAACCTTGTGAAGGTCTCCACTCAGCAGCAGCAGAACAGTAACAGCAGCAGCAGCAGCAGCTTCTCCTCCCTGATGTTTGCTGATCTCCTGCTTTGAGCGAACGCCTGAGCTCCTGCAGGGTCATCGGTTAACTTGACCACAAACACACATACCAGTTCAGCTTTTTCAGGTTTCACAACAATCAAACAAATCCCAAAAGAACAAGAAAAATGTCGAGAAGGAAAAAAAAACCTGCCAGGAGAACAGATGTTGAACAAAAACAGGAAATGCAGCATCTGGAATTTTAGATTGTCTGTTGAGGGGAGAGAGAACGATGGAGAGATAGAACCCATTCAGACGGAGAACAGGAACATTTCATTAGGGGACGAAGGAGGCTGCTGCTGCTGCAGCAGCTGCTGCTGCTGCTGATCTGGCAGAGAAACGTGTTTCTAGAGCTGCTCTTCTGGATTTTACCGCCTGACTTCAGTCTAAACTGCAGGAGCTTCGGGTCAGCTCCAAACCCCTCAGCAGGAGAAGTTAGCTTCAAGCTTTGCAGAAGATGTTGGTTTGTGTGTGTGTGAAGTGATGGGGGGGGGGATCTCTGGTGTGTCAGCATCAACTGCTGCTGCGGGATGCAAACGAGGAGGAAACGCTGCAGAGAAGAGCAGCAGCAGCACAGCAAGTTCACCTCAGGCTTGTTTAGGTTCAGAAATATGCTTCCCAGGAACAGATATGGAAAATCATCCCGTTTGATTATTTTAGAGCCCCCCCCCCCCCACGTGTGTAAGCATCCCATAATAATACACAGAAAAAGATGGAAGACTTTCTGAAGGTGTCCTTTTCTGCTTGCTGTCCCAGCCACAAGGCTAGCAGCTAAAACACAAAGTGCTGAGTCTGTGTTGTCCCTGAGCATTATGGGATGGGGGGAGAGGGGGGGAGGGTGTCAGAAAGCTCTTTGATTGGAGGATTTCCACCCCACCCCCTCTCAGCCACACTGATCTGACTGCATGGTGCTGCAGTGCCTCTGCAGCCTTCACAACTCTGCATCTGCAGGTTTGCAGAGTCCTGGGACCTTTCCGGGGGGGGGGGGGGGGGTGAGGACAGATTCCCAATGACTTAGTGTTTCCTCAGCCCCCTCCAGAAGGAAAAAAAATAACTCTTTTAGGACAAATTTGAGCTCCTTAAAACTGATTCAGGCTCATGAAGGATGTTCGAATGTTGATGTTTTCTGAACAATAAATGGATGGAATTAGTGTCCCCCCCCACGGGTTTCCATGACAACCGATGTGTCTGCTTCTCTGTGCAGAACCAAACAGAACCCCGTGTTTAAACCCGAATGACTAGCAGTAGAAGCCAGAAATGATAGTTGTTTTAGTGCAGATCATCCTCATCCACCTCCTAAAGGCAGAGGGGTCCAGGTGGCGCGTGCGCAGAGGCCTCTCACCTTTCTTGAACTCCTCCAGCATGGCGTCCAGCTTGGTGTCGTTGAACACGCAGTGCAGCGGGTGCCTGTAGAACTGCGTGATGGTCTTGAGCGGCGTGCAGTCGTCCGGGTCCACGAAGGCCAGGTCCTTGACGAACAGGATGTCCACGATGTTGGAGCGCTCGTTCTCGTAGACGGGGATGCGCGTGTAGCCGCTCTGCATGATGTCGGACATGGTGTTGAAGTCCAGGACCTCGTCCGAGGCCAGCATGAAGCAGTCCGTGAGGGGCGTCAGGACGTCCTCCACGGTCTTGGTGCGCAGCTCCAGCGCGCCCTGGATGATGTTCAGCTCCTCCTTGACCAGGTCGTGGTACGGGTCCGAGACGCGCAGCATCTCCAGGAGCTTCTCTCTGGTGTAGAAGTTGGAGATCTCCTGGTTGAGGATGAGGTCCAGAAGTTTGCTGATGGGGTAGGAGATGGGGAAGGAGAGCACCATCAGCAGCCGCGTCACCCAGATGGTTTTGGACGCGATGGCCAAACCGTGGCGCGAGGCCACGGAGTGCGGAAGGATCTCACCGATGAAGAAGATGCCGGAGGCGCAGATGAGCGTGGAGATCCACGTCATGCCGAGGATCTGGCACATCCACACGGCCAGCGAGGCGTTGATGATGGCGGTGCCCAGCAGCAGCGTGCACAGGACGTAGTTTCCGTGCCGACGCACGGACTCGATCTTGCGCGCATAGTTCTGCTCCGTGTCGGTGCCGCTGTTCTGGAGGACCTGCAGCTCCACCGGGTCCAGAGCCAGGAGGCTAAGGTTGAGCCCGCTGAACAGAGCCGACAGTCCGAGCAGAAGAACCGAGACCAGAACCTGCAGCCAGAGCTCCGGGACGGCGGAGCGCTCCGACACCGCCACCCAGAAGTCCCGGGTCCGGTAGTGTTCCCACTTGGATCCGTCGAAGGCGCACATGGAGTAGAACTTGACCTTCTCCCCCCTCCGCAGCTCTTTGGCCAGCAGCTCGACCAGAACCGAGTTCTGGCTGGAAGAGGACTTGAAGGAGCCCAGAACCTCGATGTCGGACGTCCTGGCGTTCTTGTCCGTGCACATGTTCCGCTTGGGGTGGACCTGTCCCTCCCTCCCGGGACTCGGCTCCTCGATGAAGGCGATCCAGGGCGCGGCGTTGTTGGCGCGGGACCCCGCGCTGCGGTTGAGCCTCTGCGGGGAGGTGGAGTAGTACACCCGCAGCATGAAGCGGCTCCCCTCGGTGGCTTTCAGCACCCCGTCCTCCACGGACAGCTCCGCCCCGGTCTCCTCCGGCCGAAAGCCGAGCAGGCAGAGAGCCGGGGCGGGCAGCAGCCAGCAGGCGCAGACGCAGAGCAGCAGCAGGCGGCGCGCGGGAGGCGCAGCGCCGATGCGGAACGCGCCGGGCCGGTACCGAGCGGCTGCATCCTCCGCAGCCATGATGCGCTGTGAGGGGCTCTCTCTCACTCCGGGGAACCCGTGTCACGTGACGCTGCCTGGTTCCGGTCCATGTGGGCGACGGCGGGTGCATCGGGATGAGTGAGAGTGTGCGGATCCGGGTGGGTGGGGCAGGGGTGGAGGGGGGCGCGCTTTCTGCGCGTCACGTAACTTTCTATAAATAGATTTTTACTCTGAAGTGACTGTTGCTCCTCTGGAGCCGCAGACGCGCCTCCTGGTCCAGATCATCAGTCAATCATGAAGGAGGAGGAGGAAGGAGTGTCGGCACGCGCTTGATGACAGCCCAGAACCCCGAATGAGAAAAATCAATTCAATTGTCAGCAGCTGATGCTCCAAAACTAACCCCAGAGAACCAACGCGGTCCAGTGTGACCGCTGCTGCTAAACAAACATGAAAAAGAAACAAAAGCTCAAAGGAACAGGAAGCACCCCCCCCCCCCCGCAGAGCGAGCATTCAATCATTTAATCTGGAATCAATAATATTGATAATCCCCCATAAAGTTTTATTTTCCCAGATGCACAGGTGCCTACAGCCCACCCCCACCCCCCCAGACCATCACACTCCCACCGCCGTCTGTGATGTTCTGGTTGAATCTGGACCTTCTGTGCTTCTGCCTCCTGGGTGATCCTCTCTTGTATGTTACATGTATCCTCCTGAGACAGTTTCTGGTCCGTTCAGGAACATAGCACCACCATCTGATGGGTCAAATCTTTTCATCTGCAATGTCCATCCCTAAAAGGAACATAATCCCAGTTTTTACTCTTTCTTAGATGTTTTTTTTGTGCAGTCTTCAGCTCATTTGTAAAATGTTGAATGTAAATAGATGTTTTTCTGACCGAAGCTGCAGCCTTTTCTGAATAAGATAACTTTATTTTCCTGTTTTTACATTTAGAAGATCACAGTGGTATTTAAAAAAGACGTTTCATTGATAGTTTTGACTGACATTTTATTCTGGTCTTCAAACATAAAAAAATCACAATAATTTTGATAAAAATCTATTTAGTTGAATTATTTTTTTATGTGCAAAAATTACGTTCCCCACCATTTTCTGTTAGTTAAAAAAAATACAGTTAAACATTAAAAAAGCTACTGTAATTGCATGTTTTGTCCACATGGGGGCAGCAGCGTACAGGCTGTAGTTTTTTTCAGTGTTTTTTATGCAAACTTTATTACGTAGACAGGAAGTTGGACTAAAAACAAGATTTAATCTGTAATCTTTACTTTAACTTTTACTTTAACTTTAAAAAGATTTGTGGAAAGTAAAGTAAATTATAAGTAAACATCTTTAAAGTTACGTCATTCTTAGGACCCCACTCACACACACACACCTCCTCTTAAGTCAACAAAAGCTCAGTGCAGGCCCCAGTCTGGTCAGGGATCAGCCAAGGGCGCCTCTGCGCAAGTCCGTCCGCTCCACCATGTACTGCGCGCGTGCCTGCACAGGCCTGACTTCCCGCTCGGAGACGTTCCTGCGCGCGTGGAGACTCCAGAGCCGCGCGGCGGGCGCCGGACCGGACCTGCGCGGCATTTACCCGCCCATCGCCACGCCGTTCACCGCCAAGGAGGACGTGGACCTGGAGAAGCTTGAGGAGAACCTGCAGAAGTACGCCGACATTCCGTTCAGAGGTCAGTGCGCGGTAAACGCGGACGTTTGTGCGGCGTGAACCCTGCAGGAGTCAGGCGGAAGGCAAGGGGATTCAAAGGTCTGCCTGCTGTCCACGCTTTTTTCTGCGCCTAACCCCAGGCAGAGAGACCAGCAGTAAATTGAAGTTTTACGCTTTTATGCACGTAAACTAAATCTACAAAAGTGTTTTGAATGTAAACATTATTATTTAACTAAAGTACTTGAGGATACTTCAGAGAAAAAATAGGACTTCTGTTGATGCTGATAAAACTCTGACAGATGTCATCAAATATAACGGGTGTCATCATCAGACATGTTAATGACACCATAAAGGCCTCATTAGGCCATTTGGAAATGACTGAAGTCTTCTTTAGTTCTTCATCTGTTTGTCATCTTTAGTTTCCTTTCTAGAGAGCTAAGGGCAGATGTTATGAAGGAAACAGAAAATCTCACTCATTCCATCTGCAGGTCTAAAGCGGAACCAAACCTCCTCTTAAAAGATTCAGCTAAAGTTCTGACCCGGTTTCCCCGTCAGGTGCAGTTCTGACAGCAGCTCGGCCCATCAGAACCACCGGAACCTCAGCTCATCTCTCTGATGAAGCTGCAGAACCAGCAGTCAAACCTGACAAAACGGACCGAGGATTGTTTGATCCTTTTTTTCCACAATCAAGCGAAGGAATTGATATTTTCTCAGTAGAAGTTTGTGAATCTGAAATGTAAACAAAGAACAGAATCAAGCGATGAACCTCTGTCGCTCATTTTTGTGTAGTGGAATCATAGAACCTCTGGTTATTATCAAGAGGCCCAAAGGTTTTGCAGTAAAGCAAAACACATTTGTGTTCTGATCCAGTTTAGTCCAGATTATTCCAATGGTCTTTGTTTTGTCAATGATTTGTGTGTGATCTCTTTGGTTCAGGAAGAACCAGAACCGTCTGCTGCTCTGGTTCGGCAGACCCGGCAGGGATTCTGGATCAGCTGATCTCTGTCTCCGGGTTTTTGGTGCTGCAGGTCTGGTGGTGCAGGGTTCCAACGGCGAGTATCCTTACCTGATGGAGGCGGAGCGGGTGGAGCTGGTGAGGACGGTCAGGCGGTCCTGCCGCCGGGTCGGCTGCTGATGGCAGTCGGGCTGCGGTATGAGTTTGGAACAGAAAGTCCGTTTATCGGCGATAAAGACCTGAAACACAGTTTAAATTCTGATGGGGGGGATGGCGTCTCTGCGTGATGTCCCGATAGGGGGGTTTGGACCACTGCAGGTCTGGACCCCCGCAGGTCTGAACCCCCGCAGGTCTGGACCCCCCACGGGTCTGGACCTGCAGGTCTGGACCCCGCTAAGGGTCTCAGACCCTGCAGTTCCGGTTTAGGAGTCTAACTGTTTCAGGAAGTGGCTTGTGGATGTTCTTAGCGGTCGGCTTCCACCTTGAGTGGACTTTATTTTCTACTGAAAGCGGATCGTCTCCATAGGCTGGAATTCTGTGTTTATTCTATGTAAATGAAGTGAAGTTTCCTGTAAATTAGAGTTAAAAACTGCTGGCGTTTCCTCGGCGATGGCGTGAACCAGACTCTGGCACCTGAGCGCCCTCCCAGTTAAGGTAATTAGCCGAAGCGCTCTCGCTAAACGCTGCAGACGTTCTCACAAAAACAAAGCATTAGAACAAGAAGAGGTCAAAATAAAAAGAAGTCTGATCTCTGTTTATCTAGAAAAGGAAACTCAAATAAATCTGCTAAAAATACATTTTCCTCCACCTCTGAGATGAAAAACTTTCCGTTTGGAAAAGGAGAAGGAAAAAGTAAAACTTTGTAATTAAGAGTGTTCAGTTCCTGACAGCAGCGGTTCTGACTCTGAAAGAACCATTTTGAAATTGAGCATTAAGGGAAAAACATCCATATAATTATTTTATGACACAAACCAACATTTACCCCCTCAGCAAAGAAGAACTATAAGTAGCATTTTTAACTAGCCCACCCAGTGGCGGTTCTAACCTACTCCTGGGCCGTCTTGCACTTTAGGGTTGACATCTCTTGTGACTCCTATCTCCTATTTGGCCATATTTACAAAAAAATGCATGAATTTTCTGGGCTTCGTATCACAGGGGTCAAAACTCCAGTCACACAGGGCCTAAATCAAAGCATATGAGTTTGGGGCAAAGAAGATAAACATTTACTGAACACACTGAGCTAAGCTTTACCCCAAACCTTTTAAACTGAACTTTTGAACATAAATATGAATTAAAAACAGGAACATTAATCCAGAGTAACTCAAGTTAAACCTTAAATAACTTATAATATTTTGCTCTCCATAGAAATATATTCTGTCAAAATTATACAAATATGAAGATGCTGTAGGACCAAACAAAGAAAACCTGAAAATATTAATAATAAGAATAAACAAATCAAATAATTCTGTTTTCTTTGCTCTTTTATCATTTTTTTAGAGCTGGACTCCTGCATTATTTTTAGCAATAATTTCTTAATGTGTGACGTCCTGTGTGTGTCTTTGTAGGAAACATATCAGAGAGGATTGGATCACAAAAATAAAACTTATTGTGATTAATATGTTTGAGTCTTATAAAACATTAAGAACTAAATCTTGAGAACTCATCAGTGGGATTAGTCAAAATATTTAGCATTTCCCTAAATTTGTGCAAATCCTCCAAAAAACCTCAATCCATAAAAATGGTCTGCACCCACCACCCCTCCTCCCCTTCCCTCTGACACACACGGCTCCGTCTTCATGGCCAGAGCGCGCAATCAGAGTTGATTGTCAAGATAGAAAGATCCAATCACATATTAGTGTTCACCTTTATCATAAATGCAGTTACTTCCACTAAAAATTTTGACTTATGTTCCAAAGACTACATAAAGGGTGTAGGCATAGCGTCTTCGCAGAGCGGTGGTCACATGCGGCTCGAGGTCTGCTGTGTCGGAGCCTTGGGAATTGTGGGGAAATAATCCCGTTGCCTGTTTTGGTCGAAATTGGGTTGAACACGGATGTTTGTTCTGCCCAATTCCTTTTCATGTGCCTGTTCTACGTTGTTTCACTCTGAGGTATTTCATCCTTTTTCTTTATTTTTTTTCTTTTTTCTGCGCACCATAAATGTAGAAGGATGAGAACATGGGTGGGATGTTAGAAGATTACAAAGTCCAAAATAAGGCGCAAGATGCCGTTTGCTGCTGGCATGTCAAAATAAAAGCTCAAAGTCTCCTCTTTGAATTTGGTATTTCAATGTGTGTAACTCTGCAGGCATGGAAAATGCCGCCCCCTATGAAGTGCCGCCCTGGGCCAATGCCCACCTCGCCCATATCAAAAACATCCACTGCCCACACCATCACACTCCCACCACAGATCTTCTCCTCTTCTGCTCCAAGACATTCTGGAGTCTCTCAGACTTTCTTGTCTTTTCAGAGAACCGCTTCTGAAAAACCTCCTAAAGCGGTTTGTCGTCTTTGTTCTCCTCATCCACCAGAGCCACCGTCCAGCTCACGCAAAAGATGGCGGCCGCCGGCGCAGACGCCGCCCTGGTGGTGACCCCCAGCTTCTACAAGGGCAAGATGGACGGCCGAGCTCTGATTCACCACTTCACCAAGGTCAGCTCGGTGCACTACCACGAACCGTGTCGATGTTTCTGTGAGGCCCACGCCCACCCAGGAAACCAGGAGGGAGGAGGCTGCAGGATCGTTTGAGCGGCGATTCAAATCCAACTTTATTCACACAGAAAACATCAAACGATCGTCAGCCTTTACCAAAGAAACCGATGATGATGACGATGCAAACAGAAACCTAACGATCTGAAAGAAGAACAGGAACCACCGTCACATGGGAGGAAGTTAGGCAGGGACTTCAAAATAAAGTTTTAAAAGCAGTTAGAATAAAACAGAACTTTGTGCTAAAACACAGATTTACTTGGAAACAAACTTATTCCATTAAAATAAAAGTATGAAAGTACATAAATCAATGCAAACAGTCAGAATAAGATATTTCAAATAATCTTAAGATTCCGGGAAAAATCTTCCTCCCGAGAGGAATAATTTGTCTAAAAAGCTAAAAACTGTTTTAATCTCATTAAAAACACTTCCTGTCACAAAAGCCGTCCAGCCACTGATGCCACGCCTCACCTGTCCTGCAGGTAGCGGACAGCAGCCCGGTTCCGGTGGTTCTGTACAGCGTCCCGGCCAACACGGGTCTGGACCTGCCGCTGGAGGCGTGGTGGAGCTTTCCAGCACCCGAACATCGAGGCCTCAAAGACAGCGGAGGAGACGTAAGCCCAGCTCCTTTTCCAGGTCCTCACCCTGAAGCCTTTCTGAGCGTCTTTGTGTGTTTCTGTGTGTTTTTGTGTATTTCTGTATTTCTAAGGGTGTTTCTGTCTATTAGTGTGTTTCTGTGTGTATTTCTGAGCGTCTTTGTGTGTTTTTGTGTGTTTTTGTGCGTCTTTGTGTCTTTCTGTGTTTTTGTGCTTCTTTGTGTGTTTTTGTGTGTTTCTGTGTTTTGTATTTTTGTGTTTCTGTGTGTGTGTTTTTGTGTGTTTTTGTGTGTTTCTGTGTGTTTCTGTGTGTTTTTGTGTGTTTCTGTGTGTTTCTGTGTGTTTTTGTGTGTTTCTGAGCGTCTTTGTGTGTTTTTGTGTGTTTTTGTGTGTTTCTGTGTGTTTCTGTGTGTTTTTGTGTGTTTCTGTGTGTTTCTGTGTGTTTCTGTGTGTTTCTGTGTGTTTCTGAGCGTCTTTGTGTGTTTTTGTGTGTTTTTGTGCGTCTTTGTGTCTTTCTGTGTTTTTGTGCTTCTTTGTGTGTTTTTGTGTGTTTCTGTGTGTTTTTGTGTTTTTGTGTTTCTGTGTGTTTGTGTGTGTTTTTGTGTGTTTCTGTGTGTGTATTTTCTGTGTGTTTTGTGTGTTTGTGTGTTTCTGTGTGTTTTGTGTTAGCGTCTTTGTGTGTTTTGTGTTTTTGTGTTTCTGGCTGTGTTTCTGTGTTTTTGTGTGTGTGTGTTTGCATATGCATCTGTGTGTGTATTTGGGTCTGCTTGTGTTTTTGTGTGTTTTTGTGCGTTTTTGTGTGTTTCTGTGTGTTTCTGTGTGTTTTTGTGTGTTTCTGTGTGTTTTTGTGTGTTTCTGTGTGTTTTTGTGTGTTTCTGTGTGTTTCTGAGCGTCTTTGTGTGTTTCTGCCTGCATGCGTCCCTCACATCCATTTCAGGGGTTCTGTTATTTGCGATGGAGCGAGCGTTTCTTCGTGTTCGGGCTCTGTTCTGCTGCAGACCCCCGTCAGTCTGCGTCTCCCGCCGTGACGCCCGTCTCCCCGGACGCTCATTTTCCCATTAGCGCCGTATCAAAATAGCTGCGGAGCTGAAGCTCTGAGGAGACCAGCAGGAGCCCCCCTGACCTGATTGACTGACTGATCAATTACAGTCATGACTCAGCCGGGGGGGCGGATTGACAGCCCGTCATGAGGAACCGGCGCTCGCTGGAACCGCGTTTCGGGCTGGAAGTGGACTCAGCCGTGTTCTGACCTTTCTGGATCCTGATCTTCTTGTCGGGTGGAGCTCCTTGGTTTTAGGAGGGGGGGGGCTCCTTTAGAGCTATCTGTTGACTCTGCAGTCGTCTCCTGACGGCTCCTCCAGGGATTAGACTCCTCCCTGGGATGTTGGGGGGAGGCGGTCGTGTTTTCACCTCCTCCTCTTTGCTTCTCCTCCTCAGATCACTCGGATCGGCCTGATTGTTCACAAAACCAAGACGGAGGACTTCCAGGTCTTGACGGGCTCGGCTGGCTTTCTGATGGCGGCCTTCTGCGTCGGTAAGAAGCCTCCACTCAGTCCAGATGTTCTCCCAGAGGAACAGATGTGAATCTGCTGGGATTCGGCTCAGTTGCTGAAAGGACGACTCAGAACCCGGTTTGTTTCTGCGTCTGAGGCCAAACAGAAAAATGATTGGTTCTGCTCTCCAAGACGCTCAGGGGCCTGATGTTCTTCCAAAAGCTCTGACAGGCTTTCATCTCCAGAAGCAGGAGAACCGCTGCAGCTGGACCCTAGAACCTCTGTCTGATGTTCCAGAAATCCTGTTTTTGGAGATTAAAACCTCGATCCTCAGGAATGTTGGAACTTTACCATAACCGGGTTTAGTCTGTTCTGATCTGTTTCTTTTCCTCCGTCGAGGTCAAAGATTCTCCTTTGTTAGTTCCCGTTTTCTGGCTGCGTTCGGTTCTGCAGACCCCGGGTCTTGGCTGGAGAACCTTCGGTTTCTTGGTTCCCCCGGGCCTGGGTTTCCTGTCAGGCTTCCACTGAACTCGCCGTCTTTGTGTGCAGGTGCGGTGGGCGGCGTGTGCGCGCTGGCTAACGTGCTGGGCCGCCCGCTGTGCGAGCTGGAGCGTCTGTGCCGGAGCGGCAACTGGGACGAGGCTCGAGTCCTGCAGCAGCGCCTCATCGAGCCCAACGCCGCCGTGAGTACCGTCTGCTGTCCGACGCTCACGGTTGGAGTGGAAGGACCGACGTTCTGTTCATGGTGTGGTTCCTCACTGAGGAACGGTTCTGTTGAACCTCATCAGTCAGGAGTCTTCACTGCTTTGAATGGAAACCCAATGGGCCCCAGTGACGGAAATGACTTTATGTTCTCAGTCAGGGTTTATGACTGAACTACAGCACAGGATTGTGGGAGGTTCTCAGTTTTCTCCATCAGTTCTGTCTGAAGGTTTTGGATGGAGGGATCTTCAGGATCCAGATCTCTGCAGAACAAAGATCAGCAGTTTGGCCGCGCAGCACTTTACTGTCAGAAGTTTAACGAACCTGCAGAGAAAAGGAGGAACATCAACCAAACACAAGAATACGAACAAGCATCAGAGGAAAACCAGATTCAAAGGTTCTCAGAAATGACCTTTTTGCTTCATGATCTTGTGGATCTGCAGAAGATCTGGGGCCTCATTTATAAAGGTTGCGTACGCAAAAAAGAAGGCGTACGCCACTCTCTACGCAATAGTTGAGATTTATAAAAAGCAAACTTGACGGGAAAATGTGCGGTCCTTCACGCTCTGACCCAGGCGTACGCACAAAAACGGGTGAAATTAGAAACGGCAACACCGTCGGCAGATGGAAGAATCACGTGAAAGTGACAGTGTGTGCCAAATCGTGCTGGCATGTGGTGTGCTACGCAATGTGGCACAGCTTAAAAACGTGCCTCTACCCCCTGGCGCCCATTGCTGTGTTGGCCCCGACCCTGAACCCCATCCCCACGCATTTGAGCCAAATGCTGCTGCTGTGCGCCAGCGTCTGGAAGCGATGCGTCGCTTGTAAAGAACAACAAAAGGTGTGGAAGAAATTATTTATTTAAGAATTCCCTCATCGTGCAGTTTATTTCAGTCAGGGCGATCTTGATTTCGCCCACCTCTCTGATTGAACTACTGACTTCCCTCTGCATTTCAAGGACTGCAATCGGTGAGGACACGCCCACTGGAGGGTTGAGAGCCGCGCCGTGCAGACGCTGGGTCCAGACGGCTGCTCAGCTGCAGCATCGTAACCACTGGCCCCGCTGGAACACCCAGCAACTAAAATATAATTGTTCTATATTAATAAACTGTAATTGTGTAGCCTGCATACATGTGACTTGACTGCATTCATTTTAATTATTTCTCTTACCTGTGCCACCCGGTGCGTCTTGCGCGTCACCTGACTGAGGCGGAGGGGGACGCCGATGAGGGGGACTTAATAGGGATTCCCCAATAATAGCCGCCAGTCTCTCATCAAGAGGGGTCAGCTCCGGTGTCCCCCCCCCCCGTGGCAGACACACTCTGGCGATGCAGCGCTAGACGTTCTTTTGCCTCGACTTTGATGTCCGACCATTTCTTTCATTTCTTTTTTATTTGGGCCACGGTCCGAGGTTGTGAGGCTCCAGCATTTACGGCGTCTGCCACCGTTTGCCGCTCACGTGCCTTTTTGGCATTAGTAATGCCCACACTGTGCCCTCCAAACAACACTTTTCTCCTCTTTTCCACCTCGCCAACGATAACTTCTACTTCACATTGAGTGAAGTTACGTTTTTTTGATTTCTTCTCTGTGTTTGCCATGGTTTAGCAAGCCATGAATATTCATTTGTGGGCGTTTCACGGACTATTTATGGGCAACTATGGGCGTGTCATGACGCCGCAAAAGCTGCGCTGCATTTAGAATCAGTTGTGATTTATAAAGGGAAAGATGCGTAGGATGTGCGTGCGCACGGTTTTATAAATCCGAATATTTCTGTGCGTACGCACGTCCTATGTTTCATCCGTACGCCACTTCTGACGCAAATCCTACGCAGAGTTTTAGAAATGAGGCCCCTGGTCTTCTGGACTGATCTAGAGGAACTCTGAAAATGAATGATCCAATGATCTGGACAGGAAGTGTCTTTATTTCTGTCAGAGGATGACCAAACCACCTGGTGGACACCCAATGAACTGTCCCGGCTCCACTTAGTTAAGTTTCTAAACAGGAAGAGGGGACACTTTCAAAATAAAAGCAGGGAAAAAACTGAAATTCAACATCAGAAAAACAAAAAGCTAAATCAGGGTGAATATCACCATGTGGAACCGTTGTCTGTCATTTATGGTCAATGGGTGGAACATCAGAGTGTCGGGTCGGCCGCGGTCGTTACGGTTACGCTTCGTTCAGTTTGGTTGATTGCAGATTTGCGTTGCCAGGTGACCAGAAATTTGGGTGTTCCCGCCCTCAAGCAGGCCATGGAGTGGTTTGGTTTCCACGGGGGCGCCTCCAGATCTCCTCTTCAGCCGCTCACGGAGGCGGAGACTCAGCAGCTGAGGCGGGACTTCTCCTCCAACGGGTGGCTGTGACAGGAAACCACGTTTTCACGACTTCCTGTTCTTAAGAAAATCTGAAATATTCAGGATTTTGAGTCTGAGTGAACGATCCTGGTTCCAGCTGTGAAGGTGTTGGAGAACATCAGGAACCTGCTGGAACTTATTCATGTTCTGATCCAGTTTGTTAGGAAAGAATTGATTGTTTGAAAACTTTAGAAAAAAAATCCAGATGATTTAAATTATGGGTTGATTCTTTATTAATTAAATCTAATCTGCATTCCAACATGAATTTGTGTTTTTCTACATGTAGTTTGAAAGTTTCTTGATTTGTGTCTGATTGTGGTCGTTGGATGTGTGATTGTGTGGTGAGAGTGAACCTGCATGTGGGGGGGTCAGTCAGAGAAACATAGTGGAGGACCACCAGCGGCGCCGCATCAGCGTGTTGACCTTAAGCCACGGCGGCAGCTCCAAGTTCTGCCGGCTCCTCCGCCAGAACAAGCAGCAGATGACGGTTCCAGAGGCCGGTCTGATTAGCAGATTTCACCTTTTCGTCATTTAATTAAAGGAAACATTTGAGGCGGTCAGACCTCCTTCCTCTGGTTCTCTCATTCAAGGTTTGTCGCTCCAAACCTTGGACCTGGAGATCCATGACAGAAAAGGACGCCATCGTCAGCAAAAGGTGTAGACGAGCAGCTGAACTGCAGAGGCACAGGTGAGAAGCGGCCTTTGAGGCCGCACTGCGGTCTGGGCAGAAACGTCGGCGCCGACCGGAAAGTCCACGTGTTTTAGAAATCAGACTTTAGTGGATCAGAACAGAACAGACCCCCGTTGGTTCTGCGGGGGTTTTCCGGGCAGATCTTCTCTCCGTGGCGGCACAGACGCTGATTAGCCGTCTGTCTGGTCAGCAGCAAAGGTTGAACTTTTCTTTGATCTGATGCCGGTTAAGTGTTCTGGCGGACTTCAGATCAGCTGCAGTTCAGTGGGAGGCAGAGCTGCAGGTCAGCGTCTCGGCTTGCTGCAGAATGCCAGAGCGCTCTCTGAAATGAAAAAGTTAAAAACCATAATTACAGTAATTAAAGCCGAGTGTAGCAGGTAGCCATGGCGATGAGAGCCTTTGGCTTTTTCACACAACACTTTCTTTGCTTTTATCTTGCCGAGAGTCCAATTAGCACCTTTGCTTGGCTGGAGATATTTTCAGAACTGCCTCCTGAATCACGAAGAAAGGATGTGATGCCTTTGTTCCAGTGTGCACGGCTCTCAGGACCAACACTCCAGCGCTGATGCTCCTGCCTCTGAGGGAAACACGCCGCCGCGTACGTTACACTCAGTCGCAAAGGCTTCAACAGGCTGTTGTTCTGGGATTACAGTGGGGCAAAAAAGAACTCAGTCAGACACCGACTGTGTAAGTTGTCCCACGGAAAAAGATGACGGGGGATGGGATGGGAACTGTGATTTTCATCAGAGGTTCACCTCAAATATGAGAACAAACCCAGAAAATCACATTGTCTGGTTTTTAAATAACTTATTTGTAAATTATGGTGGAAAATAAATATTTGGTCAATAACAAAAGTTCAACTCAGTACTTTGTTATATAGTCTTTTGTCAGCAATGACAGCAGGCAAACATTTTCTCACAAGGTTTTCACAAACTGTTGTTGGTGTTTTGGCCCATTCCTCCATGCAGATCTCCTCTACAGCAGTGATGTTTTGGCCCATTCCTCCATGCAGATCTCCTCTACAGCAGTGATGTTTTGGCCCATTCCTCCATGCAGATCTCCTCTACAGCAGTGATGTTTTGGCCC
Source organism: Oryzias sinensis (assembly GCA_037389245.1). Taxonomy (NCBI): domain Eukaryota; kingdom Metazoa; phylum Chordata; class Actinopteri; order Beloniformes; family Adrianichthyidae; genus Oryzias; species Oryzias sinensis. The sequence goes on from CM074490.1 coordinate 36,783,484, forward strand.
ATTCCTCCATGCAGATCTCCTCTACAGCAGTGATGTTTTGGCCCATTCCTCCATGCAGATCTCCTCTACAGCAGTGATGTTTTGGCCCATTCCTCCATGCAGATCTCCTCTACAGCAGGGGTGTTTTGGCCCATTCCTCCATGCAGATCTCCTCTATAGCAGTGATGTTTTGGGGCTGTCACTGGGCAACACAGACTTTCAACTCCCTCCAAAGAATTTCTATGAGGTTGAGATCTGGAGACTGGCTTGGCCACTCCAGGACCTTGAAATGCTTCTTATGAAGCCACTCCTTCGTTACCAGGGTAACGTATGTTTGGGATGGTTGTCATGCTGAAAGACCCAGCCATGTGTTCATCTTCAATGCTGATGGAAGGAGGTTTCCATACCAAATCTGACCAAACATGGCCCCATCCATTCTTTCCTTTACACGGATCAGTCGTCCTGGTCTCTTTGCTGAAAAACAACCCAAAGCATGATGCTTCCACCCCCATGCTTTACAGTAGGTCTGGTGTTCTTTGGTTGCAGCTCAGCATTTTTCTCCTCCAAAAACGACAAGTAGAGTTCTTACCAAAGAGTTCTATTGTGGTTTCATCTGACCATAGGACCTTCTCCCAATCCTCTTCTGGATCCTCCAAATGTTCTCTAGCAGACTGTAGACGGGCCTGCACATGGACTGGCTTTAGCAGGGGGGCACGTCTGGCCCTGCAGGGTTCGAGTCCCTGGTGGTGTAGTGTGTTACTGATGGTAGCCTTTGTCCCAGCTCTCTGCAGGTCATTCACTAGGTCCCCCGTGGGATTCTGGGATCTTTGCTCCCCGTTCTTGTGATCATTCTGACCCCATGGGTTGAGATCTTGGGGGGAGCCCCAGATGGAGGGAGATCATCAGTGGTCTTGTATGTCTTCCATTTCCTAATAGCTGCTTTCCTGTTGCAGATTTAGTCTTCCAGTCTGCTGCAGGTCAACAGTTTGGTGTCTGGTGTCCTTAGACAGCTCTTTGGTCTCCATAGTGTGACTGTTGGAGGTTGTCTTTCAATAGATAACCAGTTCAAACAGGAGCCATTAGTACAGGTAACAGGTGGAGGACAGAGAATCCTGTACTGCAGAAGTTACAGGTCTGTGAGAGACAGAAGTAAGTCTTGCTTGTAGGTGAAAAAAATACTTATTTTCCATCATTATTTACAAACAAATTCCTTAAATATCCGCTCTTCAAAAAACTCATTTTTTTCAGGGAACCGCAAATATTTCCGCCTGATTTCCTTTCAGGCTGAGTTTCACATCATTCAGTGGCTCAAGGTTGCAGCTTCTGTGCTTCAAAGATCCTCTGCCTCATATTTGTCGTACGCCGGGGGGACGAAGCGTCGCCTCCCATGTTCCACCAGCTCTGAGTTCCTGCAGACAACTTCTCATCTGTGGGTTTTGTGGCGAAGCAAAAGCCATGAAAATAGAATTTGATGCTTGTTTTACATCAACATGTTGCCCCCGGCCAATTACATCTGTTTTCCCTGTAATCAGATGGAAACATGCAGCACTCGTGTCACTTCCTGGAGACGACTCCACGCCGAAAACGCCCGCCGTGGTGCATTATCACCTGAAAATGTGTAAACCGGCTCAGTTAGCAGCTGCTTGTTTGTGCGTCTGACGGAGGCGGCGGCGCCGTCTTCTGAACCGACGGCGTTCAGGTCCAGAGTCTGAGCTGTGGAAACGGTACTGATGAAGACTCTGCAGGCGAAGAGCGTCAGCCTCTTTTGGATGGAGGCGCCAAAACGTAAAAAGTCATCAAAAATGCAATTTGACAACTTTAGACTTTTGTCTTCATATGTGCTGCATTAATCTATTGAGGCCCAAACAGAAATCTAAATATTAAATACGATTGTAAAAGTAAAGAGTCAAATGTAAACCTAAATGTTAACTATAAATTTAAATGTTACTGAAGGTTCACATTTACATTTAGTATAAACTTTTACATTTATGTTTAGCATTAATTGTTAATATTTAGGTTTACATTTAGCATCTATGAGTTCACAGACACAAATTTTGCTTTTCTTTGTGATAAATTCTGACGAAATGTGACATAAACCCAGCAGATATGCTTTAGGACACGCCTGCTTTATACAAGCCCCGCCCCTCCATTTAATTCCGTTTATTTATAAACATTTAGATTCCACTAAAGGCAAAAAACCTCAAACCATCATGAATATGATTGGAATTCTGATTGTTGATTTCCAGATTGACTTTAGACCAATTAACTATCAGATTTACTTTTTCAGATCTTTTATTCATGGTTGCACACACATATACACGCAGACACGTGCACGCGCACACATACTCGACGCACACACTCACATGCACGCACATGCACACATCCACACATGCACACACACACATGCACACACATACACGCACGCACACACTCACATGCACGCACATGCACACATCCACACGTGCACACACACGTGCACACACATACACGCACGTACTCACATGCCACACACACACACATGCCCGCAAACACACACATGCACGCACACACACATGTATGCACACACACACATGCCCGCACACACACAAATACACGCACACACTCACATGCACGCAGACACATGCACACACGTGCACACATGCACACACCCACACACACATGCACACGTGCACACACATACACGCACGTACTCACATGCACACACACACACTCACACACATGCCCGCACACACACATGCACGCACACACACATGCACTTACACGTGCACACACACGCTCACACGCATGCACACACATGCACACACACACACATGTATGCACACACACATGCTTACACGCATGACACACACGCACACACACACACATGTATGCACACACATGCACGCACATGAACACACGCACACATGCACTTACACGTGCACACACACGCTCACACGCATGCACACACATGCACACACACACACATGTACGCACACACATGCACACACGCACATGCACGCTCACACGCCTGACACACACGCACACACACACATGTATGCACACACATGCACGCACATGTACACACGCACATATGCACACGTGAAAAACACGCTAACATCAAAATGAGATAAACTATGGAAACATAAAAGGAAACTTTTGTTCACAAAGTTGATCCATTTAAGAAACACAGATGGACTAAAAAAGACCCGGGGGGGGGGGGCAGGATCTGTGGGGGCTGCGGTTAGGGGCTAATGTTAATACCCCACACCTTCTAGGACTTCTGGGTTTGGGGGGGTTCTAGAACTCAGCCATGAGCTCCTTTTTTTTCTCCTCCCACCATTTCTGCATATTTGCCATGTCCCCCCCCCCCCCCCCCGTGTCCTCTGCCCCCCCATCTGGTCTGAAGCATCATTATAAAACACAGTTTATGATAATAAACGGTAAAAAACTGGAGGGTTGTCTGTACTGCAAAGAGGAGCAGGTCCCTGAACGCCTCGCAGTGAAAACTATTCCGGATCTTTTATTTTGAAAGAGTGGCCGGTGTGTTTGAGGGTTTTCTTTATCTTTAGGTAATAAACTCTTGTTTGTTTTTAATCAGATTAAATTAGTATTGGATTAACGCTCATTTGAGGCTCCTAAATGTGAGGAAGACTCATTAGATGAAGAGCGCAGACATGATCCTCCGGAGCAGAGACAGACGCTGAAGCCGCTTCATTTACATCCGATGTGTTTTTTCCGTTCGGAGCGTGCCGACCCGCGTGGGCTGAAGCATTCTGGGAACAGAAGGTGGGAAACTCAGAAGATGATTGCTTTTAGCGCTGCGGTTCCTCGAAGGGCCACACGGAGGCGACGCTGCGCAGCTGCTGCTCAGCATCAAGGGCATCCTTTGATCTCATGGAAGAATCCTGGACCTGGGGGGTGAGTGATGCCTTCACTCCCAGTGGGCACACGGGGGGGGGGGGTATATCTCACTCATGCTCCTCCAGCGAATACGCGGCGAGTCAGCAAAAATTGCCCCGTGTGCTGCAGCCCCCCCCCCCCTTGGCCCCGTCCTCTGCGCTGCAGGTTGACCTCTCTGGGAAGTGTAGCATGTAATCCCATCTTTGCCCCGCCCCCCACCTCACAGGAGGCCCGGATTCCTTTTGAGGAGAACTTTGGGAAAATTCTGCGTTCGGGTAGAAAAGTTCTGCTCGGTCCAGATGTTGAAAGCTCCAGCTGCTTCACATTGTCTCTACAAACCACTGAAATCTCTCCATGTTGCTCTTTTTTTATCATGTTCTAAAGCGTGCCGCTCAGACACGATCCGACAGAACCAGGTTCTCATTGGGTTCTCAAATCAGAGATCGGACTGAGAGAAGCTTTGGAGGGGAGTGAAGAGGAGCGGCGCTGAAAACACAAAAACAGAAAGGGCTGCATGTGTCCACAACTCCGTCCTCCCCTCTCAGCCGGGCGCTGGTCCGGTCCGGAGCCAGCAGGAAGTGTGTGGTAAAGGTAGAGACAACCTGATTAACAGCTGCTGAAATTGGGCGCCGTGGATCTAAAATTAAGCGTAATTAAGCCGCCGCCTGACCTACTTCCTTTCTCCTCAGATGGAGACAATCCTCTGCAGAGGAACAAAGGATCCGCTCCGGCTGCTGCTTTTAACGGCCCCCTTTTGCACCTGACAGGAATGATAATTTTCCTCTTTAAAAAGACAAGTGTGACCCCCCCCCCTCCTTCCGCAGGAGCGCGCATGTGAACGCTCACATAAACAGGAATCCAGAGGAAGGGTTCTGGTACTGCAGCTGATAGGCCTGATGAGAAATGCGATGCTTAAAGGAACTTTTGTCCTGGAAGAGTGAAGTTGTTGAAGGCATCTCACCTGCTGCCCAAAACACAACATCCATGACCTCCAGACAGATGTGAACACGGTTCAGCATGATTTGATTCTCTTTATCCTTAAGAAATATGAGCTGTGAGGGATTTGATAAGCAGGGAAGTTATGGAAATCCACAATAAAAATTGTTTAAACTCTGAACAAACCAAGTTAAAATAAATGAAGAATAAACTGAAAACTCGAATGAAAGGCTTTTATTTTGAAAACCCCAGAAAGAATCCACTGAGAGTTCAGTCAAGGAACAAACCTTCATCCTTCTTGAAGACCCACTCTCATGTTTCTAACATGTTCTTGAGGCTTTTTTCTAATGATGGAGGACATTTATTAAGAAAATTCAGCACAGAGTTTAATATCTGAGTATTTCTTTATTTGAACCAGAACAGATGCAAAAAATCCTATTTGTGATGTAGAAAATATGCTGGGCGGGGCCACAAGCTCCCTGCTCCGCCCCTTTCTGGTCATCCACCTGCAGACCAACAGATCCATGAACGTCTTTGTTTTCCTGGTCTGAGCTGGAATCTGGATCAGAACTGGACGGATGGATGGATCTGATGTTGGAGCCATTTTTGTTGCACCGCTAATGTTAGCCTGGGGCTGTAAGCTAGCAGAAGAAACTGACAACTCTCATTAATGGGGAGGGGAAGGGGGGCGGGGCTGCTCTGCACCAATGGTCGATAATCTGGACTAAGTTAAAGACATTTTCTTTGAGTGATACATCCAAACCAAATCCAGTGGATCCTTTTTGAAAGAATGTTCAGAACATTTTGAGCAGCATTCTTTTGACTCTGAAACCGTTCTGGTGGCTGTAAAACCCTCTGAGAGGACGTCTCCCATCCCAAAGCCCTGTGATCCGGCCAGGAAAGCGCTGGAGGCGCCTCCTTCCTTCATCCAGCTTTATGGAGGACCTTCAGGACGGAGGTGCAGACTGAGGTGGGGGAGGCGGGAGGTCGGGATCTGCTGTTTCTGTGGGGGTGTGAGGAGCATCTCTGGAGCAGCTACATCTGCATAGATCCACAGGAATCTGCTGTACGACTGAGAAACCGTAACCAAATCAAGTCCGATCTGTTGGGTTTGACTGATGCGGTCTGTCCGCGTCACAAACTGAAGCTCAAAAACGCCTCTGATTGTCCAGATGAGACGCTGCAGCTGTGGACCGACCTCTGCAGATCTTTTTCCAGCAGAACCTCCTGAATGCTTTGATGACAGCTGGGTTAAAAAGCTCATTCAAAAAGCCGCTCTGCTCTGCAGAGGATCACGTGCACTTTTCCTTGATAGTTCTCAAAATATTGAATATTTATACCTCGTCTTCATGTCCCTTGGTAGCTTACCACCCCCACCTCCCTCTCTGTTAGTTCCTCAGCTGAGTCCAACTTTCCTCCGCCCGCTCCATCATTTACACATGCAGCTCCATCCCTCTCGTCCTCTTTTTATTTTTTATGTGCCCAAAGCACCTGCAGGGAGAAGGCGTCGGCATGTTGAATATGAGAATAGAACCATAAAATGAATGTGCCCTGCTCTTAAAATCAAGATGTGCTGTGATGAGCCGCCCGGGGGAGGACTTTAATAACGTCTCCACTCCGTCGTATGGAGAACCAAACCAACGTGTGGATCAGACCCCCCTGAATTTGGGGGATTTGCTTTTCGGTTTTATTACACTTTCATTATTTATCAAACAAGCTGATGAAGCTGCCCAATGACAGCGGATGCAGAAACGTAAATAAAGAACGGGAAGCTGTGAGGAACCTTTCACCTTTTTGTTTTATTTTGGGAAGTTATTAAATAAGTCCACATTATTTAGATTGGCTCATCTGCTTCCTGTCGAGGTAATCCCAAATGATCTCACCTTTGAGTGAAATGAAGATCAACTCTGGTCGACCTCAATTCAAGCTCTGAATAAAACCTTTGTGGCGAAGCCGACCGGCGGTTCTGGCTGCAGTCAGACGTTTGTTCGTCGTTTAAAACATCCCAACATTGGCGCTTCACCAGAATGCTGACCATTTAGTGTCTCCAAGCCGTCTCAAACTGTTCTCATTTTAGTTTCTGTAAAAAACAAGAGACGACTTTGAGAGGAACTGTTGAGACACGAGCATGAATTATGAGAACCCAACACGCATCTTCCTCAGGTGTTTATCTAAAATAACACTTCATTTAATTAATGTTGAATCACTTCTTAATTCATGAATTTGAACATTTCATCACAGATTTGAGACTGAAACGAGTCCTAACAACTAAGTTTATGCTCTTGTTGTGTCAGGACGTTATCACGTTGTCAGCATGGTATTATCAGAGTGTTAGCATGTTGTTAGCATAGTATTATCAGTGTTAGAATGTTGTTAGCATGGTATTATCAGTGTTTCAATGTTGTTAGCATGGTATTGTCATAGTGTTAGCATGTTGTTCGCATAGTATTATCAGTGTTAGCATGTTGTTAGCATGGTATTATCAGCATTAGCATGTTGTTAGCATAGTATTATCAGCATTAGCATGTTGTTAGAATAGTATTTGCAAATGGTTACAGATTATTAGTATATTGTTAAAGTGTCATTAATATATTATAAGCATGTTATTAGTATGTTTTTGTATATTATTGATGAGTTTTTAGCATGTTGTTGGCTTGTTCCTGCTCTGAACCACTCAGGTTAAGCTGTGGTCCCTGAGTCCAGAGTTGATGATGACATGAACTAGTCAACAGTAAAGTGGACTGGGATGCTAAGGTTTAACATTTTAACTCTTTAACACCGAGCCGTAGCTCCGGTGTTTACGGCCTTTGGATTACCGTTTACGCGTTTACCGTAAACCAACTAGTTCTGAAGCAGAGAAAAGCACATTTGTGCCGACATGCAGCTGCTCAGCTAATTCTACCGGAATGACGCTAACTGCGTAAACAGTCAAAGAGTTCCAGTAATTCAAAGAGCGAGTGTTATTCCCAGCTACTGGAGACCGCTTTGGGGTTCATTCAAGCCCCTAATGGTTCCCGCCAGCACCAAACTCAGGTTGGGATGTTCAGCTCCCCGTGGTTTGAGTGCATTAGCAGACATTTGTTGGCATTATCTGGCCAATCAGTTTCCAGGATCAACGGTTGGATCGGTCGGTGTTCAAGCAGAGGACAGATCCTCTAATGGAGTCTTCCATTCTGCCGTTCCAGCAGAAACCCAATCAGAGCAGGGATTCTGTTCTGATCTTTTGTCAGGTTGACCGGGTTGTACGTCCAGATCCGGATGGGCTGGACCGGCACCTGCTGAGGGGGGGTTTGGATACCTTTGTCCTCTTCGTTCCTCCATTCTGCTTAAATTCCATTTTTCTTTAAATAGGTGACGTTCAGAGTCCTTGAGAGTGTTTGTGTTTCTTCGTCGCATGGATCTAACCATAACGGTTGATAGGAGGCTCATAAAATGTTTTCAGATAAACATTTTAGACCTTTTCTGAATGATAGTTTTGTGATTTCAACTGCTTCCAGGAAAACAGGAATCACCTTCATTGTCCTAATGCATTAATTCCAGAGTTTACAGGGTTAGTCTCCTCTCAGTACAGCACAGAAAACCTCCTGACACCTTAGATATTTAGGATTTCCAAACACAAATGTCAACACATTCATGTTTTTGGGAACTGCTGAGGCTGACACTTTTGTTTTAAGCCTGTGTCGCACAGCAGCTACATACATTTATTGCATAATTTACGGATGAAAAGTGGTCATATGTGGAAAAATTGAGAAAAGTTGTCGTCTGTACGTGAAATTTTCCAAAAAGGAATCACGAATGAAACACGTTAAAACCATGGAAGAAGTACGAATGAACCCCGCAAATAACACGTAAACCTACATAAAAGCCAAATCGGCTTTTGAACATGATGTGTGCACCGTAAACGTGATATAAAAGTATAGATTGGTGGAACACGCGTAACAAGTTTGTTAGACATACGTGAAAAAGACGTGGAAAGCCAAATATTTGCGTATGCATCTTGCAAAAATTACGCACAGTTTTCATAAACTACGGGTTAACTGCGTAGTTCTCAAAAACGAATTCACTCAAAGACCCGTTGTCCAAAACCATCGATGGACATCTGCACACATCGACAAACTGAGAAACACGTCTGAACTACGTGTGTCACATATCACAAAAGACCGAAATTTCATACGTAGGAAATGCGTGAAATGTAGGTAGTGGCTGTGACGCGGCCTTTGGCGTCTTTTTGCTTGAGCGCTGAGCATCTGATCGACTCAAAATGTATTTAAATTTAAAGGCGTCCTGAGCGTTTGGATCGGAGAGAATGGGAGGTACGGAAGGACCTGCAGACGTGAGCACATAGGTGCTTTACCGTCCGTTCCGCTCCGGCGAAGCGGCTGATATATGCTTTTTAATAAGACGCAGCTGGTTTTCAGGGCGACGTTCCCGTCTAACCTTTTTGTCTTTATCCTCTCATCTCTGAGCCGCGGCTCCGAGTGCTGGAGTACGAGCTGCTGAAATTTTTATGTAGCAGATGAATACACCTATTATCTGCCTCCCCCAACGGACTCATGCACGCTCACACGTGCACGCGCGCGCACACACAAACTCCCTGAAGCGCCGTTGTGAGGACTGAAAACCCCGAGCAATTAAAAGCAGGAAACTGCGTGCGGGGCGCATGTTTTCGTGCTCGTGGGTGCATCAGGATGGCGTCTGTGTGCGCCGCACGGTGACGGCGTGCGTGGCCGCTCTGCCGTCGGACTCTCTTATCAGTATGCCGCGTGCACGTCCTCTCCAAACATGGCCAAAGCTTTTGGGAGCTGAGTGGCTTGACTGATAAGAGACAAAGCCTGGCCTGTCCTTAAGGGAGGCGTAGAACGGAAAGGAGGGAATCCCTCCTGCTGGACAAAACGACTTCACCAAAGTCTTCAAATAAACGGAGACCGGGGCGGGATTCGCTTGAAGGGAAGGAATAAAAGAATGCATACATCTGCCACTTCTGATTTGATAGGTGAAGACGATCTGCAGAGCATATTTGAATCCTTCGCCATGGCAACAGGCGCTATGATTAGGGCCAAACAGGAAAAACTGCTCGCAGCACTTAGGATTGAGATGATACAAATTAAGGGAACTCTGGACGGTTGCCAAGGAGACGAACAGGCGGCGAGGTTAAAGTCCAACCTAAACACACCTTAAGCTATTTTAGTGACAGGGAAGCAGAGCGGGCTGGGGGAGGGGTTTCCGACAACCGACTTCCACAAATAATCATCGGACCTGCGAGGTGTATGGTCAGAGTTCAACCCGCCCGCATGTGTCTGCGCCCAGCAGCGCTCGCCGCATCCACCGCACACAGCCACCGTCCGCCTCTTTATTGTCTTTCAGGATATCAAAGACATCAACAGTTACAACAAAACAGTGTATGGCTTTTTCCCACAACAACCGTGCCCCGATGCTGAAAGCTGCCACAAATGCACAACACAGTCAGAAAGCCCCACATTATCCAGGTGAGTTCATCTGAAGACAAAAGGTTCAGGGAGGTCGGTTCTGGACCGGTCCGTTTCATGGCTGGATGGGAGCTGTGATCAGGAACGCTCTTCAGGACAGAAAGAAAATTCTTTATGGGATCTTTAAGGTCAACTTTCAGCTCCAAAGAGAAGAAAGAACCTAAGGATCGACTCATTTCACTTATTTTTACCGTTGAGCTTCAACGTTCATCATCAAAAACATCCGTTTCACACCAAAACACGAGATCCTCACTGAGCTCCCAATTCGATAATGACGCCTCAAATAAAGAACCCCGCCCCCATTTTACTGTAGCTATGATCTAAACCATTGACTGGCCCTGAAACCTGGACTGAGTGTGGCGTCATCCATAGAAAATGGTTTATTCCAGCTCCAACCAGATTCAGTCGCCATTTTTCCACGACACAGACGCCGTCATGTTGGAGCCAGACGTTGTCGGTTAGCAGTGATTGGTCTGAGTCGGTCTGAGTCAACATTTGTATGGTAACCCTTCTCACCAATCAGAGATGAGCTTGTTGGAAAACCACACCCCTAACACTTTAAAGTGGACTACACGAAATCTGTCAAACGTTTTGAACGTTGGACGTGGGGGCCACCAGGCTCCACCTACTTTTACTGAGACATCTGATTGGTCAGTTTATAGCTTGAGCTACAGAAAAAAGTATCATAGAAAAATTAGGATTGTCAAGAAGATGTTAAAAAAAAGTATCAGATCCAGAATGGTTCTTCTGACCAACAGAACGACGGAGGAACAGCTGTTTATTTCTCCATAGAAGTCGGTGGGATTTTGGCTTCTTGGAGCCACTTCCTGTTTGGAACGCCAGGGGGGAGGGGCCACTCAGTCCAGTTCTCAGATGCAGTCAATGACTTAAATATACCAAAGTTAGGCGGAACAAGTTTCCTGAATATTTTTGTTTAAAAAGTGAAAAATGCGTTTGAGTCGTATGTAGTTTACTTTAAGTTTAAGTTTACACCCTAAACTTGAATTTGAGCAAAACTTGAAATGGTGTCCAAACAGATCTGCTTAAAAATGGAAGAAATTCTGAAAATTTCAGAATCAGTAAAGTATTTATGCTGGAATGAAAGATCTCTGGATATTTTCTACACAAAGGACACATATGGTTCCGCTCACAGCCTGCTGTTTCACGCTGCCGGTCACGTGAACGAATTTGTGGTTAATATGAACAGAAATGCCTCAGAATGTGACAACCACTGAATGCCAACGTGAACACACTAATAAGTCCAATTATACCACATTTCTAAAGTGTGAATGTCAGATTATCACTAGTTTCAGGTTTGAAAGTGACATAAAAAAACGGATTTCCGAATAAAAGACTGACACCTGGATGATGTGGGACCTTAACACTTCTTTAAAACTTGGCACAAACTTCCTGATGAGGTTCTGAAAGCATCAAACCAAAGGATCACAGTTTAGTAGAAAAGGGGGAGAAAAACACTCAGAAGGCTTTGAAAGTACAAAAGCACAGTTGAAAAGGTTTTTGATCAGGCGTTCATTCCAACTACTGAACAAAAATAGAAATCCTCCTTTGTGTTTTAGAGAAACAAACACATGTTGAGACTTTTCTGTTGGGCACAAAAGCTGGAAGCAACAGGTCCTGCTGAACGAAATGAGGATTTCAAAACCAAATCAATGACTTTCAAGGGATTTCTTTCAGTTTTACTCTTAATTTACTTTCATGTTGATTAACAAAAGCCTGAACGCCTTTAACAGCACTGTTAAGAACGTCTCAGGTAATCCATAATGTTCAGATGAAGAAATGGATTTCTACTTTATGGAAATAAAAAGTAGATTTTAAAATGTGGCTTTTTTATCCCGATGGACACAGCAGTTCAAAAATAAAAGCTCTGAAGAAGATTCACATTGGGTTCATTTAGAGACTTTAGTCACACCCACCTGGCTGGGGGGTGGGGGTGGGGGGGGGACGTGACCTGTATGGGTCATCCGGATCCACGTTGTGGAGGGTTTTAGAGGAGTGGCTGCAGGTGTGTCTTGCAGTTCACTTGAGGCTCGCACGGCCACCTTCAGTTGTCCACTTCCAAAACAAAGTATAGGTAACCGGACAGTACTGGACTGGAAAGTACTGGACCGGACCCTACTGGAATGGACCAGACCATACTGGACCATACAGTACTGAACTGTACTGAACCAGACAGTACTGTACTGAACCATACTGGAGTGGACTGTACTGGACTAGACAGTCCTGGACCGAACCGTACTGGACTGGACCCTACTGAACTGGACAGTACTGGATCGTACCCTATTGGACTAGACCATACTAGACTGGACTGTACTGGACCGGACAATACTGGACTGTACCGTACTGAACTGGACCCTAATGAACTGGACGGTACTGGACCGGACCCTATTGGACTAGACCGTACTAGACTGGACTGGACTGGACCGGACCCTATTGGACTAGACCGTACTAGACTGGACTGTACTGGACCGGACCCTATTGGACCGAGCCCTACTGGACTGGAAGGTACTGAATTGGACCGTTCAGTGGGAACAAGGCTTTTGTTAACCTGAGGAAACGGAATCATGCTGCTGTGAAACCTGCAGACGTTTTTGGGCGTCCTCCATCACAGATCCGATCAACAAACTGAACTGAAGCAGAACCAACATGTTTCTAAGTGTCCGGCAGCTGTTCAAGTTGAGCTTTAAGGCGTTTTTTTTTAAAGGGTTCACGATGCTCGATTTTTAAGACCACGAGAAAAACCGGCAAACACATGATTTTACAGACAAACATCGACGTGGGCGGATCAGAGGAGGAAACAAACACCTCGCCAAAGGCGTTTAACGGCGCCGCCTCTGCTCCCAGAGCCAATTAAAAGGTGTGACAAACCTCAGCCACTTTCTCCAGTCAAATTGGTCAGCAGGGAGGACATGAGCCTGAAACCACATCCTAAATGAATCATTCTCCAAGAAAGACACCAATCAGACAATTAAACCCATCTCCCATTTAAACCCCCCACAGCATTACTCCCTCCCCCCAACACACACACATGCACACACCGGTTTCATTACACGGACAGACAGAATCCCACCGGGCACAGTGCACGTGTGAACTGTCTCACCACACGCTTCAGGCAGGGGGTGTTGGGGGTAGGGGAGGTGCAAAAAGCAGCTTACCTGCAGAAACACTCTTTTTGTTTTTTAAATGGAAGTTACGAAAAACAACCCAAATTTCTCATAAAAAGAGACATCATTTCCAATCGAGTTCCCGCTGACATGCACTTCCACACACAAAGAGAGCAGAGTCAACATCCAAACAAGCCGTTATTGGATGATCGTCCCTGAAACCTGCAAAGGCTTTTCCTGCCGTTTACAGCCGCCGGCTGCTCCTCTCTGAATCTAAAAGCCGGTGGAAGGGAAATCTTGCTCTCAGGCAGAAATTGCACGTTATTATCAAATTGCACCTCCAACACCGAAATTGCACTCATTACTGCCGCCTGCACAACGCGGGTGCTTCCATCCTCCAGCATCCCCCCATCCTCCACCCCCTCCCACGATGAGCCACTCGCTCGGGATCAGCCGCCGCCGCCTGTTGGCACTGCGTGGTTGGCACTGAGGAGGACGGCCCTGCCGCTCTGTGAGCTCAGACGGCACGGCGTGAAGGGAAACTGCAATCAGAGGTCAGAGTCTGGAGGGAGGAGGAGTCATGAGGAGGAGGCAGGAGATCCTGAGGAGCTGATGTGGTGATCCACAGTCTGACCAGGCCCTAACGAGCTTTTTGCCTCATTAAACTCGTCATTTGAAAGCTTTTTACCTTAAAGGATTAAGATTTGAATCATTCAGTAAACTGTGATGAGCTACTATCTGTGTTTATTTAATAAAAACTTTGATTATAATACATAGATAGATGCTGAAGTACTGCAAGGTGTTTATTTTCACAATTATAATTCATCTAAAAATAACATATTTATCAAATTACAGTTGGAATTATTCATTATTAAGAGCCAAGCTGTTTTTCGCATGAAGAATAGATCTGAATTTAACCAAAAATCTCATTTCATTCTTTTGTCAGAGCAATATTCAAACTTTAGCCAAACTTTTTGGAATCTTTTAGTATCAAATGACTTCATTCAAACTCTTTTCTATTATTCCACTCTGACTTTTGTCTAATAAAAACCTTTTTCTCGTCTCTAAAGTGATGAAACTCCAGACTGGAATGTAAATCCTGAACCTGAGGGTTCTGCAGTCGGGATGGGGTTCAGCTTTTCTAAAGTGGACCTTTGGACCATAAAACCACCACATCAGTCCTCTCAGGACCGGTTCCGGCGCTCCCTTCAGCTCCAGAGTTTGGTCGGGTTCTCCAGAATCAGTTTAGCACCGGCGGTTTAGAGTGAGCGGCCCGGCTGACCCCGACGCGGTGGCTCTGTTCAGTTTCTGTCCTGGGGAGGGAAACCCACGTCCTGTGTGGGGGGTCACATGGCCAGGGCTCGGGCCGTGGCGGCGGCCGCTTGCGCCCTCTGGACGGCTCCGTGACTGCTCCCCCTCCTCGCCAGCTGGCTGCTCTCAAACAGACCTTCGTGGCTGCCCCCCCCTCTGCCACGGGCGGCGTCGGCGAACGTCAGGAGACCTGCACACAGACACAGGGCCCCCGTCAGAACCGAAGGCTTTAGGGAAACAGATTTGCTGCCCCATGGGGGGGGCTGAATCCATAGATATCTTTAGGGAAAAGTTGCCTGGCAACCGCCGGGACTCCAGCAGGTTCTGGGTAGACGGCCGCATAAAGTCCCTAAAAAGACATTTTTGGCGTCTGAGCGCCGCCGAAGGTTCACATCCATGTTTTTCTGCCGAAAGCTTCAGACCCACAGATGAAGCTGCAGCAACTTTAACAAGAAATTCAGAGATTTGACTTAAAACCTGCAGAACAAACCAAAATAAAAAACAAAACAGCTTCAGCGGTTTCATGGTTCTGTCTGTAGATACCTAAATATGGATTTGTTTGTCACTTTAGGAAGATTTATTAAGATTAAGCACAAAATCAAATCAAATAAATAACCAAAGTAATGTATTAAACTCCACGTTTTTGGGCTTCCTGTGTGTTAATTTTCAAATAACTTAAAAAGTCTAAACGTCTCAAACTTTAGAATCTAATGTCGCCTTTTTTTTTTAAACCAAAGCTGCAGACAGGAAGTGTCCAAAAAAGATCATTTCTGTTTACAGTCCCTCTCTTCTGGTCTATTGTCAAAGTGTTCCCACTGGTCTTCTGGTTGTGACGACATTTCTAGCCGATTAAAAAAAAAAAGCTGACATTTTCTAGGACATAGTTTCTGCAGGGCGGCAGGCGTGCATTAGAAATTCACCTCTGAATTATGGAAGGGGCTGCTGGTGTGGAGTAAGCCCACCCTCATCTCCCATCATCCCTTTGTTTACACTCTCTCCTGCTAGCTTACAGCCCCTCAAACCCCAACGCTGAAATTAGCAACGCAACAAAAACGGCAGAAAGATTGTCCGGTTCTGATCCAGATTCCAGCTCACACCAGGAAAACAAAGATGGTCATGGATCTGTTTGTCTGCATCAGAATGGGGCGGAGCAGGGAGCTTGTGGCCCCGCCCACTGTATTTTCTATGTCACAAATACGATCTTTTTGTCTGCTCCTGATTCACAACGGTTTGAATAAAGACACACTCAGAAATGCAGCGTTCACCTTAAATGAGGTGTTTATGTCCTCCATCATGGAAAAATGCTCCAGAACACCATTTTCTTTACGTGAAACCTCAAACTTTCATTTCCCTCATACATCTTTGCGTTCTTGTTTGCGAGCCGCCTCCTGTGAAACGTTCTCCTATGAATGAAGCCCTTCATTTTCATCAGGCTGAGCGCTGGCGTCTGCTTCCTACATGGCAGAGAATCTGTACGTTCCGTCTCTATTTTTAAAGGCACAAATATCAGCCAGTTGTCACAGTGACACGTTGATCCGCCCTCACCACCCAGCAGCCTCAAATAAAAACGTGTTGATTACCTCCAGAGACTCGGAGCCCAGACGCACAGGAGCTTCGGGCCAATTAGCACTTTTCACTGTTCAATATAGTTTAAACAATACCTGTATAGAAGCAGAACAAAGAAGAGGAGGCGCCGTCACACTGAGTTCCTCCCCGTGTGTGTATGAAATTAGGATTAAAACTCACACCTGAAGGTGAAAATCTATTAAAGCTCATTGAGTGAGACCAGGCTGCCAAATTGATCTTCTTGTTAGGATTCCATTAATGAACGCGGGAAACTGTCAGCGCCCTCCAGTCCGGGGGCTACTACAAAAAGATCAGCAGGTGGAGGACAAAATACAGGTGGGACCAGCTGTCTGCAGGTAGTCAGACCTGTACGGACACAGTAATGTGGCGAAACGCAAGAGGCTCTCAGCCCGGATCCGTTTACTCAGCTGCTGGACAACTTCACAAACAAAGAAATAAACCAGAAATAAGACGATGGTTCTAAAGCAGCAAACCGAAGGGCTTAGGCCGTGGATAAAGACGGGGTTCTGAGTTCTTTGTACAGCAAATAGAACAGAATATGTCACAGAGAAACAGACAGTGAGCAGAAATCCGGTTCTCTGTTAGGTTCTGGACATGAATTTAAATCTCCTTTGTTCTGTTTTACTGGATTCCTTCTTCTGCACTTTTTTCATGATATTTTTTTTTCTGTAGAATAAGTTATAAAGCCCCTGACCCAAAGTTCAAAATGTTTGATTGACAGACTGTTTTAGGTGGTAGGGGTGTGGCCTTCCATCAAGCTCACTCACTTAACAAGAGTGGTTGCCAGGGAAACGTTGACTCAGACCGACTCGGACAGACAACGTCTGGCTCCAATATGGCGGCGCCCATATCGTGGAAAAATGTCGGTTGAATTGACTTCATTGGGTTCGAGCTGGAATAAACCATTTTCTGTTCTCAGAGATGTGTGAAGTCCCTGCAGCTGCTAGCGTTAGCTTTTAGCCTGGAGAAGCCGTTGGCTTTAGGCTAGAGACCAAACACCAATGAGAGCGGTTGTTTACTGTTTTCTGCTCCGCAGCAACATGTTGCTCTTCAGTTGTTTTCTTTGTTCTGCAGGTAGAAGAGATGTTGGACTCATCTCTACTACCTGCTAGCCTCCAGGCTAACATGCAGCTAGAAACGTAGATCAGAGATGTTTTATTTAGCATCTTAGGGAGCGACAACGGTGTAGCACGATAAGAGTGTTTACATCAGAACAGACGGTTGATGTGGTGCGAAGCCTCACCGTATCCGTCCACACAGCCGCGCTTAAACTCGCCTTCGAACTTCATCCCATCGAAGCGAGTGAAGATGCCGACGCCCTGGAACTTCCCCTGCACAAAGTCGCCTTCAAACCTGGAGCAAACATCCGTTAACGGGAGAAAGTTCAATTAGCCTCCAACAAAAAGCCATCCAGAGGTGGGTGGGAGGAGAACGAGGGAGTTTTAGTTCCACGGCGAAGCCTGGAGCCTTTGAGCTAAAACAACGGCTACTTGAGTGTCATCAAGGTCATCGTCTCCACACAGACGGAGGTCTGAGAAACAGGACAGCGGTTTCAGGAGCCAACATCTGCTGAACTCATTTGGTCCCACAAACAGCCGAAGACCTGCCGCTGCTGAGAGGACACAGTTCTGCCTGAACAACATGTTTTAGTTTTCTCAAGTCCTTGTGGCATAAATTAAACGCTCGGTTCAACAAAACGGTGACATTGAACAGGGTTGCACACCGGTTCTTTATTTGCCAAACTGGAGGGCTTCACCTTCACCAAACAAAAGGGAGCAAATGAAAACTCTGAAGAGACGGAGATTGAATGGGGAAAACTTTTTGTTAGACGTCTCTATGTATAAAGTTGGCTTATTCAATGGTCGTCTGGGAAGTGGAATACGAAAAAGCAGCGTCTGCATCACAATGGTCCAACCACAAAAAGGACTACTTCAAAAATAATCAGCGCGTTCCTGCAATAAAAGCCTCTGCTGAGGGTCGCAACAGATATTTATTTTTTTACCTAAGACGACCTCGAGGTCTGCCTTTGTGCTGTTCATATTTTCATTTTTTATTTATGTACCTATGATAGTTTAATGTAGTTCTGCTAGAGAGAAGATGCCAGGAAAGAACTTCATTGGTTTGGCTTCTTTCTACGCCGCTTTGCCTGCAGTAAATCTGTAAAAAGGATCAGCTAGCTAGCTTTAGAAAACGCTGACTTATTTGGACAAAGAAAAACCTCCTGACTATGCTAATGCGTCTTCAGTAAAAGGACATTTGTTAACCTGAATAACTCCCAACAACTGCAAACGGCTGAAAATCTCCTTCTGGTAATACAGAGGACCTGGGGCGTTTGACGCCAAAGGTGAAGGGGCGGAGCTCTGGGAGCTGTAGTTTTTGGTGGATTTAAAAACATTTCTTTTTCTGGTAGTCAGGAAAACACAAGAAGGTTCTATAAGACACTGGTCCCCACTCAGGTCAAGCCCTTCGCCTCCGTCTTACATACATCTGCTACCTAAACTGAAACCCCCCCGAGCTCCCAAAGTTACCAGAAAAACAAACGTTTTCGGAAAGTTTATTTTTGCAACAATCAGTGAAGAACCAGAAGAAGAACCTTCAACTTCACAAAAAAGCCGGCTGTTCTGTCTTGCTGCTGCTGCTTTGCTGCATACCTGCCACTCTGTTCACCTGCTAGGTATTTCAGTCAGGGGGGAGGCCTCCACCAAGGGGGCAGGCATGCAGAGAGAGCAGAGCAGGAGGCTGAGGAGCAGCTGGGGTTTGAGTTGGAGCAGTGCTGGTTGGTTTGCTTCTCTTTTTCCCCTCTTGGTCCTCAGCAGTCTTCTACTGCTGGGTTTTGTTGATTTTGTTTGGATGTTGGTAGTCTTCGTTTCTTTTCATTAGTTCGGTTTTGTCAGGCCGCCTTAGCATGGAGCAGCTGACTCTGACGGTCAATGGGCGGCTTGGTCAGTGGTCTCCCTAACTTATCTTATGTTTGGCCAAGGTTCCAATCTCTGTTGTGTCTTTTGTTCAGTCAATAATTATTTGCTTACGTGTTCCTTAACTTCTTGGCGTCCCTTTTTTCATATGTTAAGGCCCCTTTGTGAATTTTTAGTTTTTGTTTTTTTGGGATCAATAATCAATCCCATTTTGAAATTTGGAGTCTGCTGGCTTAGTCGTCTTATTTCAGATGGATTTATTTATTCGCTGCTGAGGAGAACCCCGTCACACACACTAAACAAAGATTTAAAAGAAAGACTACTCGATCTCTGAGGCTCCGCCTTTCGCTGCTCGTGGGTGTCGCCCGTTTCATGACGTCATCCGAGTTTCATCCAGGAAAACAAAAACAAACTTTTGCAAAGATGGCTGTGCGTTTGGTGTATATAAAGGAAAGCGTTTAGCCGATCACAAAGAGAGTGGGCGTGTGTGTTAGCCTGGGGGCGGAGCTAGCAGAGCAGACTCTTCCTGGAAGGGGCGGTCCCTCACTGTGTGACGTCACAATGTGAGAAGCAAGTCGTTTCTGTTTCAGAGGTAGGGCAGGTTTTTAGAGGAACACTCAGATGAGTGAGTGGATCAAATCACCACTTGGGGGTTGTTGTTTTTTTTGTGAGGAACGAACAATAAAACACACTTAAAAGCTCAAAAAAGTTGACTTTGCATTAAATAGGCCCTTTAAATGTGAGATGAGTCTGAAATTGGCGTTCGGTTTTTAGCTGCCGGTTAAATGGTCCATAGTGTACAAAGAAAGTTGCTTTAGCTGCTGGTATTTTTTAGAGCAGGTAGATTCCCTTTTCCCTCAAAAGTGAAGGGAAACTGGAAGTTATGGACTCAAACATCAGCCTCCAAAAAAATACAGACTGACATCAAATCGTTCCATGACCTAAAAATTTGGGCATCACTGCTTTAATGTTTTAATAAAGAGCTATTTATGGATTATTATGTCTACAGAAGAGTTTTCCTTCCCTGAAAATCATGTCTGCTGGGTCCTGATCAGATTATAATTTGCGGGAAAGACAGAAATCTACAAGAACACCAACAAGACAACCTTTCTGAGTCTGGAGACTCCAACTCAAGAGTGACGATTTGAACACACGTGTGCAGCAGAGAAAGACTAACCGCGTGAAAACATGAAGATGGATTCTGACAATGAGGCACCAACCTGGAGCCGTCGGGGAAGGCCAGCACGCCACAGCCGTTGAAGAGGCCGTTCTCAAACTGTCCCGTGTAGCACGTCCCGTCGCTGAAGGTCAGCTGACCCAGGCCGTGACGCAGACCTGCAGCATCCACCCACAAAACACAGAGCAGACGCTCAACAAGACGTGGTGACAATCCTCACCTGGAGAGGTGCGAGTCCCTAAAACGACAAACCGATCTCTGCACACAGCTCACAGCTGGCGATAATCCCAGCTGTGTAATCCTAAACCCACTGAGGGTCGTGACTCTGAGTGTTGGACACTGAGGTTGATTAGGACTCTGAGGATCCGAGTCCAGCGTCGGGCCGATTCAGTGGTAAATGTGTGGAAACACCAGACCAGGAGAATTAGTGTTGTCCTCCTCACTAACCTCCATTATCCTCATGAATACTTCACGAACACGCACCACACACAAAAATGGTACGTTCCATTTTTATGAAGTCCCTTGAGGGGGGGCCGTACCAACCTCAAAGGTGCTGAACGCCCCTTAGGATGCAGCCCCTCCTCTCTAGGAGCCTCCAGGGGACGGACAACCCAAACACCTGCAGGACCCATCCGGGTCAACAGCGGTACAGGTGCCTGTGAGTAGAGAACCCCAACGTTTGAAGAAGTGGATTCGGGCCTCTGCAGGTCCAGATGATGCCTGTGTGAAGCTGTTCATGCCGTCAGTCCTCCTCAGTGACGGTTGTCCCTCCTGGTTGGTTCCACGCCAGCTTTGGTTTGGTCCAGATGCTGGTCAAACGTTCGGTTCTTGATTTTGGATGCTGCTGCTGCTCGCTCACTAAACTGACTGCAGATCCGCCATCAGGATGTTAATGCCCCCCCCCCACAGATGTTCATGGAATCACACTGTTTAATGAGGATATCATTTCTGTTTTTTTTAAACTTTCACAGTTAATTTTTAAAAGCAGCACCAAATCTCAGGAAGCACACGATTAGTGTTGATTCATTTTTGCTCTTTTTTTAACTCCATATGGTGAGACGCTGGGATCTTCGGAAAAAAGGTAAAGATTTCTGCAGATGAGGATGGCTTCCTGTCGTAATTAGTCCCTGTGGTCACATTAACTCTGCCAAACTAAAAATACCCACCAGTTGTGGTGATGAAAGGAGTCAGTGTCTTTTTAAGGGGCTTGTTAACCCTTTAGCTGCCGCCTCACAGTGCTAAGTTTAAAAACAGACTCCTAAAAAAATATTAATTATAAAAATAGAGAGGCCTGTTTATGGATTTTTTTTCACTGGTGCGTCTGTCAAAGGGTTAAATTTAGCCTCCATTCAGACTAATGAAGGAAAAATTCAGCTCCTTTTATTCTTTCTGCTGCCATTTTCATCCATTAAAATCTCTTAAGAGTTGGTTTTCTGCCAAGCAAAGGGACTTTAAAAGAGAAATAAATGAAATAAAGATTGGTATTTTGGCACAAACTAATGGAATTTACATGAAAACATCTCAAAGAGAAACCTGTTTGAATGATCATTTTAAAATGCTCCGAGGTAAAAGCAGACGGGTCACATTCAGCTGGAAAACGGGTTTGTTTGTGAGGATGATGAGCGAGACCTGATCCGTCTGAAGGGTCCAGAGCCGAGGGTCTCTACCTGACTGAGCCTGGAGGAACAAAGAAGGACCGAACATGGAGCCCTGCGGAACACCAGAACTGACTAATGAGTGAGGTGGTAACATTTATTTGAGACACAATGAAACCCAAATCAGTCCAAAGACCTTCCCAGAACCAGAACTCAGAGCTTTAAGCAGGGCTGGATGTAGCCAGCCCCTGTTGGGGGGGGGGGCAGTCCTGGCATTTGGGGGGGATGTTTAGATCCAAGGAAGGCCGGACTCCAGTGTGCGGTTGGTCTGGTCATGAGGGGGATTTCGGGCTCCACAGCGAAGGTCTCCTGACCGTAATCATTAATTGCTGATAAACTAATTAGGGACACGGGAGCCGATAAGGACCGTCCTGTTGGAACAGGGTCCAAAAGACACGCTGATAGTTTGGCAGCCTGAGCCGTTATCAGCTCCTTCATAGCCGTTTACGAGCTTCCCCTTGTGTTTCAGCCAAGGTCAAACCGTGAAGTGTCAGAAAAATGTAGAAACAAAACCTGCAAAAAGAAACTTCTTAGACGCTACGAGCCTCAGCGGCCAGTAAGGCGCTTGGTCTGAATCCTGCGCGGCGGCGACCGATGGGAACGAACTACGAACAGAATTTTCTTCCCCGTTTCCTCACATCCGTGTTCCTGTACAGCTTTGACCCTTTTCCAGCGCAGACCGCCCACATCCACCTGAAAGGACCGTTGGGACGGAGGTTCGATGCCGTGTCTCGATGGTGGGTGGGTTTAGACCCCAATGACAGCCGGGAAGGTGGTGAATTTCTAAGTTCTCACTCCTGCTGGAGAACAGTTCTCATCTTCCTACATGTTTCAGCAAAGGATGAATCTTTGTCTCCCTTTTCCTGCGGGGGAGACCCTAACCCACACCCCCCATGCAGAGGGACGGGATGAGATCTGAGGAGAGCAGTGAATCTGCTGGATTGTAAAGATGAGTCAAGGATCTGAAGAGGCTTGGGGGGGGGGACTCGGCGTGGATGGGGATTTGCTGGAGGAGGGAGGGTGCTTGGCAGGGGGTGAGGCAGGGGTGAGGCTCGTGCTGTCCCCTGCTCCCAGCTAATGGCAAAGTAAATTAGGCAGTCCATCTGTCAGGGCTGCTTAGAGGGCCGCTCTCTGCCTAATCTCAGCCGGGTTTTCACGGGAGATTTGGAAGAGAGATTTGGTGGAAACTAAATCTGAGGATCTGCGTTCCATTTTCAAAGAACGGCCCTTCCTGGAAGCGACGGCATCCATACGTCGGTGCTCCTTTGGTTTGGAGCGAGATGGCTGAACGTTGCGCTCTGCGGCGTTCAGGAAGTCTGAACTGTGAGCCACATAAGCGTCCGAGAGGCCACAGACGTATGGAAACGAAGGCCGGCGGCGCTGCCCTCCTCAGAACAGCAGCAGGAGTCTGACTGAGCATCATGAGGTTTAGCAGCGGAGTTTATTTTTACTAAAAGTACAGATTATCTGCAGGCCGCTGTGGCCATGGGACGGCCATTTCCTCGCCGTTTCCTGGATGCGGTCCCTGCAGACCGGCTCTAATCCGTCCTCCAGCTCCTCCTTAACGCCTCCCTCTGAACTCCTGCTGGACCGCGGCCTCCTGCTAATTACTGTTTAGCTGCATTTGTCCGGCTTTTATGTCAATCAATAGTGGTAATGCGTTGATGTTCAATGACTGCACGGCCGGAGGAGGCGGCGCTGCCTCGGCTGTCGCGGACGCACCAGAACTACTTCCTGTAACCCGAGCGCCTCCGGGCTCGTCTCTTCAGCCGGAGCCCGACTGAATTATTCATGCGACACGGAAGACCTCTGCCTGACACACACCTCCATGTTTGTGTGCAAACAATGACTTTGCATGGATAGACACAGTCTGTGTTCATGACAACAGCAGGCAAAGCACACACTCCAAACTCTCTCACCGCCGCCGCCAGACGGAGCGGCGAGGAGAATCACGCTCTTTTTGGAAGTGCTAAAACACGGAAAAGTGTTTTAGGAGAAAGGTAAATGAGGTGCGAGTCCCAGCAGTGGCGTTTAGGGTGGCGAGGTGTTCACCGTGGGAACATTTGGGATCTTCCTTTTTCACAATTACCCGCCTAAAAAGGCTCTGGTGTCTCATTTAAGCCAAAAAAAGCCGTTCTGGATTTTGCACTGTTTGAAATAATCGTTTAAAAGTCCCAAACAGAGTCCCGACGCGTAAAAAAACAGGATTTAATGCAGACTTCACTCTAGTCAAATGGACCTACAGGCTTTCATGGGTCAACAGGTCAAACTGCGGTGCACCTGCTGCAGAAACACAACGTTTGCCGACATTTTTCTGCAATTTCTCCATAGAAAATAGGAGCATAAATCTGCACTTTCTTCTCTTTTATTACATTGAATCATCTTTTTCTCCATGAAAGTTCCTTTCATCTCCGCTCCACTTCTTTGACGTTTCCAGAAGGATTTCGTTTTGTGTTTGTTTAACCAGAAAGACGACCGGATTGAATGGGATTCCTGTAGATGACAACACACCGATGATCAGAGCGCACAGGAAGTGAACAGAGACCCTTTCAGAAACACAGAAGAGCTCACTGATCACATCGGTCACAAATTCATGTCATATCTCTAGTCTTTAGCTTTAACTTTAATTCAAGTCTTGGAGTCTTTCCAAGTCAAGTCTCTAGTCTTGAGCTTTTTATTCAAGTCGAGTTTGAAGTCTCTGGTCGACAAAAGGTCAAAGGTCATGGGTGACATTTCAGTTTAGAAACCAAACACAGAATATGAGGCTCTCTGTGGTCACCTCTCCAGAAACTATTCCATCCAAAAGTTGATTTCTTTTTAAAAGTGAAACTCGTAGACGCCCCCCCCTCACACACACACAGGTGGCTCCATCTTTCTTTTAATTTGGACTTTTCTCATTAAAATCTGAAAATCCTAAATGGGAATCAAACTGAACTCTCAGCTTTGAATTGAGTGACATGACTGAACCAGAGGGAGGTTTCTTCTGCCGGTCTTCCCAGCCGTGTTTTGACGGACACGGCGTTCTGAGATCAAACCAGCTTCTTGAGCGGGAACCTGTGCTGTCCGACTCTCCCCGTGGACTCAAGGATCGTCTTCTGGACAACGGTCGATGAAGGATTCTGGAAACCTCTGCGCTCGCCTGGAATTATTCTTTCCTTGAGCTAAGTTAGCCGCGGAGCGGTTCAGTCAGTGTACCGGCGCGTTCAGAGTCAGGCACGGCGGTCTAGCAGAAGTCTGTTTCGGGTATCGAGATATTCCCAGAGATAAAATTGGTTGGCATCAACCAATCAGGAACTCAGCTTTGACCCGTGATGTGTTGATGATGCAATCAGTGGGTGGAGTCTAAAACCAAAATGGAGGAGAATCTGATTGTTTTCCTCCTGAACTTTATGACATTTTGCTTATTCGTATGAAGACGATAATAAAAAGTTCCTCTAATTTTATGTCGATTTTTCCCTCCCTGGACTAATGCGGGACAGCAGGCCATCAAACCGGAGAGACAGAAGTGCCGCTGAAAGCGCCGTCGTTCAGCTCGCCGTACTGGGAGTGTCTCTGAATGATGAATGAACCCAGACATGGAGATGACAGACCACAGACGCTTTTGTAGAAGTCTTCAAAGGAAATCAGCCTGATCTCTCAGTATCATCCGGGTCTTCCCAGAAAGACGTACGGTCAATGCTTCCATGCAGCGATGAGGCCGTTGACCGTAGCTCCTCCCACATGCGTCTGGAGCGTCAGGCTTGTGAACACATTACTGGATGTGCAGCGAATCGCCTCAGAGACAGTCTCCAACTTTGGATGTTTTCACATTGTACTGATCTAATCCGGATCAGGGTTTGGTTTGGCTGGACAGGCCGGCATCTTTGGGCTTGTGTGGTGCGTTCCAGACGGATGAATGGAGGTGTTTTTGCTGGCTCCTCATGCTTTGGTAGTTGTACTTCGGTGTGCCTCCAAACCCGGTCGGTGCAGGACGCTCTGGACTCCAGAGAAGCGGTTCGCTGATGCTTTTGGGGGAGACGGGTAACAGCTGGCGCAGAGACGGACCAAAGCACCGACGCCTCTGGTGTTGCTCCAGGACGGCTGTCAGTCTGAGGATTTCTGTGAGGATAAATGGATAACGGGGACGCCGCTTAATATGCTAAAACATAGTTAGCCCAGGCAGCTTTTAATTAAAGCTGGATTTCATGCTAGACTGGAGAGCCAGGAGACAAGTGGGTGTAGAGCTGGTGAGTCACCACAGCAAAAAGGCTTGGTAACTGAACCTGCACACAAACAGGCTGTCTTCAGCAGCAAAAACAACAACAAAAAAGGACAGAAAAAGGTGAGGAAGTGGAGTCAGTAATTACTCCACACACACATGCACGCACACACGTGCACGCGGACACCATCTGGTGCCGGCGAGGCCGCTGAGGCTGCAGATCGCACTACCTCAACCTGTATTTGCACTTGAGAAAAACACTAAACCAACCCTTTGGGCAGGGTTAAACAAAGAATCAGAGTTTGGCACCAAAGCAGGAGGAAACAGTTTGTTCTCTGCACAATTAGCAAAAAACAGCCAGACTGGTTTGGCTGGGAGTCACTGAGATGACTGTTGTTGTTAACAGCATCACCGCCGTTTTGGGTCGCTTTAGGTTTCTACTCAGTATTTGAAAGTTTGTATTTGTGCACATATGCAAAGATATTTTTAAAAGAAAGCAGCTGGCGGCTGCACCAAAATCTGAGAATCTGGAAAACCTTCCCTGAAGTTTGAAAAGACCAACCAAAATTCATAAAGCATGAGAGTTTTTGAACAAAAGGCTCATTCCTGCAGAGTCATGATGGACCGTCAGGGTTTGGATTTGGATGGAAGGAAAATTCTGTGAAATATTCCGATATTTTATTTGGAGAAACTTGTATTGATTTCAAGTTCTGCCAAGTTGATATTGAAATAATTATTTATCTGCACACATGTAGTTCAGCGTCTTACCTTTGATTTACACCAAAAACCTGCTATAGTTGCATCTTTCAGCAGCTCTACACCAACTCATGAGCCTCAACGTTGTTCAACTCCGTTTTAACAAAGAACTAGTAACAAAAACCGGTACCGGGTTGGTGCCGGTACCGTATAAAAACGTGGATTTTGTGACGAGTGAGGCCAAGAAGATGCCAATTCAAAATGCAGAAGGCCGACGTTCTGCTAAACCTTATAGCAAAAGGTTTGAATTCAGAGACCTGACGTGAAACGCTCTGAAAAAAGACCGTCGCCGTGGCGGTGAGCGCGGAAATCCGTGTTTTCTTCGGCGTGTGTGAAAACGGAGACGCAGCGCAGACGGTCACGGAAACAAAACATCGTAGGAACGCTCTCCTCTCCCCACCGCGCTGCTTCATCACACTTTAAAAACTGATTCATGTGAAAATCAGACAGAAGGAAATTCCATCCCAGTGGATCTTTGCTCTTCTAGCATGAGCTGCTCCTCGTCTCCAAACCTTTGTCCTCTTTGTCCAAACTGTGGACGCTGTGGTCCTCAAAGTATTCTAAAGATGACTGTAAACTGCTGACTCGGCTGCTGAGGTGCTGCGGCCCCCAGAGCAGTGGAGAACAGACTTCTGGACAGACGGACGTCAGCCCTCGTGTAGCTGGGAGTTTGGCTCTTGGAGCGGGTTTGAAAAATGAGTTTGTGGTTTTTGCTGGAGTCTTTCAGAAAGTCTGGCCTCTGCTTTCTGGTCCGTTGGTCTTCTCTTGGGTTAATGTGTTGCCATGACATCTCTGTTGGGATCTCTTCAGGTTTTGGGTCCGGGTGCTGATGTTCCCTCTGCTGGTTTGTGTGGAAGGGGGTGTTGTGTCCTAAAGACTCTCAGGTTAGGTCGCATAGCATGCTGGGAGTCCAACAGCAGGTACCGGTCCGTTTGCGGGGCTTCCTGTGGATTTCTTTTCTGAGGTTCTGTCGGTTCTCATGCGAACAGCTCGGACTGGGAAGGTCTGGTGGTTTCTTCTCTGCAGCTCGATGAAGTTCTGAGCTTGTGTGTTTTTTTTATCTTAACCCAAATGTCATCCATATCTGATCCAGTGGGTTGGTGTGAATAAGTCTAGAACTTCCCTCTCCACTTCTTCCAAGGGAAGGTTTGCATCCGTGGGAGGCCGTAGCGCCGCCCTGCGTTTCTTCTAGAGGAGGTGAGAAAATGTCGGCTATAAGGCCGTGTTGGACCTCTGGTCCATCAATCCGTAAAATCTATTCAGGTTCCTGCTGCTCTGTAGTTCTTGTAAACGTCCAGTGAAAACAGAAATCCAGATGAGAGGTGATGAGGTTTCTTTTCCATAGCTTGCGAGTCCACAAACCCTGCTGGACTCGGTCTTTGCCGCCCGGCGTGGAGCTCTGACCTTAGTCCGGTTCATGAACAGAAAAAGCTGGGAGGTTCCAGCGCTGCAGAGGCGGCAGGGCGGCGGCTAAACAGACCAGTGCAGTTCACGGCCCCAATTCTTACCATGGAAATGACATTTGAATGTAAATATCTGCTGCTATCTTCATGCTTGTGTAGGTAAAACACATTCTGCAGATATTTAAATTTGATGTTAGAGCAGCGCGCCGTGATTGATGAGGCGGTCGTCAATGATCTCAACCTGGAAATAGTTTGTTGATCTATATTTCCGTCCGCCGCTGAAGATCCATCACCTGCAGAGGCGGACGCGGTCCATCAGTCCTAAAATATTCAGCAGCATCCTGCACTGGGAGGGGGTGGGGGGCTCGTCAAAAGCTGCTGCGCTGCAGGAGAGCGCCTCTGCTGACGGGACGCCATCAGAAATGTGATGTGGTCATGAGCTGCAGAAGGAACCATCAGGAGGCCAGCCAGGCCAGCACCTCCTGCCTCTGTCCTGCTGAAAACTGAAACGTCTTTTTCACAAAAGCAGGAAGTCAAGGAGGGCGAACTAGCGGAATCTGACACCGCCAGCAGGCGTCTTTGCAGCGTTTGTGCTGCAGCGCCACGATCCAGCAGCGACCTGAGAGTCTGTACCTGCTGCTGCTGCACGGATCCTCCCTCCTTCATGCCTTTGAATCAGTAAATAGTCTTCCTACACATTTATTGACTGATGCAAACTACATCCATAGCGTGCTCATGAGTCACAGGGTGACCAATCACAGGGAGGGAGGTTGGGGGAGGGGCCAAGCATGCTGAATATAGAAAAAAAAAGATTATCAACCCAAAAACTGTGCTTTGGTCGGCATTAGGGGGGCGTGTCACCGGCGGTCTGAACCCTCTCCAAACGTCCCGTCTCTGCAGGAAGTCAGGACGTCCTCCCCGTCATCACGGCTGGTCTTAATTATTCAGATGACCTAAATGTTGGGAATCGTTCCTGCGCTCCTGCCTGCATTCATCTCCTGTGACCCACATTCCAGTCAAAAAGTAGGCGCGTCCCATGGAATCAGAGGTAAGCACCCCTCCGACTCTGAGCTTGTGGCTCAGAGTCGGAGGGTTTCACGGGACGTTCTCGTGTGAGACGTTGATCTTGGTTGCAGGTTTGAAACCCGCCGTCCTGCAGCCGAGCTCCTTCAGCGGAGAAGCACTGAAAATACTCAGACCCTCCATAAAACCAAAGTCCTGCACGGACGCGTGACGGACGCCTCACCGCTCACCAAACCTGTTCCTCACTTAGGCTTCTCCTCACGGACAAACCAGGATGAGAAACCTGAGAGCCATGAATCCATCATTGATGTCATAAATCGTTAGAGATGAGCCAAAAATAACAAAAAAGTGAACCTGAAAGCTGCTTTTGGATTTGTGTCGGTGTTGCTCCTGCATTTTATCACCGCGTTATTCGCTCTGACTCGACTCTTCGTGGCTTTCCTAATCTCGCTTCGACGCTCCTGCAGTAGTGATGGATGGGGGCGTGACCGAGCAGGGGGGCCTTGCCTTCTCTCCATTCTCCGTGGTATTCCTCCCCGTTGGAGTAGGTGAAGGATCCTCGTGTCAGGGTCATGGGTCCTGATGAGACACAAAAACCACCCTTCAGACCCGGAGAGGCACTTTTCCAGTCAGTCACCACAGACGCCGTGCAGCTCGGAGTGTCGGCGCACGCCGAGAATCGGAAGATGCACCTTTTAGACTCTTCCCACCCCTCCCATGCCCCCCAGTAACCACTTCAGGAGCCTCCAGACCAGTTTTCCTCACTGAACTCCATCTGAGACATTTCAAATTCTAAAGCCTGGAGGCTCCAGAAGCAGAAGAAAGACAAATAAATGAAGAAACGGAGCTCTAAAAACTCAGTAGATGTTAAGAATAAAAGGAAATTCACTTTCAGGACTATTTAAAATATGTGGGAGGATTTCTTTATGAGGAAAAACCCCAAAGATTTAAACAACAGCCTTTTTTGTTTGTTTTTACAGTAGATGCATCAAGAAACATTTGATAATTATTGTTATTAAAAATTAAATTACATTTATTAATGAGAGTGAGGTAGAAAGGTCTACCTATACACACACAAACGTATATATACAAGTACCTTTGCTGCATTTAAGCGCTCTCCCTCACCCTGCTGCGCTGCTTCATCACGATTTCATGTTTTAAAAGTGCTGCTTCGGCTACATTTTGCAGTGTTGCCCTTTTTTATCAAACATGTGGAGCATTAAAGGGTAAGGAACATTCATTCTGAATGTGTTTTTTTTTCTATACAAGTATACGCCATGAGGTACAGTTGCAGTTCCTTAATGATCTGATTAAAGCTGCACAATATGAGGAAAACTCGCGATTTGCGATATTAGTGACCAATATTGGGATGACGATATAACTTGTGGTGCATTAATAAACAGCAAACAACCTAAAGCATAACCATCAGCCACCATCTAACACAAAAGAGCTCCATCTGATTGGTCAACAGTGTGAATGTTCAAATGCATAAATGGGTTTATTTGATTCGTTAAATACTTCAAGCTGCCATTCGATTGTTTTAGCACGTTTGAGGAAACCCTTTACTGCAATTTTCGCCGCCTTTTCCGATACACGTAATTTACGGATTGATATCGCGATAACGATAAATTTACATAGTTCTCATGATTAAATAAAACATATTTTAAAATTTGATTCATGTAAAGGTGGAATAATATTTAGACAAAGTTTTTTTTATAAGTTATACTCTGATAAAAATAGTAAAATACTGTCTCTGGTACTCTCTTGGGATATATAGTGATATATATCATATGTATCTGTAACCCCTAGCCATCAAACTAAGTGGGAACACCTGGCCCCGCCTTTATTTTGAAAGGGCCAATGTGTATATAAGCTCCAGGTCAGTGGGTACACTTCCTGCTTGCTTCTTCCTACTTCCTGCTGGCTGCTTCCTGCTCTCAGCTCTCAGCTGTTGCTGCTGCTGTGGCCACACCAGGACGCCTAAAACACCTTCTTGAGACATATTTGGAAACCTCAAAATTTCTATTTCATTAAACCCAAAGAGACCTGCTCATCGGTCAGGTTTTTGTTATGTATGCTTTGATCTACAACTTGATGGCGAGCTACCCAAATCTAAGATCCTGATACTTCCACCTTCAATAACAACTCCTCAGCTGCAGCAAAACTAAACTACATCATCACCAATAGCCTTTTGGAAACAACTTGATAGGACTCAGACCCATATTCAAGTTCCTTTTGTTTTTCTGTATTTAAATGTTTTATTTTCTGTTAATATAATTTATTGCATTTTACTCTCATTGCTGTCCTGTGTTTTCATTTACACACCTTGGGCTCCCTGAGACGAACTCTGATTAATGCGCCTAGTCCCATAATGTGAGAACGTTACATATCGTATCATAGTGTGTATCGTATCATGGTGTGTGTATCGTATGTATAGTATCGTGTGTATCATGACATGCATTCCATCGCCAGACTCTTGCCAATTTACACCCACATCTCTGCCAGAAGAGCGTGGCGCTTAATGTCGTTGAAAACTTCAAGAATGTATGTATTAGATGAGCGGTCCCCAACCTTTTTAACACCACGGATCGGTATGACGTCAGACAAAGTTTTCACGGACTGGTCTTTAAGAAGTGGTTAAGGTATAAATGTTTCGACGAAGGGAGAACAGAGACGTGTCAAGACGCATTTTGAGCGTTTATTTTGACACGCATGTCATTGTACATCGTACAGGTGTCATCATCCTCTCCCTTTCCCTCACTCATGGTGCAAAAAGAAGTACTGTTAACCAAATGTAGCTTTCTTTTTTGGCAGTGGAAGGCTCCTCTTCTGTCTCCTGGCTTTTTCCACTTGGCAAAGAAACTTTCCAAAGACGTTTGTTTTTACTCGTTTTGCTAGCTCCTGGGTTTTATTTTAGCGGTATCCTATCACATGACCGAGACGAGCGCCTTGCCTGCTTCAAGAGTGACATAGACTGATGGAACAGAGAATTGGGCGATTTTTTGAAATAAATCATCTTTCAGATTCCGAAATAAATAAAACGGAAGTCATGTAAGTTATTTTTTTTCTGTGCGGCCCGGTACCAAATGATCCACGGACCGGTACCGGTCAGTGGCCTGGGGGTTGAGGACCGCTGTATTAGAGGATGTTTGATTGGCCGTTCTGCGTGTCAATCAAATAATGTACTTCACAGTGAGGATGGTGATTGGCTTACGACGATTTTACTAAATTTGGATTATTTATTTTCGATGCTCTGCAATCGTGACATGAATCCACTGAAACGATAATTCCATGGCTGTAGAAATGCTGACTATCTGTATTCTGCTAACATCCTTTGTAAGTTCATAATGTGAACTTCAGAAGCACAGGTTCCCGTCAACAGAATACTTTCAACCTCGTTTATTTTGATTCCTTAAGTGTTTGACTTTTAAATCGTGTATTGAACCCAAATGATCTGCTGACAGAAGCCACAAAGCAACAGTGTAAACACAGTGGTGGTAGTATGATGGTTTTATGGCCAAAACCTTCATTCATAGATGTGTTCAGTTCAGTTACACAGGTTAAATAAAGGCATGTAGTGGTCGTTCCCCTCTGCTCTGCGGGTCTTTGAACAGGACATTTGCATTCAGAGCATCAAGCTAACGTTCAGGAAACGCGCGAGGAAGGGAAAAAACAACAACAAAAGCCCAACCGCGGCCCGTTTCTTGTTTCAATAATTGCTTCTCCTGTTAGATTTCGCGGGAGGAGGAGTGAGCATCCCTCCACCGAATGTTGCCACAGTAACGGCGCTTTATCCCTCTCATCCTGCCGGCGTGACGCCTTCACGGACACAGCGGCGCGCGGAGCGGGCCCGAAGGAAGAAAGCAAAAGCCTTTACCTGCTTCTTCTTTTTTTTTTAGAGACAAATTCCTCCTTTTTCGTCACATCCTTGACAACAACTCGGCAGGTGGAGGCTTTCTGTTCCTGTCGTTGATAGTTTTTAGCTCCTTTTCCCCCCGTCGCCTTTCCCTGGCGGAGCTGCCTCAGCGGCTTTCCCAGGCGGCGCCTTCCGATTGGCTGTTATCGCGCCACCTCGATACAAGGCAGGTTCTCATTGGCCGATCCGGCGGGCTGCCCAGCCTGCCGCGGCAGCCATCTTTGTCGAGGGCATCGGGTCCAAGCACTTAATTAGCCGAAGTGGCTGTGCGTGGAAGCGTTTGCCCTTCCCTTTTCCTCTACTTAATGTGAGGCCGGCGTCTCTGCTGCCCCATAAAATAACGGAGAGACTCCCGTTAACGACACGCTGTCATCTCACGGTTCAATTTGGTGATTAGACCCGCGTTTTGGCCACTTTCACACAACTTGATTTATTCGTTTTTTAATGCTCTGAAACAGCTGCACGGGGGGGTGAGTGGAATTCAGGGCCACACACTCTACATAATTAACCCAAACTTAAATGAATCAGAAAAATCAAGGTGACCCAAAAAAATCACCGCTAAATGTGGTTCGTTTCTCGGAAGAAAATTCCCATCAGTAGATTCTCATCATTAAAGGAAACATTTGACCAAATTCCACGTTTTAGCCGGGAAAAACAGTTTTATTTTTCTGCTCTTTTACTTTAAAGAAATATGCAGAAGTGGGAATCAGAGAACCTGAAATCACCTGTAAAAAAATCCCCCAAAGCAGCCGTTATTTTAAATCACGATTCACTGGAAAATAACGGATTTCAAGGAAAACCATTTCAAAGATTAAGTGAGAAAGTGTTTGAGAGTTTGTAATGTGAGCCAAAAACCAAAAACATTTTATATAATAAATATTTTTGCCAGAAAACAGAAACAATGACACATTTTCAAGGTAATGCAGATCTTTTACGCTTTTAAATAAGAAATTTCTCATCAAATTGTTCACTATGAAAACATTTGGATTATTTCTCTAATGTGTTTTTGATGTTGGGATTTATTTATGACTTTCTTTTTGGAGCAAGACTAATTCTTGGGTTTCAGTGGTTTCATTTGAACTACTTATTTATTTAACCCAACAAAAAGTTAGTCCCTTTTTAACCCCAGAGTTGGGTTATTTATAACGATGGAGTTTTAAGAGACATTTTAATCCAAAAATTTTTATCTCATCATTTTTTCATTTCTACTTAAGCAAAAGTTTGTTTTTCTTTTTGCTACCTAATGGTTTTTGGAACCCCTCCATCCCCTGGAGACGTTTCCAGCTCAGCTCAGTGTGGACTCTGCAGGTCACGTGTTCAGTCTAAAGCGACCTCGAGGTCAGTTGGTGCCGGAAATGAGACTTTAAGAGAATATTTTGCTGTAATCCAAAATGACGTGTTGGCTTTCCGAAGCTCCGTTCTGGGCGCGTGAGGGTTTCCTACGCGCACCCTGGAGTTTGGAAAAAACGCGCGCGTGCTGCCCTGAACGGTGCGCGTTTCAATCCGCGCGGCACTCCCTCGCCCTTTGACACACATTGCATTAAGCCACGATGCGTTTGGAGCGCAGGCGCCATGTGCTCTTCTTTATCCAGCCCTAAAAGAGACAAACATCCCGGTGACCAATGGCAGCACGCGCGCGCGCGCGCAGAGATGCTGGCGGAGTCTGAGGGGAGGGGGCACTTTCGGTGGGTGGGACGAGCGGCGGTATAGAAAGGGGGATGCTGCAGCCCCGTCCCCTTCATATCTCTCTCCACCCAGCCCTAGAATAAAAAGCACCGGTGACGTGCGCGCAGGGAAGCACCCAGCAGTATGTGCGCGCCCACGGGAGGGGCCGATAGAAAATGGCGAGTCTGTGCAAAAGGCAGCAATGCACGATAGAGAGGCGCGGCTTTCGGCAGGAACTCGACTCTTGGAGGCACAAACTCATTCACTGTGTAGGTAAGCTCGCTTGGAATAGTGTGTGTGCGTGTGGATGGCAGGGATGCGCCGCTCGCGCGCTCTTCCCTCCCCCGGCTCCTTGGGGTGTCCGGAGCGGGGAGCCGGGCTGAGGCGGCTCCTGCGGGGGCAGCGTGAAGCTGTCATTTTCTGGCTGAGCTCGGTCTGCCTCCCCCCCCCCCCCCCCCCCGGACCGGACCCAAACATTTCAGCTCCAAGTTTTCGGTGTCTCGTTCTTGAACGTTTTTACGCGCGAGCCGTGAGTCTGTGAGCGGAAGTGCCATTCCGCGAGGATGTGGGGGGCTCGGGGCCGGGGGGTCATTTTTTAGACATTTTTCCATTCCTGTTTATTTATTGTAAGCAGTGCTCGTGACGTGTGCAGATGGAGCTGCGCCTCGGCCAATCAGCTGCGGCTCTATAGGCCGGCGCGTTCCCGGATTGAGTTTCGGATGCGCGCTCCCGAACTGGAAGCCCCCCTCCTCTGCCGCTGCCCTGGAAATCGGCTTTTGGGAGCGCGCATTGCTGCATTGGGGGAAATGTCAGTGAAAAGGATGTTTTGGGGGAAGGTGGCCTCGCTGCTGGGGGGCTGCGGGACGGTGGCGCGCGC
The DNA here is from genome assembly GCA_037389245.1 of Oryzias sinensis. NCBI lineage: Eukaryota > Metazoa > Chordata > Actinopteri > Beloniformes > Adrianichthyidae > Oryzias > Oryzias sinensis. The sequence continues at coordinate 36,819,369 of CM074490.1, forward strand.
TGCTGCGGGATCCGCGGCGGGTTGTGAAGACTTGTTGAAATGATGCGGCAGAAACCGCGCGGAGTTCGTGCGGGTTTTTTTGGGAAGTGGGAATGACGGGACACGTCCGTCTTTGTCTCCGCAGATCCCGTGGATCTGCTCCCGTTAACATCCATTCCTGTGCGTTTCCACTCAGGTTGCGGGTTTGTTGTTGTTGTTTGTAATCCCGCACATTTTCTCACCCCCCCCCCCCACACACACACACACATGCAGCCCCTGTCTTGTGTCACAAGCTCCCTGTATTCCGGTTTTCCTGATCATTCCCTCCTGGGCCGGGGTCTCCTGCCCTCCTCTGTGGTCCCGGGCTGCAGTGGGTTCTTCTGCGGTTTCTATTTAGATCTTGGTTTCCAGATGTTGACCTGTCACCTTCTTAACACCCCCCCCCCCCCTCCTGATATCTGATTCCACGGGTGACGCTGTTCTGATGAAGGATTCTGGATCAGAGGATCTGGTCACCTCTGACCTTCAGGGGTCGTCCAGCGTGAAGCAAACAGCTTCCAGATGTTCTTTGCTCCCTAAAAGTCGGTCCAAGTGTTTTGTTGCTGCTGCTGTTCAAAGGTTTAGTGGGTCACCTGCAGCATTTGGCCCCTCCCCCTTGCATGATTTGGAGGCTTGCAGTTGAGATCTGAAAGGTCTTTAGAGATGCTGAGCTCCTGCAGGCCTCCTCCTCCTCCTCCTCCTCCTGAGGGGTTGATCCTGGGGGGTGACAAATTGTGAATCTGAGGGTTTCATCTCCAGAAAAGGTGAAGCTACCAGTCAGGTGTGTTTTTTTTTCTTTTTTTTCGGCCGTGATGCTTCTTTTGGAGGCTTCAGGAAGCAGCTGTCATCAGGGGGGGTTGGGGGGGGGGGCGCTGGAAGAAGGTCAAGCGCCGTTTTTGTGGCGTGTCGACACGCGGAGCCTCGTCTTCCCGCCCGGCGCTGCTCTGTTAATAAAGTCGGGCCTATATGCCACAGAAAGGTTAACATTATTAGTTGGTAGCAATTACAGGCCGGCTGCTCGTCGCTTCTTCGTCGCACGTTCTGATGGAGGGCTGCTGATTGCTTGGGTGGGGGTGGGGGGCAAAGGTGTTGGAAGCTCCTCTGCTTTAGTTGAGGATGCTCTCAGACCAGACGGGTCAAACTTCATTGATCTCACAGAGGGACAAGAAACTGATCAACAAAAACAAACATCAATACGTCAAGAGATAAACGAGGGATTTTTAACGACCTAAGAGTCATACGGAGGAGATGTGCAGACTGATGCAGCAGTAGTCTCTACACTGGGGGGTCTGGGCTGAGTGTGCTCGGCCTCCTCCACCTCCTCCATGGAGCAGCCCGGGACAGAGCTCTGCAGATCCGCTTCCCTTTCCTCTCAGCTGATGGAGGCGCTGTAATTGTTCAGGAGGATGGAGTGATGAGGACAGAGAGGAGACTGGACGGGTCGGACTTGTTTCTTCCTAATGAAGCCATTATCAGAACAAAGCTGATTAATCTGGTCGCAGGTCGCAGGTCCGGGCCACCTGTAAGTGCTCATTACTGTCACGTAATTAGCGTCTCGGTCCTGTGGGCCGCATGTTTCCAGTTAATTTCCTCTTGTTTACTGATTAATGAATGAGTTGGAAGAAATTCGGCTAATGCTGCGAGCGGGTCCTCGGCCGGCAGAAGATTCCTCCAATTAGATCCGAAGCGCAGGGAGCCAGATGATCCAGGAGGTCAGCGAGTGAGCAGGACCCCCCCTCCCGATCCGTGTCAGTTTATCCGTCCGTATATCAGCCCGGCGTCCCTCGATTACCAGCTGAGCTGACGGTCAAATCCACACAATCCCCCCCGTCCCACCTCCCACCCGAGCAGACAGCTTTTCCTGCGGTAATGGACAGATGGACGCCCCCAGAGAGCGGCCCGCTACTTTCTCATCTCGCTAATTCTTTTTCTCTGAGAAGGAAAACAAAACATGGAGCTGGTGGGGTGGGGAGGGAGGGAGGGGGGGTGTTCGACCAGACCGAATGCCAGCACTGCCACATGCCACCCCCTCGTGCACACGCATGCGCACGGCGGCCTCTCAGGGCCGCTCAGTCGGTGCCAATCGGGAGCCCCCCGTCAGGAGACGTGCTGCTCTCTTTGGGTAGGGGGTGGGGTGTCAATTGCAATCTGTGGAAAAATGCCCCCCCCCACTGGCACAGGGTGCACGTGGACAGAAGGTGTTTCACTTCGGCGGCGCCTGGAGGCCTCGGACGCCGTCCCTCTGATCCCCCCCCCGGCGTCCTTTCATCCTCCTGCACGGATTCGTCTCCAAAGACAAAAGTCTTTCATGTTGTTTTTGCAGCAGAGAAAAAGCAACTTTTGAAGGACAAAGACGGCGAACAGGAAGCAGCAATAAAAAAAAGGAAAAGCTTGTTTTTCTGTTTACCTAAAAGATAAAGGCAGCACTTTGTTCTCTCTTTCCTTGACTATTTTAAAGCAGGAGTCTGTAAACATAAAGTTAGGTGCTAATTATTGCGTGTGACCATCTTCCACACGGATCTTTGTGCCATGAGAAGCTGGGGGGGGGGACGCCGGGCGCCGTTTGAACACTTCAGAATAAAATCTGCCCACGGCTTTCAGATGAAATGATGCTTTCCTTCAAACTCTGCTTTCATTTTGGAGCTCCATCGAATCCAGAAAAAAGATCCCCATTCACACGGAAACTCTTTCTTTCACTCTATGATTTTAGAGGTCTTGAATTTGTTTGTGTATTTTTATTCTGGAATGATTTCTGTTTTGCTGATCCAGAAAAGTTCCAAAGATCTTCTAAACCTGCTTTCCTGCTCCTTCCTCCTCCTTTCGGTCCGAGCCGCGACCAAAGTCCTCCTGTGCCTTAAACTCTGTACACATTGTTCCTGACTCACCCCAAAATTTATGTAAGTGCTCCATTGTGTGCACATGTGTGTGTGTGCACGTGCGCGTGTGAGTGCATGTGTGTGTGTGAGCGCACGTGTCTGTGTGCGTTTTCATGAGTTACTTTTGTTTTGGGAGCTGTCAGACGTCCTCGGTACAGTTCTTCAGGTTTTAATACCATGTGGGTTCATGCATGGCTTGGAGTTTGTGTTTAGAGTACACACACACACACACACACACACACACACACACACACACACATGAAGGGCTGAGGTGTCGAGGCTTTGGAGCTGCAGGAATGTTTACTCAGTCCCGCCTTTGCTGAATTCCTTCTTGTTCTTCTACGGTGGCTGCTTTTGTGTGCAAGGTCATATTTGAGCAATCTGCTTTCCACGCCGTTTGATGAATGGCGCCCGAGTGCGCACTTCTGCCCTGCTGAGGAGGAACCTCAGACCTTGAACTTGAGGACATTTTTGGAAAGCGAGGACATTTTGTTCTGAGGACTCGTCTGCTCGGAGCTGCAGGAGGGTTAAGACCCGGTTAATCGCTGTAGTTGTGGTGATTAAGCTGCAGGAATGTGGTGTTATTTGAAGAAACGGCGTCTCCCATCTTCCCTTTATCCCTCAGAATAATGCATTCATGGAATTAAAGAGTGTGTCATTCACTTTTAATTAATACTAAGTAGCACCTGAGTTTTTCTGAACAAGACGAAGCGGCTAATGAGATAATAATGGGGTTAAGCGTGGGTAAGCTGTCACGGTTCAGAGTTAAAGGGACAGGCGTGCGCACGTGTCTGCTCACAGTTCCAATAGAATAGAAGTTATTATTAGCGACGCAACGTCCAAATGTCAACACCACGAAACACAAAGAAATATCATTTTGAATTAAAGTCCAACACAAATGAAAAACTTTAGGAGAGGCGTCTTTTCTCTGGAAGAATAAAGTTCATGAGAGTTGTTTTACTCTAAAGTTGTATATTTTCTTCAGCGGGTTTTTGGAGAGTTTTTTTAAGCTTCCATCCCATAATGAGCAAAAGGGAAAAATAATCCTACTTTTTGTGTTTATTTCTGCTCAGCGTTCATGGCGTTTTGCTGCTATTGTTCCATCCTCACAAAAGTGGGCGGTGTCGAACGTTTGGCTTCTCCTTTGCCGTCTGTTTCCATAGCAACCATAATGTGTTGACCATAAATACGCCTGCCTGTTACTGAGCGTGCTGCCTGTTGAAGGCGCGGCTGAAGGCGGTCGGATGGACGGATGCGGTCGTGGTCTTCCAGAGCCGCAGAAGGGCCGGCGAGAAAGCATCAAGACATTTTATCGCCTGTTATAGATGAAGATGAGGTCAAAGGTCGCATATATATATATCATATTTCATCAAAACAACAATCTGTTGTTTTTTTCAAAGTTTAAAAACTGTTTTAGTTTGTGAAAAGTTTCCAAACTAAAACCCGAAATTGGGCTTTTGATTTTCAGAATAAGAGTTTAAAGGGTGAGCCACAGCTGGACATGAACAGCGCGGGCTTTTGTTCTGAAAATCAGCCATCAAAGGCTCTTGATGAAGTTAGCGTGTGCCAGTCCACATCTGCTCAGCCTCACTGCAACCGGGTCACACTTTGCTGTTGCTGTGCGTTTCCACGGTAACAGCCAGTCATCACCTCGGTGTGCTCAGGCGACAACTTGTTATTGACCTTAAAAAACAAAATAAATCGCTGATGAAACATTTACTGTTTGGGTTTTGGAAAGCCGTGACGATGAAGTTCCTCTTTTTTTCAGTTTTCTGGAGACGTTTCTAAGCATCCAGGTGTGACTCAGGAAAAGCTGAGGCGTTTTCTGCGTCTCAGTCAAACTGTGTTGTCACTCTCTGTTTGGGTCCAGATCTGCTCCAGATCTCTCGGTCACGCCGCGATGAACATCCCAGAGTTTACAGATGTGACCTTGAGATAACGTCACCTTGGACAGCATCACGTTCACACCTGAAAGTCACAGTCTGCTGGCAGGCAGGTGAGACGCCAGCAGGTCAGCGTCTCTGCTCTGATCAGCATTTCCTCTGTTTTTTATTAAATAGCGCCGAGGCGCTGCTTAGGGAGGAACAGCTCACCGTGTTTTTAGGTTGCAGTTGAAAGGTAGGGGGCGGAGCCTCTGTGAGTGGGCAGGAAGTCACGCGGGGCATTCGATTCTGCCTGCCACATGCAGACTCCCAACGTCAAAACATTGACGTGATAAGTGCAAGATGCATCCTGGGAAACGTAGTCCCCGAACGCAGAGCCAGATGAGTGAGGCGGAACAATAGAGAGGCGGCGAGGGCTGGGGGGGAGGGCCGCTTCGGGAAGGTACGCCGCTTTTGTGCGGCGGCAAACCCTGAGAGGACACATGACGGATGAGGTTTGCACAACCAATGATGCGGAAACAAAAGGCAATTATTTGCAATTCAAAGGCTGAAAGGGAGCGGATGGGGATTGGGTCCGGGGCTGATCTGAAACCTTCGCTGCTGACTCAGAACCCGGGACCCGCTAATGATTCAACCAGGATCTCTAAAGACATTAGAGGAGTCATGGAACAGCCAGAAAGGATCTTTTATATTTAAAAGGCTGTTTTTTAGAGTTTTTCTAGAGTATTTCCTCAGGTAGAGGAAATCTGATGGGAAAATGACAGCATCTGGTTTTCTGTCTTTGGTTTCCCACAGAGCCTGCTGGAACAGCGCCGCTGTTTTCCGTCTTTCAGCAGCTCCAGATAAGATAAGGAAGGAGAAGTGGCCGCTCGGCTCCGAGCTCCTGGCCTTTATCAGGATTAGTCATGCAATAAAACCAAAGCGGAGAACAATTAACTTGATTTAAAAGAAAATAGTGGCTAACGTTACTGCATTCAAACCAGAGGAATGACAGCAGGTGAAGTTTGGTGCTGAGGAGAAACCCTCTGGAGGCGTCTGGGTAACGCGTGGCCTCCTGACGAGTTCAGCGGCGGTGGCGCTGAAAATCCAATCAGCTCTTTATGCTTTCATTCAGATTGTTAATCTTTGACCTGCAGCATAACCAGCTAGAGAACTAATCTGCCAACAAGCCGACGGGGGAAGGAAATGTGTGATGCAGCAGCAGCAGGCCTCGTAAACCGGCGTGGCGCTGCGGCGCCCTGCAATCAGCCGCTGGGAGGAAGTGCAGCGGGGAAACGGGTCAACAAACCGACGAGGGAATCATTAACGAGAGTCCCGACACCTTCACCTGGAAGGTGTTTTGAGAGGCTGCTGCGGCGCCCGGGAAGAAGTCCGTCCATAAATATGCATCACGCTAACGCAGAGGTCAAACACGTGACCTGCTGGTTCACCTGCCTTCAAACAAACACGCCAAAAGTTTTCCAGTAAATCCAAACATCTGTGATCAGAAGCTCCACCTGCGTTTCTTCATCTCCTGTGGTCAGGAGCGTCTCCCTCGTCATCCTCACAGTCTCCCTCTTTAGTTGTCCCTGTTCATTATGTCTGCAGAGATGTGGCTGTGGTTCAGCGTCCTCACGACTTCCTGCTTTTGACTCCTTATACCGCCTGTCCCCGTCAGGGCTGTTGAAAAGGCGTCGTTGTGCGAGAGTCGGAGCCCCAAAGATGGCGTCTGCGGGGTGCGTCGCGGCCCGACTCCCATCGGCGGAGGAAGACTGACCTCCCTGTCGTTCCCCAAAGCAGAGTGGGCGGAGCTAAACCTCAGAGAACAAGCCGGCGCCTGTTCGGACAAAGACAAGCTGTCTTGTTGGAGAAGAGCTGGACTCGTGTTTCCTGAGACAATGCCACTGCGTCTGACTCCATAGATGTGTATGCACAGCAGGAATGTTCTGAAGTTCATGCTGAAGGAACGATTTGAGCCAAAAATCCAATTTGTTCAAGTTCTAAAATCAGCTTTAAATCTCTGGCATGAATAATCTGCAAGGATTCGCCGGACATTTCACCATTAGGGACATTTTAGAGACGCCACAAAAAGCAACAACACCAGGTCTGAGGGGCCTTTGTGTCTGATTGGAGAGCAGCAGCACAGTATTGAAGTACTGCAGTATCAAAGTATCAGAGTATCACAGCATCACACGGTGCAGTTTTGCTGCATCGCAGTACCACAACACTTCAGCATCTCAGTATCGCAGTACTGGAGTATCACAGTACTGCAGTATCACAGTACTGGAGTATCACAGTACTGCAGTATCGCAGTACTGTGATACTCCAGTACTGCAGTATCACTGCATCACAGATTTGCAGCATGCATTTGAATGACCGCCTGCACACTCAGAACTACCTAAAGGTCACATCAGTCATTCAAAATAAGTTATTTTTTAGGACGACTCTTGTTGTGAAGGCTGTCTCAAAGTGGTCTCAAAGTGGTCTCAATCTGGTCTCAATCTAGATCCCGACTGATGAAGAGACTATCAGAGCGACTAGAGGACGTCTGGAAATTCCCAGCAGTCCGTGTTCTACAGCCGTTGACTAGAACTGAGATTGTTTTGTTCTTCTTCCTCCATCTGAAGATAGAGAACAACTTTGTTAGGTTTGCTGAGCATAAATAGAAACATAAATCATATCTGCGCCTCAGTTCCCTCACATGACCTCTGTACGACCCCATCGTGTGGAGCTATCCAGTGTTCTGGACTTCACTGGGATGGGGACACTGTCTGTGAATCCACTGCGTTCTGGTGAGGGGAACGTCTAGAACATGTGGGCACAAACAGAATTTCAACTGATAAATTGTTCAAAGGCAATGCATTGTGGTCTATATTCGCTATTCTAGTGAACACAAAGGCTTCTGGGAAATTTCCTAAAAATGGAGAGCGACCTACAAAGTGCAGTAAGCAGGAAGTCATGGGGGACAGCTGTGGTTTTGGGGTCAAAAGTTGGATTTCCCGCCGCAGACGTTTGTGTTTCCTGTCAGCTGGACCTCGTTCTCTGAGATTCAGAAGAAAACAGAAACTTTTATCTTTGAATGAAACCATTTGTTGCTGTTTGTGGGGGAGTGATTGATAGACTGCACCTTAGTGAATAAGGATTAGGTAAAGAACCAGTGGAGAAAAACTGAAATCAGTTTTTGTTTCACACGTCTGAACGCTGTGGTCACACGTCCGAACGCCCTGGTCACACGTCCGAACGCCCTGGTCACATGTCTGAACGCCGTGGTCACACGTCCGAACACCGTGGTCACACGTCTGAACGCCCTGGTCACACGTCCGAACGCCCTGGTCACACGTCCGAACGCCCTGGTCACACGTCCGAACACCGTGGTCACACGTCCGAACGCCCTGGTCACATGTATGAACGCCCTGGTCACACGTCCGAACGCCGTGGTCACACGTCCGAACGCCGTGGTCACATGTCCGAACACCGTGGTCACACGTCCGAACGCCGTGGTCACACGTCCGAAAGCCGTGGTCACACGTCCGAACGCCGTGGTCACACGTCTGAACGCCGTGGTAACTATTAAAGTTTGAACTCTTATCTGACAACAGCTTCCATAAACCTGAACAAAACAGGCTTTTTTTAAACGCCATAAATGACCAAAGTCTACCGTGTTCTCCGACGGTACCTTCTGACCTTTTAACCCCCCTGGAAACTAATAATCCCAACAGAGCAAGGATGGAGGTTTGGATTTTTCTAAAGGTTTGCTAATCCCTCTAAAACAGCTGGCCACTACAGTTTCAGCAAATATTACTGGAGCAGAATGCAGTTGTTGAGGATTACTTCCAGCAAGGGATTACTGCATATTTGGTGGCCCAGTAGGTCTCTGTAAACTGAAGGAGGTGTTTGTGTTCACGGGAACGCCGGTTCGGACGTGCGCCGGCGTTCCCTGCATCCCCATGATTCAGGTGAATGGAATGATCCGTTTGGAGACAAACGATTGGCACTTTTGACCATCTGATGAGTTTTTCCAGTCGCTAATCCCCTCTTGGGTGTATTTTTCCGCCGTCTGGTTGGACTGATTCTTCTCCTAAAAGTCAGATTGTTTCTTAGCAGACTGTGTTCAGCCGCCCACATCTTCACTCCCACCTCGCTGACCATTACAGCTTCTTTGTCTACAGCGTTCCCGCTGACGGCTTCTGCCTGCCTCTGGAGGAACGTTTGCTGCGTTTCACGCAGAGGTTTAGTTTTCAACGACGGATTTTTATCCCACTTTCATCTCCGCAGATCTGTCACTTTGGTCGTCTTTAAAAAAATGTTGTTTTTACTTTCAAAATTTTAAGTTTTGCTTTCAAAAACTTTTTTTTTTTGACACGTAGACCAATCAGCAGCTGTTTGATGGCAGATGTGTCACACTGAACTGAAACTTATGAGAGAAATTAAAGATGGGAAAAAGGCGAGATGAGACACAACGCATGAGAAAAAAAACGTAATATTTTTTAAAAAGCAAAAAAAAAAGATTTTTGAAAGAAAAAAAAATTGTAAAAAAAATCTGCATAAATACACATTTTGTAAAAAAGTAACTTTCAAGTAAAAAAGAAATTGCAAAAAAATTGAAAGCAAAAAAAAGACATTTGTTCAAAAATATTTCGAATTGTGAAAGGAAACAAAAAATTTGACAGCAAAAAAATTTAAGACAGAAAAAAAGTGAAAGTAAAGGAACAGCCTTTGAAAGCAAATATTTAATCTTTTCATTTGCAACGTGGTGTCATAATTATCACTGCATAGGTCTTTTAATCTTTTAATATTCTTTCTTAAATGCATCATTTTAAAGTTTGTTTGTTTGAAAAAAATGAAGAAACAACAATGGAAAGTGAGAGAATCTATTTTTAGCCAGTACTGTTGGAAAAGGAAGAAAAGTAATCTGATTACTCTGCAATCAAACATGGCTGACTCTTCCCCCGAATCGATCATATTCAAGATGTATTTAAGGATTTGCGTTTCAACATTCACTCTAATCATTTCCAAAGCGTGAACCGCTCCCATTAAATTGAAACAGACGTGTAAAAATGTCAAATGAAGCCTCAAACACGGATCATCAGATCCTAAAACACCCGTCAACAAACGCCAAACGGGAATCCTGGATCAGAAATCCGTTAGTTAAAGTCATGTGACGTGGATTCCGACCGTGTTGCCGCCACTTTTTCATCGTTTCCTTTCTCTTGGTTGAAATCATTTCTCCAACATACATGAAGCAGAAGCATGTCGGCCTCTGATGAAGATGAACCGAAGCTTTTAGGAGGTTTTTGACATGAAAGCTGAGAAAACAGACACAGATCTTCATCAAGCAGAGCTTCTTCACGCCGAAACGGCAAAGTGACCACGAAGGTGTCGATGACAAAGGTGGATTTTCTCTGCTCCTCCATCGGTTCTCAGCACATCTACTCAGTCTGCTGCTCATCAAGTGTCTGAGCAGGGAATTGAACCCGTCACTTATCCCTCTGGAGCTCCTGCCTGAAGAGTTGGGTTGTCTCCAAATTCCCCCCCTAACCCCCCCATAGTGCTCTATGTAGTAGAGCGTTCGCCATTTTCTAGTGCCGTCCGGATCTACAATTCAAAATCCAGTGTCCTGGCAGTTTCTGCTTAAAACCAGTGCGTACCGCTGCCCACTAGATTGATGAATATAGACCACAATGCATTGCGTGGCAACCATTTTTGCCACAAAACTGTATTTTTAAATAAACCATCAATGTTTTTGTGGTCAGAAGACAGTGGACTCATAAATAATCGACTCAAATCAATGAGATTTGGTGAGCAGACGGACGGACAAGAACCGCCAATAACAAAAAGACGTTTTGGCGCCACGCTTTGGTAAAGCGCGGCTAATCTGTGCGATGTGAAGATCACGCGGAACGCGTTCTTTCCGTACTTTCAAACGTGTTTTTTTTTGTCTTTCTCCTTAAACATCCAATCCGTTCCTGGAGCCGCTCGTCTCTCTGAGGACTCGTCTTCGGCGGCGGTCCGTGTCCAACACAAATGAGCATTTAGCCGCAGTTTAACGCGGTTTGGTAAAACAAATTCTCCTTTTGATAGCATCTGTTTGTTCTCAGTATAATAATATCCAGACTAATTCAGTGAAAATGTTGAGGTTTGAGTTTAACGAGTGAAGAGAATCCATCAGAAGTCTTCCTTTATCCTCCACACTGAACAACGTCTTGTGTGATTAGAACTTCCTTCACAGAGACCTAAAAATGAGAGCAAGCGGTCCCTTCACGCGCCTCAGTCAATCATCCAGATCTGGATGGGAGGACCAGCAGAGGACAAAGCTGCTCCTCACGCTTCCTTCGGCCTCCAGCGGGGGATGTGAGTCGTTAGCGCGTCAAACCTGGCAACGCAGCAGATCAGTTCTGGTTCCAGGGAGCAGCGGGACAGTAACATTTAATTTGATGCACCTTAACGCTCCCAAGCTTTTCCATCTGGCGTTGTCCCAGCACGGCTGGAGGCGCGTGCGCACCCGCAGCTCCTGTGCACGCGGGCCAGCTGTGCGCCTCCGTGTGTGTCCCTGTCACCTCCGCTGAGGTGGAGGGAGCTCCTCTCCTCCCCTCCTTCCTGGAGGACCTCTCTCTAACTTCATATTTTCTGACACCTCCCTCAGAAGGACTGTGCGTGCTCGCGCGCGCGCGTGTCTAGACTCGCGCTCGGCAGCTCCAGATATTTTTCTGCCAGACTTAATTGAGGCGTGGGCTGCAGCTTTTTCTTCATACACATTTTCTTATTGTTGGCGTTTCTTCAGGGCTGGAGGTTCAGAATATTCCAGAACAAGCTCAGCCTCTGCAGGCCGCGCGCGCGCACATGTTCAGGTGACACCTGTCCTTCCGGTGTTTTGGCTGAAAATCTGAAAGAAAAAAAAGAAAAATCCGTTTTTTAAATCTATAAAGAAGTATTCTTTTTTAAGGCTGGGATGTTTGGGGTTGGAAGTGTGTCATTTCATTAAAGTTTTTATTATCATTTTAAGTGATTTTTTAAGCGTGGAGGCCACGCCCCCGTGGCGAATGGGCGTGGCCGGCACGTGCGTTTTCAGATTCCATCTTCCAAACGGGCTTTTTTGATGAAAACAATGGCGGCTCTGTGAGCGGCGGAGGCCCGTGGAAATGCATGGAAGGGTCCAGATCAGAAAAACAAATTCCTTTGAAATTTCATCTTAAAACAGAAAGGCGTGAGGTGGGCGGGGTTACGGAGGTGGGCGGGGTTTTTATTTGGCTGGAGGTTAAATCCTGGGAAGATCCTCTGACTGCTAGTTTTTCCCCAAAACTGGATGAACGAAGTTCACTCAGAGGAAAACTTCAACTCCCAAGAAGCATTGCGGTGAGAAACTTTAGTCAATCTGAAAGTTTATATTATGATTATTTGTTTGACAAGTTTAAATGTAAACTGGATTAAAATGGCATTAAAGGAAGATTTATTTGTTAATGAGTTTCGTAAAACGTTTTTAAAATTCTCTGCAAATATATTTTAGTCTTTTTAAGAAAACGGTCAGTTATTTTTCTCTACATTCACTGTAATTTTGGGGAATTTATTTTAAACTGTGTCTCAAATTTCCCACAATGCAAAGCTTTTTACTGTGAAGTTTAAGATATCTTCTTTTAGAGGGACCCCCCCCCCCCCTATTTTAAGTTTATTAAAATAGTTTTTATGGGCTTCCTTTTAGAAGTCTGTGTTGCATTCAGGGACATCAGGGAAAGTTCAGGCAGAAACACTTTGTTCTTGCGGCTTAGTCCAGGTTGTCTGGAGGTGTGGCTTCAGAAAATAATGGCGGGGTGGGGGGCTGTGCAACGGCACCGTTTGAATCCGAGGTCGGCGCCACGAGCGGCTGTGGCTCCACCAGAAGAGCGGGAAAACATGGCTGCCCCCCCAAACACGTGTCACCGTCAGTCTCTTTCAGGGGTGACGGCGGTCTTTGTGATAGGACCGCCCTCTTCTTGGGACCCCCTCACTTTCAGTTTAAGGACAAACATGGGGAGGTAATTAACCTGGAGGGAGGAGGGGGGTGCAATTAAGGTGGAGCATAATAGTGATAATAATGTAAAGGGGGGGGGGCTTGTAGGCTGCTGTGTTGATATTCAGGCCCAGAGCTGCTTGCTGCCCCCCCACCCGTGCACGTACGTGCACATGCGAGAGTCCACTGCAGCGTTGGTTTGCAGAAAGAGCGAAGTTAACGAGCTGCTGCAGGGCAGCATGGTAGGGGTCAGCGTGTGTGTCCCAGCCCCCCTCCCACCAACCCCTGAGTGTGCAGGTGAACCGCCCCCTCCCTCCTGCATCTCCCCCGCCCCCTACTTCCGGTCTACACACAGAAAGACCTCGTCAGTGCATTAACGTGACGGCTCCACGCGTGTTCAGGCTCTTATGTGTGTGTGTGTGTGTGTGTGTGGGGGGGGCAAATATTGAACTGTTTGGTACTAAAGAGGACCCCCCCCCCTTCCCCCCGACCAGACTACACAGTGACAAAGTTCTGTTCTGGAACCAGACCTGTAGAAACTAATGGGGGGGGGGGGGGGTTGCAAAGCTGCTGTTCTCTTTTTCCGGATCCGTTGGAATTATGGAAATTCATTCATTCTTCTGTGAGTTTCCGTAGTTTAAGGAAGGGAACCTCTGGAATCCTTCAACCATTTAGGAAACCAACACGCCTCCATGCGATTCTGATGCAGACAAACGTTTGTGTCGCTTCACTTAAAGTACCGTAAAGACGTTTTTCTCTGCTTTGGTATCCGTTGGAGTTTCACAGAGAACCCCCCACCCCACCCCACCCTCCCTAACCACTAAACAGTAATAATGCGGCGTGTAGCTCCTGAAGTCTAAAAGCAGTTCGGACACCACGCTCACCAGGTTTTTTTTAAACGGTGGATATGTCGTCATTGACGTTAAAATCTAATTAATGTGAGCGTTTTATGACGAGTATTTATGAGTCCACTGTCTTCTGAAGATGAAAACGTTGATGGTTTATTATAGAAATACATTTAAAAACATTTTTCTGGCAGAAATTGTTCCGACGCAATGCATTGTGGTCTATATTTGCTGACCTAGTGAGCAGGGATTCACACTGGTTTTTCGCAGAGACTTCTGGGAAATTTCCAGGCTCTGGATTTGGGAATTATGGATCCGGATAAACTAGCAAAAGGCAAACAGACTGTGTAGAGAGCAGGGAAGGAATTCAGACACAACCACGGTCAACGTTTGCCCGGTAGCTAAAGCTTCGCTGTCAAAGGGTTCAGTACCCCCCCCCCCCCATGTGGGCGGGGTCATTCTTCATACTGCTTCCTGCAGTTTTCTGACAAGGTGTCGCCCAGGCCCACCCATCCCGGTCCAAATAGGGTGTAGGGGAACTTAAACCCATATCTACTGTTGGGACGCCACCTAGTGGAGACACTTGAAATCAGTAGATACGGACGGACCACGCTGAGGAAACGCCCACGAAGATTCTGTTTCCAACCAAAAAACTCCCAAAGGACACGTTTCTCCATCACTGCAGGCTGCAGAGAACCTGGGTCCTGCAGCAGAACATCGATCCAAACCACAAAGGTCACGACCTTAAACGTTCGCCGGAGAATCCTCCAGTGGGTTTGAGTTGAAATAGTTCTGCAAAGAACCGTGGAACAAACCTCCCCCAGACTCAGGAGAACGGCTCAAAGGCCGTTTTCCAGATCTTCTGCTGCGGGAGCAACACACGGGGTCAGAGAGATCTGGACTTTATTTCACCAGATATCACAAATCGGAATTCAGTTTTTCGTTTTATTGTGTTCTTATGTCATTTTGCTCCCAAACTCGAATTTTTTTCATAGAAAACGAAAAGAGTCAGAAAGTGGGAAGCTCCGCCGTTCAGCTGGAAGCTGCACCATGAATGTCCGGAAGCTGCTCTCTGTTCCCCGGAGCTACACAAGGCCCTGAAATGGGATTACGGTTCCTGAGCTTCCGACGGTTCCTTCGTTCCTGTTGTTCCTTTGGTTCATGCGGTTCCTATTGTTCCTGTGGTTCCTTCGTTCCTGTTGTTCCTGCGGTTTGGACACAAAAGACAGAACTTCCTCCGATATCTGTGGGAGCTATTGTTTGATGGGCTCCAAAAACAACTGCCCGAGTGTGCTCTGTGCATTCACGCGTGGGGGGGGGGTAAGTGCCCCCCAGCTGAGAAGAGTCCACTCCAGCTCAAGATCAGAAAGTTCCATTATCCCCCCACCCCCACCCCCACCCCCTTCTGACTGGAGCTCTTTGTACATTTAGGAGCAGTTTTAGCTCATCTGATGCTTTGCTGCTGGTTCTGGTTCTGGTTCTGGACCGTCACTGTTACAAGAACAGATAGACGGCTGGATCCAAAGCAGGTTTATTAGGTCAGCCAAAAGTGCACGAAGCTAAATCAGGGTCAGGCAGGCGGGGGTCAGTACCAGTAGGCAAACAGAGTCAGAACCGGGTCAGGAGCTCAGGTCCACCACAAGCCTCAGTAATGAAGGCAGAGTGGCACAGACAATACTTCCCACTGAGTGAGGCTCAGTCCAGTGTTTAAGTTGACTGTGATTGATTGAGTGAATGAGAGTCAGGTGTGCGGCATCCAGGAAGTGCACGCTGGGGGTGCTGGGAGATGAAGTGCCTTCAGAATTCTGGGGGGAGACAGAGTCCTGACTTCTGACAGTCACCCTGACCCGACGTCAGCATGACAGAGTGACGTTCTGCACACACGTGGTCACATGACGGGAGTCGTCACTGATCTCCACTCGTGTTGCTTTCACTGACTGTTTATGAGCACTGGACCGAGTGACTCCGCCCTCAGCGTTCAAAACAGGAAGTGGCTCCAAGAAGTCAAACCCTCACAGGCTCCTATAGAGAAATAAACAGATGTTGATCCGTTGTTCTGACATTTTTCATCTGATAATCCTCTTTGGTTCATCTTTTTTCTTGTTGATGCTTTGATCTCACACCTTGCAGGTGAACATGACAGCAGATGTCCTGAAAGGCTCTAGGGTTTGTCATTGTGGGTTTATTTTGGGCGTCTTCTCCAAAAACCGCCCGCTTTAAGGAGAGCTTGTCCACATTTCTGTAGAGCAAACGGTAAAACGTTTGAGTTTTTGATCTGCAGTAGATGTGACCTCTGTTTCCTCGTGTGACCTGCTATCCGTGAATCGCTCCTTTTGTGTGCCAAACGGCAAACTTCATGTGAAGATCACATGACGCCCAGAAGCCCCCGCTGGCTGGAACAGGCAGAATGTACAGCAGGAACAGCAGGCCAAGCGTGTCTCTGGGTTTGGGGCTTTGGGCCTCCATCGCACGCCGAGCGCCGTCTCTACGGTTTTCAAAGCTCGGCTTTTCCATTGGAGCGTCCGGCGTTCCCGCCTGAGTCTGACGGCCTCTGAAACGGCTGGCGTGAAGGTGAAGCTCACCTGGAACAATCATCCGTTTGAGCGAGGCGTTTGTCCGTCTGTTCCTGTGCGTCGTTACAGGAATGAAGATCTGTCATGATAACTTGATTTAAAGGTGAAGTTGTCGTTTTAGTGCAAAGAAAAGGGATTTTTCTCAAGGATTTTCTGAATTTGGCATAGAAAGGTTCAAAAGTGGAAAAAGCCTGAACCTCAGGCAGAAACGATGGAGAAGCTTCAAATTGGACCAAAAATGTTCGTCTTTCATCACGAACAGCTTTCCTGGCGTCTCTGCTGAAACCTGCTTTGGGCTGTAACTAGTATCCGAATACTCGGATACTCACAATCTGTTCCAGAAAGTAGAGCTCAGTCAGAAATACTTCAGATTAAGTAATTATATACATTTTGCAGAATATTATTGGATCTTTAAGTATAATCTAAATGAGTTGAATGAGGTTCTGGTACCAGAAGTAAAGAAGCCTTCAAAGTAAAGTGTTGAAGTTCTGATTTCAAAGTAAAACTACTGGGTGTTTTTAGTAAATATAAAAAAAGGCAAAAGTTCTGTTTAATGAAAAAAGTAATTTTATTTGAATAAAGTCTACAATTTGAATAAAAATGTAATCTGAAATTAGGAATAATTAGTCAAACTGGTGAAGTCATGTGACCGTCTGCTAGCCTGGGGGGGGAACGCGTCTGGGGGCCCCCTCCAGGGACAGGTGTCCTACAGGTTTTCCAGTTTCTCATTGGCTAAACACACCTGAAGCAGGTAATCAGCAGCAGGTGAGGCCTGGAGTCGGAGACAAACTCTGAGGATGGAAAACTTTGTTAAATGGTCCAACAGTGATGCTGAGCTTTTGTTTCCTGCTGAGGTTAACCAGGAAGTTGACAGAAAACCTTCAGTGTGATAAATATCATCTCCTGAAGTCTTTTTCTCTGTCTAGTTCCTTCATATCTTTGGTTTGAACCAAAGGTTGAAATGATGGAGCTGAAAGCAAAACTCTTTGAATCCAGGAAAAGGAGGCCCGGCCCGTCTTTGGTGCCGGTTCCGGCTCTGCTCTTCGGGCTCTTCAGGCTCGTTGGCGGGCTCCTTTTAATTCAGCTAATTCAGGTCTAAATAAAGTAACAAGGAGAAGGTAAACGCATTAAAGGGGCTTGAAGATCCTGCCGTGAAGTCGCAGCACCACTGTAATTCTGTTAGGGCGCTCGCCGCCCGCCGCCGCCGCTCCACCTGTAATCTCATCAAAGCGCTGCTCTGATCTCCTCGCCACGAGGCCGAAAACGGCGTCAAGCGTTCAGCTCAGATGTTTTCAGGGCGTTGTGCGCTCCTGTGGAGGAGAGCGTGTTCCTCCGCTCCTGACGGGAATCTCAGGCTTCCAGGAGAAACGCCTTCGCCGTCACCACGGGATTTGGGTTTGCTGCCGTTTCCACGTCTCTCATTGGTTGAAGGCTGTACAGCTTTCTGGACATGCTATAAATCTTTCAACCATTGTTTTTCTGTTTCTTTCTTTGTTCTAGTATCTTCCACCATTTTTTAACTCCTACAATTTTTCATCTATCATCCAACTATTCAAATGTTCATCTCTTTCTGACTTTTGGTTCTTCAAATCCTTGAACTTTTCCAGATGTTCCAGGATTTCTGCCTCCATTGAAATACATGGGGAATCCTTGGTGCAGGAGCTCGCGGGTTCGATACCCGCCTCTAACATTTGTCACAAACACATAAATATTTTTGTTATTGTGCTGTTTTCACTTTATTTATGGTCAACTTTGATCATTTCTTTCTCTATTCATTTATGTCTTTGCCTATTATTCCTCGTAAGTTTCAAGCCTGCGTTTTCTTCTTCTAGTTGTCTCTGAATTTTCCTGAAATGTCAGCAGAATTGTGTAGAGCTGCCTTTGCTGTCGGTTCGTGGCTTTACTGTAATCTGACACTAAAGAAGGAAAGAAAAGCGGAGCGGTTTTCTGAGCAGCCGGATGAACTTTCAGCTCCATTGTTTCTCTGTTTGGTCTCATCTCCTCGTCCGTCCGTCCGTGGACCTGCAGGTCCTACAGAACCGGCAGAACCTGCCGTGATCAAGTGTCCTCAGTGAAAGTCCCAGATCTGTTATTTGGCTTTTTTCTTTTTTCTTTACCACCGTAATGGCTTCTGCGCCGCGACAGTTTGGAGTCATGGCTCGTATTTAGTGCCTGCACTCGAGAGCGTGCAGGCATCCATAAATACAGAGCCAGTCAATCAGTCAGTCAGCATGAGGCCCCAGTAAAAGCCAACTCTGTGTGTTTATGGCGGGAGGGGGCGGAGACTGCACAGCGGGGGCACTCTCTCCCTGGATCCCTGAAGGATCGCCGCTGCGTCCTTCAGATTTTTCTTCTCGTGGAGGGTGAGATTATTTTAGATGAAGCAGCAGAAGCAGGAGTGAAGTCTGAAGCAGCTGACTCAAAAACATGGACACTCGCTATGCATTGTGGGTAAAAGCAGCGGTACAATTTTCAAAAAAATGCATTCAGTTTACAGCTGAGGCTGTCAAAAATCAAAATGTGGACACAAAAAAATCCAGTTTCTAAATAAAAAGGCAGCAGAAACAAACCTGCAGGTTTATGGAAACTGCACTAAAAATCCTCTTTTTCTTTCATCTTAACCTTTTAAATTCAATGTTTAGATCAGTGATTATGTCAGGTGCATCATGGGAAATTCTTCAGCTTCACCTAATTGGTGGAAAATCATTTACCATCGTCATGACATCAGGTTATAATTAGGAACACGAATGATCATAAACTGATGTTTTAATTCTGTTTAGACACTTTTTAAAGAATGACTGAATGTTTTTAATACAGAAGTTTTTTTTTTACTTTTGAGTTCATCAGGAAAAATAAAATTACTTAAAAGCTTGAAAAAGACAGATTTAAATGAAACTTCATGACTAGAAATCCTTAGTTTCTTCTCAGGCTGTTGGGTTACGCTTCACTCAAAACCCTCATAGATTTCCTTTTTCCTCCAAGGCGGCAAAATGTTTTTGCTTTTGTTCTTCATGGTTTGTAAAATTAATTGAGTTTCCTTTACAATCTTTTTCTTAAAAGTGACAAAAAAAGTTGTTTTGGTTCCGAATTCACTAAAGTTCTGCCGCAAATACATGGTCTGGGCTTTTATTCTGAAACTTTACTCTGGTTTCAGGGAAACAGTTTAGCGGTTTTCTAAAATTATTTCCACTTTCAGGCTTTTCTTTCAGAGTTTGCAAGTTAGTCCTGAAGAACCCAAAAACAATTTTCTACTCTTTTAAAGTCGATTAGAACTTTTTTTTTTTTGTCGGTTCATTTTGGGTTTTAGCAGAGAATTAAAAAAAGAAAAAAATTACCCGACGAGCAGAAGAAGACCGTCGTTAAATCTGTTTTGTTTTTCTTTTCCTAATGTGACAGAAGTTGAAGTCGATAAAGTAAAAAAAGTAAATGAAGGAAAACCTTAAATCAATGGGAATTCATTCAGACTAGTAAACGAGTTTGGATTTTTCTAATCTTCAACGTCGATCCTCGTTTGTTTCATATATGTTTTCAATAGAAAACATTAAATTATGAATTGCTCATAACCTTCTTTTCTGTGAGCAGAACCGTCACCGTGTTTCTGCACTGAACAGAAGCTCCTCTTGAAAGTAATCAACACATCGTTTGTACTAAATGCTGTTAAAAACAGGAAGCGGGAACGCGGCGCCGCCGGGTGGCGGCGTGCGTCTGTGACCCTGAGCAGGTTGTGCTTGGAAGCAGACGCTCCGCCTGCCAGCGGCAGCGACGAACTCGCTTGGTTCAAGTGACGTGAAGCCACGGCGAAACGTTCACGGAAGATTTTTTTCGTTTTCTACGCCGCTCATTGTGACATCATTAAAGCGAAAATGCAAAGAGGGGACGGCGTTTTAGCCAAAAGTGTAGCATAATTCAACTTCAGTCAGCATTTCCAGCAGTTTCAATGCTTGGTTTTTATCTCCATAGCAACCGTTGAATGTTTTCGGGGATGACAAACGGGTCCGTAGAGGAATCAGCAAAAGGTTCTCTGTTAGCCACGCCCACTTGGCTAATGGACTCACATTTACATCGTGTCTCTTTGCTCAGCTTCAGCAAACCATTCACGTTTGACGTTTTCACTATATAAAAACGTGCAAGCAACAGGGAAACGCCGTTTTGGTGAGCGCGTCACATGACCGCCGTTCAAGATCCACGACTTCTTTGGTTAAAACGTTTCCCCAAGTAGCTTCCAGAAGATCCTCGAGGAGAGGATGGACGGAAATCCCCGGAACGAGTTTCCATTCGTAGAAGTTGCTAAATGGGATTTTGTTGTTTAAACATAAGATTGCAGCCTTTTCCTGAGGTCAAAGGTCAATGACACTGAGGTCGTGGTTGTAGACTCTGCCTGGTGGCGCGTGTGTGAAACTCCGTAAAGATCGCTCTTTTTCCCTATTTTGTGTAAAAATGTCAAAATCTCCAAATTTCACGTTTCGCTGCTTTCGCTGCGTAGGTCCTGTTTCCATCCCATAATAATTTCAAAGCATCTGTTAGATATTTCCGACTAGTGTTTTTTCTTTTTTTTTTGTTAGCAAACAGGCCTTCTCTGCAGGCCTGTTTGCTGAGGGAGGGGTCACTCAGACCTGTCCATCACGTCTACAGCCTCCATCAGAACCGGTCCAGAACCAGAACCACCACAAGCTGCTGAGAGATTCTGCGTGCCTGATGTTTGGCTTTGGTTCAATCTTTTTTTTTTTTTTTTGGTTGTTTTTCTGTTTTTGGGGCGAACATGCGTGACAGAAGACCCTGACGGCCGGGAATTGTGGGGAAAATGAATTTCCTGGTTCCGGTTCTGGGTATTAAAATCTTGTAAAATGAGATCAACGTTCAAAATAATCATGTCAAGCTGTGTTTTTTAGAAAAGACATCTTGTGACCACAACTCTGCAGACTGAAGCAGCTTCCCGCTCACAGAAATGCAAACAAACATAAAAAAGTCACTTTAGTTTATCCTGAATAAATGTTGGGATTTTTCATCTGAATTCTTAGCAAAAAATAAAAAACAGCAGCGGGTGGAAAATGTAAACTAACCGGTTTCCCATCATGCTTTGCTGTTTTCAGTGGCATAAATGATACAATTCTCCGGGAGCCGGTTTAGCTCGTTCTGGTTTGCGGCGCCTTCCGTCCGTGAAACCAGGGTTCGAATCCGGGCTGCTCCCTGTTCCCTTCTCTACTTCTCTGCCGGTCCCAAGCCCGGTTGCTTTGAGAAGGTTGCGTCAGGAAGGGCATCCGGCGTAAAACGTTGCCAAGTAAACCATGCGACTTGTTCGCTGTGGCGACCCCTGACGGGAAAAAGAAGAAGAAATGATACGATTCTCCGCAGAAGCTGCATTTTCACAGAAAAAAACCAACAGAACATTTGCACGGATGCACGACAACATTTGTCTACGGAACTTAAGACAGATTGGAGACTTTAGGTAAACTTGACTTTTGTTTCCTGGAACTGTCGTCATGGTAACAAGCTGCATGAAACAAACTTGAAAGTTTCTCGTGTCCGGTATGTGCTTTTGCTCCAGATCTGTCCATAACCCCCCCCTCCCCCTTTGCGAATGGACACCCATGGGGGGGGGTCTGTTCTTTTGCCCCCGCTCATCTTTCCTGTGATCATTTCTGCTCATGGCTGTGACGGTAGATCATCTGTACTTTAGCTAAGCGGCGTCATTTATCTTGTTTGTGTTTGTGCCCGGTGGGGGGGTGGGGGGCAGCTGTGTGTTTGTGGGGGGGTCATTGAGGCAGGTGACAGGTCACTGACGGAGCTTTCCGGTGTCGTGCACAGAGGAAGAGACGCCATCCAGGCGTGACCCCCCCCAGCAGTGAAACCCTCCCCTTCTAACCAGCTCCGCCTCCTCCGTCTCAGCAGCGGCTGACGGCGGAGAATGAAGGACCGGTGGCTGTAAGGTGGGAGGTGGGGGGCAGCCCCCCTGAGGCTCCGCCTTTGCCCCGAGCTGCTGATGGATGGAATGATGCTGCGGTCATGGATGCTGCGGGTCGCTGCAGCGGCGCACGCCGCCGACTGGAGTTGGGCTAACGAGATTAGATGTCACTCGTTGTTTGCTCTCCGTTGCAGTCCGGATGTTTCCTATTTGGTAACACGCTTCATTTGCTTCTTCCTCGCACAGAGGAACCATGATGCTTTGCTCTGTTGAAATAAATGGTAATTTAGATGAAATCCCGTCCCTCTCTGCTCAGGACTTGGCGGTAATTACCAGAGGAAGATTGGACTCTGAGGCTCCATATAGGGAGATAATGAAGCAGACAAAGACCTCAGTTTCACATAGCACTTTGATGCTAACAAGCCCATTAAAGATGGGATTGTTGACTTGTGTGAGTCTGCAGCAGCACGGCGCTCACAAAACCGCCACAGTTTGTTGTTCTTAACCAAAACCGAGGCTTTTATTTTGCTGATTATTCTTTTGATATTTTTAAATCAAAAACCGTCTCTGTTTGGGAAGTTTGCTCTGCAGACGGTCTTTATTGGTTCCAACGGCTTTGCTGGTGTGAGCGCAGCCTTCCTGAACTCGCAGGGATGTGATCCGGTCATTGAGTGGCCCCGCCCCCCGGCGCTCCAAGCAGGAAGTGGCTCCAAGAAGCCAGATAAAACCAGCTGTTGCTCAGTCCTTCTATTGGTCAGAGGAATCATTCTGGATCTGATACCTTTTTGTTTTTTTTTACACTTTCTTGATTATTCTCATTTCTTTCTTCTGTATTTAAAGTTATTCAAGTTATAAACTGAACAATCAAACGCCTCAAAGAAAGTAGGTGGAGCCTGCTGGCCCTCATGGTTGGTTGTAGCCTGCTTTCAAGCGGTAGGGGTGTGGCCTTCAAACAAGCTCACTCACTGCTGATTGGTGAGAGTGGTTGCCATAGAAACGCTGACCCGGACCAATCGCTGCTCACTGATGACGTCTGGCTCCGACATGGCGGCAGTATTGTAAAAAAAATGGCGACTGAGCCGGCTTCATTTGCTTGAAGCCGGAAGTGAACCGTTTTCAGGACGCCGTCCAGGTCTCACATACCGGCGGTGGATCCAGTCCGGCGGTGACCAAGTCCGGCTGAACAGGTCACGTGTTTGAACCGCCGCAAACAGAAATGAGACACAGAACGGCTTCTGTAGGATGAAAACAAAGACGGCAGAAATCGTCGGTCCTGATCAGATTCATAAAAACTCGCGGTTCTTTCTAAATAGGTTTCCAGGCGTCTTCATTCTTCACTAAATCGTATTTCTCTCCACTCCTGGAGCAGAAGGAGCCGCAGAACGAGGCGGCGTTGCTCCTCCAGCAAGAACCAGGGAGAACTGCATTTCACTGAAGATTCCAAAATAAAAGCCTTTTAGAAAACACCTAAAGAAAAAACACGTCAGCACTGTTTTTCAAGAAATACACCATGTGTGGTCATTGGAATTCGCTTTAAAGCTGTTTATTTATTTAGTTTAATTTCATTATCTTTCATTACCAAGGAGCTTTTAGAAATGAATTTAGGGACTAAACTCCAGAGGAAGTGGCTAAAAGCTGCCTTTCCTCAAACAGAAATATCCAATCTCTGCCAAAAACGTGTTAAACTTTTCTAACCAAATGATGATTTAAAAATCAAGAGCCACATAAGATACAAAGGAACGATAAAGTTTCCAAAGTAAAACCTCCATCAACCGGCTGAGACCTAAAAACGGCGAGAACTGGGTGTGAGAACTGGGGGGGGGGGGCATATTTATGCCACCATGCGGACCACAAAACTTTCTAAGCTGCAAATTTCATTGTTATTTCAAAATTATTATTTTTTTCATTCAAAAAACGTTTTTTTCCTTCCAAATTATTATTATTTTAAAAACTTCTTTTTCAAATTTCTATTTGCTCTTGATTTATCCTTTGCCTTCAAATGTTTTTGTCTTTTGTTTTCAAAGAATATTTGAGCTTTTGCAGCACAAATACGTTGCCTGCGTTGTGTCTCATCTGGCTTTTGTTTCATTTCCACCGGTGTTGGAAGGCAGCCGTAAAAACTCAAAGATCGGAAAAAAGCAGACAAAAACGTTTGTGTTGCAAACGCAAAAATATCTTTTGAAAGCAAAAAAGAAAAATTGAAAGCAAAGATTTCATATTTTCATCTGCGACTTTGAAAGTTTTGTGTGCAGCGTTGCGGCGTAAACATCCCTCCATACGCGCCGGGAGTCCTTGGGGCTGTGAAGCGGCATGGCATTTGAAAGCCAAGGTCTCCCTCCGTCTGTGTGATTTACATTCTTTTAATTTCTGCTGCGCTTGAAAACAATTTATGGGAAGCTTTATGAAGAAGTTAGCCGTCAAGCCTGTTTCAGCGGTGATTTTTGTGACCTTGTAATGTAATGAAAGCCGCATTCATTGACGTGAAGAGGAACGCACCGTGGTCATACAAAACAAGAAACTCTTGGCCTTTTAACCGAGAAGGAGAGAAGATTGCATGTTTTTAATGTCACACAGACAGGTCAAAGGTCACTGCAGACTTTCAAAATTAATTTAAGGTAAAGTAATTACTTCTTTCAGCTGAGTGGATGCAGCATCCGGCAGCGGCGTTGTTTAATCTTTTGGCTTTGTGAGTGTCGGCGAGTTGTTCTCCTGCAGGAGGTCACGGCGAACACAGGAGGCGCGCCGACCTCAGCGTCCCCCCCGTCCAGCCACACCGGTGCGTTCCATTATTTCAACAAACACAAAGCGCTTTGGAAAATCAGCGACCATGATCGTCAACAGCTAAGAGGCTGAATGCGCGGCGGCGCAGATCTATAGGGCGGCTATATTTACAAGCCTTCTGAAGGAAACGACACCGATACAACGCAGGGAAAAGAAGCGGCGAGCGAGAAATCAATGAATCAATGGTCTGCAGGCGGGTTTCTTTGGGTCCCGGCTCACGGTGGAGCACAGACCGTCCCTCTGCTCCGAGGAAGTCTGGGATTTGGAGTCCCAGCTGGGGAGAGGCTGCAGGCCGTCCCATCTGCATCCCTCCTGGATGCGCTTCGGTGGATTCTAGACACCTTTGAGTTTGGACCAGACGCTCAGATTTCAGGATTTAGACAGAGCCGCTTCCCGGAAGGGGGAGGGGGAGCAGAATGTTGGTTTGGAGGGTGGGACGTCTCACCGGATCTCTGGTTTACCCGTGAAGGAGGGACTTGGTCCGGGTGCACTGTTCTGGTGTCCAGCTGACCCTCAAAGGGTTAAGGTTAGAATCAAAAACATCAGAAACTGGACGTGGAGGTGAGGAGGTGACGGCGCCCGTTGCTCAGAGCCGTCTGGTTTTCGTCTTCGTTACACCGTTGGCTCCTTCTTCCTCTGTGGTGGAAACTCCCACGCGTTCTGGCGCCGTCGTTGATGCAAAGCTCCACCAAACCGAGTCCACCGGATCTGAGAGGGACAGCGGTGCCAAGGACGCGAGAAGTCCGTCTCATGGCCGTTGACTCCTTTGTGTCTCCGGTCTGTTGCCCCTCCCTCCTGGATCCCGGAGGGTTGATTTTTCTGCCTCTCAAGTGCCGAGTAGTTTGTCTCTTCGCTGATGGATCAAAGCCAGCGGCCTCTTTTTCCTCACCGAGTTTGTGTAAAGTACGTTTTGTGTCTTCTAGCCTCCACAATTACATTTCATCGTCCGTGGTGGTTAGCGGCGTGAGCACGGCGCTGTAGAACCCTGACCCAGAACGGTTTCCGGGCTTTTCGTTGCCACGTTGACAGACGGGAACTGGAACTCCTGCGTGAAGCTCGTGTTGCAGAGAGATGGAGGTGATGCAAACATTCTGATGAAGGTACTTTAACGCAGACGCACCGCAGACGGACCAGAGGGAACCGGGGGGGGGGGGGTTGACCCATACGGGTTCTGTTGGGTCTTGGGTTGCTGGAGAGCCATAGAGAGGCGTTAGTTTGTCAAAGTTAGCATGTGTCGTCTGGTGTTGCCTCTTGATGCTAAACGCCAATTTCCACTTGTCCTGGAAGCGGCTCTCATTTTCAGCCAATCACCATCAAGCACACAGTTCCTGTGGGCTGGAGGCCGCTGATTATTGATTGGATGACATGAGCTCACGGGTCGGGAGAGATTTCGGACATGCCTGCTCTACGGTTTCACTGAGCGGACTACGACCTTGACACTCCGTGGAGGTCACCTGCGTGTCCCGCACGGGTTTGACCATTTTTCAGCACCTTGGAGCTTTAGCACAACGTCACCGTCAGTCACCGTCACCGAACGGAACCGTCACCGAACGGAACCGTCACCGACCGGAACCTCAGGACCAACCTTCCTCAGCTCTGGTCTGGTTGGACATCACGGTTCAGATCTACGGTTTTCAAAGACATCTCAGGAAACACAGATGAGAAGAGATTGAGACGAGATTGAGACATTTCTGCTCCTCCCAGACTAAAAATCAAAAATTCCTGCATGAATGACGTTCAGTGACTCTGTTTAGGACTTTGGCAAAGATTTGGAGAAATCCTGAAGTCGACACTTTGTTCTATCAAATCTGCAGTTTTTTATAAAAACGTTTCCCTGCTTTTTGCTTCTGTTTGTGCGTTGATACACTCAGATCTGAAAGTTAACAAGCAGAGGATCAGAATAAATCAGGATGTAACGGCGGCTGGCGTGCCGTGGTCCTGACGCGGCCTGGCGTCTCCAAAAATGGTCTCATGTTTCCTCCTGATCAGGTAACGGGACAGAGATGTAAAGAAGAGCGGCGCTGAGCCGGTTGGCTCCGGCGTGAGTGCGGCTCCGTTCTGCCGTCTTTTACTCATCACATCTCCGCTGCTTTCCACTTCAGCCGGCTTCATAATTGGCTCCAAATAAAAGCGTGCGCATGGCGCCGCTCCCATTCCTTTAGTACTGCGTTTGTCGGCTCCATTAGCCCCCCAGCCGTCCCTCAGCTCAGATATTTCACAGCAACATCCCTCCTTTAATTGTTTTAAATTTGCCCTTTTTTCTCCTCGTGCGCCTCCTTCTTCTGCTTCCTGGAAGTCTGAGCGGGCGCCGAGAGGAGGAGCGCTCAGAGTGGAGGGCAGGAGGCGCTGGGGGTTAAGTATTGTTGGAAATAAAGAGGAGTCCCAGGCAGACGGACAGGTACACTAATTCTTCCAGGTGTCGTCAGCAGGAGGGAAGCGGGAGGATGAGAGGAAACACGTTGTCATCCTCCTTCCTGCTCTCCACCACATAATCAAATAATCAGCTAGTTAGGCGGCTAATTGGAGGGATTTTTTTCTCCTCTTTCCTCCCACTGAGACGTGCGCGAGCTGCAGCGGAGATTTACAGCAGCCTCGCCACACCCATCCCAGCCCACCGCAGTGCATTGTGGGAGGGGAGCAGGGATCCAAATTTGCCTCGGTCAGTCGTTTGCATGTCGGGAGGCGCTCTGGCGTGCAAACGCGGCGTGCATTTGTCTGTACGTTAGAAGGGAGAGTATGTCAGTCCGCTGCTGTTTGATGCTGTGCGTGTGTGTGTGTGTGTGTGTGTGTGTGTGTGTGTGTGTGTGTGTGTGTGTGTGTGTGTGTGTGTGTGTGTGTGTGTGTGGTGTACAGCCAATCAGGGAGCTCGACCTATTTATTCCCCTTCCCTTCCCCAAGCCATGACCAAGTTCACATGTTAGAACTCTAGAAAGCAAAGCCTTCAGAGCCGCAGTGCTGCGATGCATTTCTGTGTGCAAACACCCCCCCCCCCCCGGCGCCATGCAACACCCTCCCGGTTTCATTGTTTTACAGTGTTTCTGCTGCATTAAGGCGCCCGGCGTGCACGCTGCTGCCGCGTTAGTCATCACGGCAGACTTCAGAGGCAGAGAGGGAAGCGGCCGTCAGACTGAGTCCACACTCGGCTTCAGGCTTCGTCTTAATCCGCCCGCTTGTTTGCCTTCCACTGCACCTTTGGCCAATCACGCACATCTTTTTTACATCTTTTTGTTGCTTTAGTCGTACTCCTCTCGTGGACGCACACCCACGCCAAACACACGTGCATCCGGCGCCTCCCATTAGACTTTACATCTGTGTTCGCTCCCGCACAGACTCACAAATGAGTCCGCCGTTGCACTGAAGTTTCTTTTCCTCCAGAGGGAAAAAAAGGCTTTGGTTGATCTTTTTTCCCTCCGTTTGTGAAACGCTGCTTCTCCTCCACAAACCCCAAAATGCACATTTTTCTCTGCAATAAACCCCTAAAAAGTAGAAAACAATAGAATGTGTCAACAATTAAAAAAATAAATGGTGTGCATTGAATGTAAATCCGTCTGTTTCTACGTCTAAAGAGGACAGGCGGAGAAGCGAGTGAGTCACGGCCGCGCATCCATCCATACGTGCAGCAGTGGGGGGATTTCACCAAGTCAACAAAGTAGAAGTCAGATTAGTGATACCGCTGCTAATCCCACATTAACGTTCCATCTCCCTGCAAGGATTTGGTTTCACTTTGCAAAATTCCATCCAAAAAGCTGCCTGATTGAGAAGCTGTGGAGTTTAAGGCTCTGGTGAACGTATATGTGACACTGATGGCTTTTTTCTCTGGTAGTTTAAGGCGGAATGGCGACATTTGAGGCTTGTTCTCTGGCTTCTGTCGAGCTGAGGCAAGGCCGGACTGAACGCCGTGTCCTTGCAGCCGTCAGCATCGTCCCGTCCGTCCACCAGCGTCTGCGTCCCTGCAGAGAACGCAGACGTGGGCAGGCGTCTGCGTCCCTGCAGAGAACGCAGACGTGGACAGGCATCACACTCGTGGTTTCATTCTGCTGCAGGTGGAAAGTTTTCCTCGTCTTCGGGGACAACTCTGCCACATTTAAGACACTTTTTTTATTTGATTTATCACTTGAGCTCATTCAATTCAGTGTCCATGCAGTTTATTTTATCATTTATTGAAGTTATTTATTTTTAAATAAATTATTCATTTAGCATTAAAATGGCTTTATCTATTTATTTCATAAGTTTTCATCATTTATTTATCCTTTTAAAATATGAATGAATACTTAATATTTCATATTTTCATTGTGTATTATTAATTATGTTTATTTTTTGTGTTTATCCTTTATTATTAGATAGACGCCTCTATATTTAAATGTGTTTTACTCATTTATGTATATTATATATATCCATATAAATTATTGTTTCAGGTCATTCGGATCATATCTATTATACACACATCTATTATTTATTTAGACTTGTTCTATATTTTATTTGCTGTCAGAGTTTTCTTTTGCATTTTAGTGTAATTTAATCAAATCAAGTTATTTTATTTAATTTAATAATCAGGTTTGCTAAATTGTAGTTTAAAAAAAGCGTTTTTTAAGCTTTGTGGTAAAACTGCCTTTTAATAAAAATATGATTTACTATTCATCATTAAGTCAATTCATAAATCAAAATTCTAGAATTAAAGCAGGAGCACGGTGGCAGAGTGTTGATGATGTGGGCTCGTTTGCTTGGTGCTGCAGGGCAGGAGGAGGTTCCTCTGCATAAGCTTCTATCGATGGCTTCACTTCTGTCGTTTCTGAAGCATCATAATCATACGAGGCGTTCAGGGTCCCTATGGAAAATCCCAAAGTCCAGCAGCCTGGAGGTTTCCCATAAGTTCTGGATGCATCGATGCTTTTTGATTGGCCAATAATATGGACCACAATCATTGGGTCAGAATGATTCATCCTTGAAAAATAACGTATGTCAATTCATTTTTTAATTAAAAAAAAAAAACAGAACTCAGCGGATTCATCAAGAATCTTTGAAAGATTCCCGCTCTGCAGAGTCTTTCAGGGTTTTATGGGATGCGTGTTCCAAACTCCAAAATGACCCCAACCCGCCCCAAATGTGGCTTTTCTGCCGTCAGACTCACGGAGGAAACTGGTCGAGCACAAATGCAGCACGAATCGATGAGCAGACGCACGTCCACGGCTTCAGCCGGAGTCATGTGAACATTGTTCTGAGCGCAGAGCGGCGCGTGAAAAGGAGCTCATGCTCTCCTCGCCGCCGCCTTCGGCACGCCGCGTTAGTCCCACGGCGCAAACAGAACATTCGTGGAAAGAAACGGATTAGACGGACGCTGGATGTTTGTCCTTTCTGTTGTTGTTTTCTGCTCGATGACTCGTCATGTGATGTGCCCCCCCCCCCCCCCCCGTGTCGCATGGCCTCCATGTATGTTTCAGGAGAGGTTTGAATCAAGGTCAGAGTGCAGAGACGAATGTTGGAGGGAAAGATGTTATTTCTGTAGCGGCTCCATGGTGATGGCTGCTGCAGACGCTGCAGACGCTGCAGACGCTGCAGATGCTGCAGACGCTGCAGACGCTGCAGACGCAGCTTTAGTCTTGTTTTAAACATTTTTTGTTAAGAATCCGAGTTTTGTGGATAGAAAGTCGGCCTGGGAGCGCCGTGAGGCAGACGTGCAACAGCTGGGCTGCGGTTTCCGATGAACTCACACCAGCGGAGTTAAAAACCGCGGGGAGTTT
This sequence comes from Oryzias sinensis, assembly GCA_037389245.1. Classification (NCBI taxonomy): domain Eukaryota; kingdom Metazoa; phylum Chordata; class Actinopteri; order Beloniformes; family Adrianichthyidae; genus Oryzias; species Oryzias sinensis. The sequence continues at coordinate 36,849,948 of CM074490.1, forward strand.
CCTCTTCTGGTCGCTCTCGGGATTTTGTCAGAGCAACAAGAGGAGGTGCTGGTTCTCCCTGGGGTCTGCCCCCTTACTGAGCAGCAGTGGGGAGACGCGCTCCTCCAGCTGGAGGAGAAATCCATCCGGGGGGTGGAGGGGGTGAGTCGCTCTCAGGCTGCCTCTGGCCCCAACCTGGTTTGAATATGTTTCTTTTGCATCCTGGAATGAAAACTCAGCACACGCGTGACTGCAGGGTCGGCTGCCTCTGCGACCCGTCTGCACAGCTGCTGCCGCCGTTTGGCGCCATGACAACAGCAGGACGTAAACATAGTTTCCGGAGACTGGCGCTGATTCCACGGTGAACGTGCCTGGAAACCATGAAGTGATCTCCACGACTTTATTATCCCAACGTAAACGTTCTACATTTCCATGGCAACCAGTGTTTGCTGTGGCCACGCCCACATTCTTAGCTGAATGTGACCTAATGGCAGGTGGGGATCGCCACGGCGCGAGTTGTCAGAAGACGACCATCTTTGCAGAAAAAGTAAAGTATGGCTTTACGTTCGGCCTCAAGTGTATCCCCACTCTGGCTAAAGATGGCACAAAGGTCAAAGGTCGTGAGAACTAGGGCCTGTATTTCATGACTGAACAAGGCGACTTTCACATGAAAAGAAAAACTTTGCTTTGTCTTCAGTGACATGTTGTGCGTTGCCATGGCAACAGATTGGCCAGGACCCCATCGGTCATGTTTGTGCCGTACCGCAGGCGTGTTCGGTGCGATTTCGGAGTTTTGCTTGTTTTCAGACGAGGGAAGCGGCGTGTTAAGGGCAGCGTGGCCTTTCGCCTCCGCGCCGACGGCCATCAATCCACCTTTAACATTAAACGGACCTTTTGCTTATGGTGATGAATCTGTTGCTGCGAGCTTATGATCCTCTTAAGCGGAAGCTGACCTGATTGATGCTCGGCCTGCTCCATGTCTCAGCTCCAGATGAGCTCAGGCCTGAGCCTTGGTGGGCCCGGTTCTGGAGGCGGCACCAGCCTCTGGATGCAGGTCCCACATGCAGCAGTGAAGCAGCAGCTGCAGGCAGTCGGGTCGGCGGGAAGCCGGTGCTGATCCGGGCCGTCCTTAACCGCCCGGCTCCGTTCGGGTTAATTAGGTATTGATTGGACGAGGCTCGCTTCTGAAGGCTTCGGCCCTGCTCAATTATTAATGCTCCTGCAGCGCGGCGCTTTGGTGCAGCGGTCAGAAGGAAGGCGGGTTGCTGGTTCCTCGGCGCTGCAGCCCTGCTCGCTGCCCCCCCCCCCCCCCCCCGACCGCTCTCAGATTGATTGCGCCGCTTCCTTCAGTGTCGAGTTGCTCTCCGCGGTTGTAAGAAATGCGAGAGATGCTGTTTCTTGACATGCTCGCCAGTGTAAGCGTGCGCCGGCTTTGATTTGACAAGCGTACTCCGGATGAATTTTTGAGCAGCCCCGCTCCCAGCAGACCCCGGAGCCGTGTGAACTTTTCCTTTTTTTGTCTGTCTTTGTACTGTTTTCTTCTGGCAGCTGAAGGATTCCCCTGAAGCAGCGATCGCGCTCAGGGACCGGGGGGCTTTTCCCGTGGGCAGAGCGGACAAAAGATCACATGAAGAGCGTTTTGTGGGTTCTGAATCAGACAAACATGTTTTCCCACCGCTGCTTGGCGCAGGGGGGCTGAAGGACCACCTCTGGAGCGTCAACTTCCTGTCTCCGCTCCAAACTCTCCAGAAACAGCTTCTCAAAATGAACCTGAACGTCCCACAGACCTGGAGCTCCACTCCAGAACCCCATGAGGCCTTCAGCCGTGTCCGCGGACGGGGATTGGTCTGGCGGTCTGCTGGGTTCTTCTGGAGAGTTTCGTCCGCCCTCCAGGACTCGGATCACCCAAAATCAGGGTTCATGCGTTCTTCTGGTGAATTCCAGATCAATGTTTAACGCTCCTGACGTAGCGAGCTCTCATGTGGCGAGCTCACATCCTCATGTGAGCGTGCTCAGATGTGCTGATGACACTGTTCTGTGCGAGGCCCCCCCCCCCCGCGCCGCTTTCTTTCTTCCTGCAGAACAAAGTTTCTTTGTGGCGTTCGTGGCTGTTGTTGTGCTGCTCTCGGATTAGCTCCCCGTCATGTGATCCCGCCTCCACGCCGCTCCTGGCGCGGGGATTTTTGTCCGGGTCTTTAAAGTTTGTGTGGTGCTGAAGGTTTCTGATGACACAGTGAAGGCTTCAGTGGGGGGGGGCATCAGAGCGTGTACATGCCTCCCTTTACCATGTCATGTGTGAATGCTTTTGGGCTCAGCGTGCGCTCGCTGGCTGACCTACATTTCTGGAGCTTTTTTTGCCTTTGGCTCCAGAGGCTTTGTCACTGCCATCCAGCCAATCACATCCCATAATCTCATTTGTCCAACGGCATCCAGCACTACCGCAGCCCCGCCGAGGAATCACCTACTGTCCGCCCGCGGGCCGCCGTTTGGGCGTCTCCGTGGCCAGATGGCGGAGCCCATGCAGCCCTGACGTTCAGAGCTGATTTGTCTCTCCGCAACGCTACAATCCTAATTATTCCCCGCTGAGTTGAGCGAGGGGCTGCTCTTCGCTGCTTAGCGGCGGCTGGAGAGAAGGAAAAAAAAAAGCTTTTGAAACTCTTTGAAGCTTCATTTTTCCCGTAATCAAAGCTCCTTTGTAGGCTGCATGAATTTTGCATGTGCAGGTTTGAAAGGAGCTGGAATTTTCCTCAGCAAGTTTGAAATAAAAGCAGGAAGAGGGTCTGCAGAACCCGGCCCGGCCAAACACGTCTGGAACTTTTACTCCCTATAATCTGAGGGAACCTGCATGGGTGGACCTGAAAACTGGACCCGTTCTCACCGGTTCGGAAGAACCGAGCGGGTGTCGGCGCCGCCGCTCGCTATCGCACGTCCTGCAGGATCTCAGGCAAAACAAAATGGCGTTCAAACCCGACCAAACGCAGCGGATTCCCGCCATGCAGATGGGCTGAACTCTATAGGAAGCGGCCCTTGAACCCGTGACCTTCCCCCCGTGGCGGGCGTGTTTACGTTGGGGGATCTGGAGGCTTTTTTCTCGCTTCGGCCCTCCAGCAGACGTTCAGCGCTCTTCGTCCATCCCTCCTCTTCCTGCTGATGCCTCAGGCGTTCACCTTCACCTCTCAGGATGGGGGGGGGGGCACACTTGAACTGCGTGTGCACCTGTGTGCATGCGTGCCCCCCCCTGACCTCTGGCCCCCCCCTGCTTAAAATGCACATTTGCGGAGCGCGGCGCACACACTCCTTTGTCTCCGTTTCTCTCCGTCTGCTTCCATTTCCATTTAATGGAGGATGAGGTGGGGGTGGAGAGCAAAGGGGGAGGGGGTGTAGGTTTGAAAATTACAATATGTATTTATATTTCTCTGAATGCTGTTGCCAGGCAACAGGAGATCGAAGGTATTTACAGTTAATAAAAATGTGGGTGACTTCAGCTCGGTTATTACAGGTAAAGCGCTCATTTGCCTTAAGAGCTGCGAAGGAAGGGTGTGTGTGTGTGTGTGTGTGTGTGTGTGTGTGTGTGTGCGTGCACGTGTGTATGTATAGAGCATAAGTGTCCCTTGAGTTTTCTCTTTAGATTTTCTGGTGTTTGAGTTTCTTTCTGTTTAAATCCATTTCAAAATCGATTATAAAACTTTATTAAACCAATCGTTTCTTGACGACGGCTTTGCATTTTGTTGCTGCCCGTCATGATGTAAGGATTAGACAGACACTTGGTGTCAGAGTTAGTGCGTTTACAGTTCAGTCGTGGTTTTTTTTAGAGCAAACGCTGAAATCTCCTCTGTTTGTTCTTCTCCTCAGGCTTTGAAAGCATCTTGGAGGGCTTGTTTGGGCCGAGAATAGTCAAGGATATCACTCTGTTCCGAGGTAAACCAACCACCTTCACTCTTTCCATTCTTCACTCACTTTCAAACCAGAAACCTTCCGGTTTTGCTGCTGAAGCTGAGACGTCGGCCCCCAAAAAACAAGCGTGTCGATAAAAGAATCCATAAAAAGGGAAATTTGTAGCTGTGTGTTTTTTTCCAATACTGCTGGATTGGAGTCTGTTTTTTTTCTGCAAATTGACTTTTACTGTGTTGTGCTGCAAATAAATATTCAAGCATGTGCGGCCGGAGCTCCGCTGATTTATCTTTGTGTTTGCTTAGTGCCAAAGGTGGTCTAGATATTCAGCAGACCAGCGTCTCCCCAGAGCTCTCCCCCAAAGGCCGTTATCGCCATGCCGACCGACCCGCGCTGCTGCAGAAGCCGCGCAAAGCGCAGAGTAACAGCATGAACGCCTGCTCCTCTCATTTATGCTGATATTTGTGGCTGAGCAGAGGCAACGCGAGCGGGAGGAACCGGCCGGGCCAGATGGTTCCCACTGATCTGTGCCAGGCGCTGCTTCCTGTTAGCGGTGGCGAGGGGGGGCTGACATGCCCCCGCTCAGGTGGGAGTCATTGTCTGAGCGCGCTCCGTTTGAGCACCAGATCCTTTTACACTTAAACACGCGGCGCACATGCTTAAGCCCCGCTCACGGTGGATTAGCTGGATGGAGGGACCTCAGCTAGTTCGGTTCCCCGTGGATCTCCAAGCTCCGTCACAAACCTACATCTGTCAAACAGGCATTTCTGGGAGTTTATGGTGGATTTGGGGATTACAATCTGGTAGCAGCATTGTCTTATCATTCGGCCACGCCCCGCTTCCCGTCTCCATTTATTTACATCATTACATATTTAGGCGGTTAACCTTCACATCCAGAATCTCTGAAAGCGAAGGTGAGAGCCGCTGCTGAACCTGAAAGGTTGTACAGACGCCAAATCTGGAATAAACGTCACATTAACCAATCATCTGGTTTCTGACTTCAGGAAAGCAGTTTGCATCTCGGCTTCTTACGGGGGGAGACGGGCTGTCTGCTGGTGAAAAAACGCTCCAGACCTGTCAATGTGGTGCAGGTCACCGACACAGGTGACCTGTGCCGTGCACGGGATACGTGCACGCTCCCTGCTGCAGCCTGACTGTCAGAAATGAGGAAGTCAGACCCTCAGAGTGTGGGCGTCCTGTGGGCGTCCTGTGGGCGCGAGCGTGTCACGTGCACACCCCGAGCGTGCAGCGTTTGAGCACGGTCAGCAGAGAACCAGATCTCCCACTTTAACCCATGAGAATGACGGCATCGCCCGTATGTCTCCCACTTTTGGGAGAAAAGTTTCACGCCGAGCCCGGCATAACGCTGCGTTCACGCCGAATGCAAACAGATTCCTCTTTTGACGCACGTCAAATTTGGTGCTGGATGCTTGTGATGTGATCGGAAACTAGACGCTTCTGTGGCGTCAGAGAGAAGCGACCCGCAGGTTTTTATGCTATATTTGGTTTATAATGCATGAAGACGCTGAGAGATCGGACTCCTTTATTCTGAAAAGCTCTACCAAAGCCTCGGTAATCACGTCCGGGTTCATTTAGACTGTTTTGTTCTGACGGCGATCGTTGCCTTCCATCCTGCAGGAACGGCATCTCAATGACATCAGCTGGACTCCTGTGTCTCTGCGACCCAGTTTGATGACCCGAAAAAGTCTGAGAACGAGCCTTAAGGGATCCGGAAACTAAATGTTTTAAAAAGTATTTATGGACTGTAAGGCGAAACCAAACAATTGAATGAGTCACAGGAGAGGCTCGTGACTACACTACCCATAATGCTCCTCCAATCCATCTCATGGTGAGCTCTCCCAGTTTCATGCTAAAACCGTGTTTCACGGAGCAAAACCAGAATTCCTACATTTAGGATAAAGTCTGTCTTTTTTTATGTTTATGGTTTATTTTTGCCAACAACACAACTACACAAAGTTAGACCCGGTTCTGGCTCCAGTGGGTTGCAGTCAGTGAGAAATCGAACCCGAATGCTTCGTTAGGTTGCAGACCTCTGCTCCAGAACCACAAAGGGTCCCCAGAAAAGCCCCCCCAGCATTTAGAGAACCTGCAAACTAAACTGTGCAGCGGACAAACTCTAGCACGAACACGCAGAACAAGCTCAGAACGTCCTCTTAGATCATGTCTGAGCCTCTGAAAGCTCTGCAGGGAGACGCTTCCTGCTCTGAGTGCAGCAAATCAAATTCAGATCTGATTTTCAGCACCAAACCCGCCGCCCTCTGCCTCCGTTTCACAGAAACAAGGTCAACATGGCGTCCCGAAGTCATGTGACCCATCCCCCCACCAACTTAAGGCATTTTTAGAATATTTTGGGCATGTCATTTCCACTCATGCATGACGCTAGTGCACGTACGCACGCACACCCGCTAAGCTGACACGGCGGTGGACGGAGCGCCTCACATCACCGTCAATGCACAGAGAAGCTGCTCTGTGGGACTTTCTGGAGCAAACGGGCTGCACGTTTTCGTCCAATCAGAAGCCTCCGTCCTTCAGAACTACACTAAAAGAGTGTGTGCGTGTGCATTTGTGTGTGTGTGTGTGTGTGTGTGTGGGGAAACTATAACTATACGGTCATCATGTATGATTATTATGAAATATTTAGGGTCTATAGGAATTTTGTACTTGTATTAAAAATCCTTTTCTGACAGAAAGACGACAAAACCAAAACGATGAGGCAAAATTACACAAACAACACGTTTAGGAACACACGTACACACACCCCCAACACACAAGTGCACACATGCACACACACTAAAACAACACACACATGCAAAGACCCATGCAAATGGACACACACATGCAGCCGCACAAACATTCACACAAAGACAGACACATAAAAACACACAAACTACGGGCAAACACTGATTTGTTGACACTTTTGGGGGGGTCACGGCGGGTTGTTCTTGAGCTAATTGCTCCGTCTTCCCACGGACGTCTTAAGTGGCAGAGCCGCCGGGTTCAAGCAGAACTCACCTGTGACCCTCACATCATGTGACCCCCAGATTTAATGGGGGGGGGGTCTGGGAGCTGATTGGAGGAGCAGGAAGTGAGTCAGGAGGAGGCTGTCAGATTCACACATGCAGAGGCTGGATTCTCATCCACAAGTTTGTCTTCGTTAGGATTTTAGTTTGTTTCCGGGCGGGGGGGGGGCACCTCAGACCCCACCTCCGAGGCAGAGATGACCTCTGCTGGGTCTGCAGTGGAACCTCCTCCCATCAAAGCGCCATCGCCGGCTCCTCCTGATGTGGAGAATTGGCGGCTCTACTCCAAGCTCCTCCCACACCGAGCTCCTCCCACACGGCTGAGCTGAACGTGATGAAGATCAGACCTTCTCTCTCGGCTCGCTCTTCATCACAGCTTCAGACGTCCCCAGAAGGCTTCAAGGGTTGAGAGGAAACCCATTGGAAGGCATGGAGGCTGCAGCTACACCATGTGATGGGAGGGCGGAGCTTCACTTGAGTGAAGGCACACCCCCTCCTCACATCCAGGAAGTAACTGTAAGGGCGTGGCTTGACCTCAAAATAATTTGCAGGATTTATCAAATTGACTGCAGAGTTGTCAGCTGTAAAAAACGGATATTGGATGATTTATTGCTAAATCAATCAGGGAATGAAACCCAAAGACAGAAGGCATTGTGGGACGTTTGGATCACAGCTGTATGTCGTTGGGTTAACACCATTCTGAAGCGGTTCCAGTAGATGAGGTGGACACGTGGCAGATATGAGCCTAATGCAGATATTATTATAATTATTATTTATTACTGTGTCGGCGTAAACGGGTTATGAACACAAAGTGAAGCTAACGTGGCCGTGGGGGGGGGCTGAACACGGCTGCAGGTCGTTTTCAAACCGCGTCTCCGTTACTTTTCAGATATCTGTCGTGATGGTTTCACTCGGCTCTGGAATAATTGCGGTCCTGCGACCCGGCGTGGCGCCCCGCTCCGGGGGGGGGCCGCCTGGGAACCAGCAGCAGAACCGGCGCCGCGTTCCTCAGAGAGGGTGGAACGGCGGCGGCTGAATTGTGCTTGAACTTGTCTGAGCTGACACAGAGGTGACATTTTGGCCGTGTGAAGTGTTGATCTGACGTGCGGCGCATTTCCAGAGGATATTGTGACCACATCGATTCGGCTCTTGTGTTACCCTGCTCTCCCTGCGGAGCTGACTCCGCTCGCTGTTTCCTGCTCTCATCCGAGATGCCTCGCTCCTCACCCCCCCACTCTCTTCTCCATGGGCTGCTGTGTCTCCGCGGCGATGTGGCGTGGGGCTGAACTCTGGCGTTTTCCCCTTAAGTGTTGCTCCATGGCAACATCTGGGCTGTGGCCGCTCGGCCGTCCTCCTCGGATGTGGCGTGTCGGTGAAACGGACGATAATTCAAACAGATGATCCTCTGCGGACGTGAACCCGCTCTTGACACGCACAGATCGATGGCAGGACACGGATGCTGGAAAGCACAGACGTGTGGGTTTGCTTTCACAAAAACGTGGTGCTTTTTCAGAGACGTGCTGGTTAGAGCCTGAAAAGCTGCAGCTCCTCTACGGCAGAGGCTCAGCCGACCGCTTTAACGGCCTCCACTGGATGTATGTGTCTTTTTTCACGGTAAATCATGCAAAGATATGCAAGGTGAGCCTCTTTGGGGGAGGGGCTGTTGCCTAGACACACAATATGTGTTTAATGTATGTGAAGGGCCGCCATCTGCTTTTCGGAGAAGTCTTTGGATGCAGTTCAGGAAAACAACCTTCTCGTTTCTCCGTTGCAGTTTAATGAGGAACTTCTTGTTTGCTGCAACGTTGGGCCCACAGGATCACTGTGAATCTGTCACTCGTGCCGCAGGATCACCGGGATCGTCTCTTTATGCTGATTAAAATGATCCACACATTGAGACACGTCACACCACTGAAAGAAGACTGCTTCCAGAGGGACGATCCCGGTGATGTTGGTGATCACCGGGTTCGTCCCCTTATGTGCTGTAGATTGCTGCTTCCAAAGTAATGACAGGTGTGAACGTTTTTAGAAAGGCTTTGATGATGTCACATTTATTTATCTACGATTAATGAATGAAAAAAAAGCCTTCAGTTGAGCCTCAGACAAACCATTGGGTCACATGACCACCGCTAGCTTCTTTCTCTTTTGCGATGTGTGATTTTTTAACGTTTTTTTAATGATTTCCATTAACCCCTTCATGCCTGAATTAGTTTCCAATTCTTCCATTGTTTTTCCTTTGAAGGTGATGCTAAGTTAAGCGGTATGCTGTGATTTAGCAACACACGGCATGACGGGGGTAAACTAAAGGTTAAAAGGCAGCAGTCGTTACAGGGGGGGGTAGGAGAACCGCCCTGCGGACCGACGTGTTTATGAGCTGAACGCCGCGACAGTTTCAGATTATCGTTCACTTCCACTGTGCTGATAAATTCCTGGATTGGTTCTCTGCGTCGCGCGTTTCCTTCACCTGTTGCAGCTCTGGTGCTGATCGCGCCCGCCGTGTGCTCGCCCTGTGCTCGCCCTGTGCTCGCCCTGTGCTCACCCTGTGCTCGCCGTTTGCTCGCCCTGTGCTCGCCCTGTGCTCGCCCTGTGCTGGCCCTGTGCTGGCCCTGTGCTCACCCTGTGCTCGCCGTTTGCTCGCCCTGTGCTCGCCCTGTGCTCGCCGTGGGCTGGCCCTGGGCTGGCCCTGTGCTCGCCCTGTGCTGGCCCTGTGCTCGCCGTGTGCTCGCCGTGTGCTCGCCCTGTGCTCGCCCTGTGCTCGCCGTGGGCTGGCCCTGGGCTCGCCCTGTGCTCGCCCTGTGCTCGCCGTGTGCTCGCCGTGTGCTCGCCGTGGGCTGGTCCTGGGCTGGCCCTGTGCTCGCCCTGTGCTCGACCTGTGCTCGCCCTGTGCTCGCCCTGTGCTCGCCCTGTGCTCGCCGTGTGCTCGCAGTGGGCTGGTCCTGGGCTGGCCCTGTGCTCGCCCTGTGCTCGACCTGTGCTCGCCCTGGGCTGGCCCTGTGCTCGCCCTGTGCTCGCCGTGTGCTCGCCGTGTGCTCGCCGTGGGCTGGTCCTGGGCTGGCCCTGTGCTCGCCCTGTGCTCGACCTGTGCTCGCCCTGTGCTCGCCGTGTGCTCGCCCTGTGCTCGCCCTGTGCTCGCCCTGTGCTCGCCGTGTGCTCGCCCTGTGCTCGCCCTGTGCTCGCCGTGTGCTCGCCCCGTGCTCGCCCCGTGCTCGCCCTGTGCTCGCCATGCAAACCGCTGAAGAGCAGCAGCGGAGGATCAAGATGATTGGTCTTCACAGAAAATGAATTCTGCTCAGAATGCACAGCAACAGTCGCAGTAAATTCCTGCTGCATGCGACACGGTTATCGATCTCCTGACAAAGACGTACTAGACGTTGTTCTGCCGTTCCCCGCGTTTAATCGCCTCCTTACGTCCAATTCTGGATTTTATTTATTATTATGGAGCTAAAATGAGATGATTCGTAGATCTGTGCCTCAGAGAAGCTGCAGTTTATCGATCATTTGCATTTTGGTCATTAATATTGAGGATCTTCCAGACTCTGTCCCGGTGTTGGGGTTTCATCAAATGAGCTGCCAATCACAGGAGCTTCATTTTAAACGTCGCTCTCCCTACAGAAAGTAAACATTTAAACGCGCCGCGTAATTAAAGCTCAATCTTTTTAATGCTGCTGTTGTCGTGGTCGCTCGGCTCTCCGTCTCTGCAGGCCAGGCTGGATTGAAAACCAGACGCCATATTTGTGTGCCGCCGAGTCTCCAGAGCGCCACGATGAACTTTCCAAGCTTCAACGCTACGTTAATGCGCGGATCGGACAAAGCCTTTATTGATGACGGCGCCGCAGACGGCATGTGGCGTGGCGTTTGAAGCAGCTGAAGGCGACAGACGTAATGGCAGGGGGGGAGGGGGGGGGCAAATGCAAACCTGCAGACAAAAACAGAATCAAATAGAAAAAAAAAAGAAAAAAAAAAGAATGTGGAGTTGTCAGAGCGTTGACACGCAGCTTTTCTTTTCTCGTTTGATCCAGACTGCGAGCCGGAGGAAGTGTCCGACTGGTCCTTCGATGAAAACTGTCTCTTCTGCTGCTTAAGACGCGAGAAAAGCAAGGTAGGACGACCGCCACGCCACGCCACGCCACGCCACGCCACGCCACGCTTCATCTTTCTTTGTCCCAGGAAACAAGCGGAAGAGGAAGTGCATATAAGTCCACACACTGCTGGAAGTAGAGAAAAGGGCGGGAAAAACCTGGTCTAGTCTGCAGTTTCAGCATTTTAAACCTATCACTTCAGGATTTAAGGAAACGTTTAAGGGACAAACGTTTTCTGCCTCCCGTTCTCCCCCCCCCCCCCCAAGAAAGAGTCATTTTTTTAATTTCAAACATTTTCATTAATATCTATGACTGTGTCTCTATATCTAGAAGTGGGACAGACATAAAGGTTTGGACGTGAATGTTTGCTGCAGTTCAGCACATTGGGACAAAGTTAAGGCTTTAAAGAATGAGAGCAGTTTCTAAATGACCGACATGATTGAAATGATTCTGTTTGATCCATTTATGTGAACCAAACTGTGAATTTCAGGCTGCAGACCCTGAACATGGACGAACCCCCACCCGCTCCCACGTTACCAAATATGGGCGTGAACAGGTCATGTGACCCTCCACGCATCTCATGGTTACCGCGTATGGAGACATTTCTGGGCTGGAATTTGAGAGCTGTGTTCTCCATCGCTCACACTTCTGACCCGTTGAAGGTCCAAGTCGGATCAAAGCTTCCGTCAGTTAATCAATGATCTGCAACCCCCCCCCCCCACTGAAAACTGCTCTATGAGGCCCAGCTGACACTTTTAACTCTATCAAAACTCTTTCAGTCACTCGTGCATTTAACCATCTTTATTATTGCCGCACTTTGAATATAAAGGGGGGGTGGGGGCTTTTATTTGAGACATAAGCAAAACTCCAAAGTCCTTGACTCTAAAAGAAGAAGGAAAACTTAAAATCTAGAATAATTTCACTATTTTTTTGTTATTGTTATGGTGGTTTACTGTCGCTAAGGACCCACTCCAATAAAAGTCTTATTTCTCGGCTTTTTTAACGTGTTCTAGTAACATTTTTCTGATGATGGAGGACATTTATAAATTAAGATTAAAATTGTATTCATGAGTTTTTCTTTATTCAAATCAAAATAGATCAGGAGCAGAAAAACTCAGCCGTTTGAAAAAACTCTGTGATGCAGAGAAATGGGCGGGGCCACAGTCTCCAAGCTCCACCCCATCCTGGGGCAGATTAACAGTTTTCCTGGTCTCAGCTGGAATCTGGATCAGATCAGACAGATGGATGGATCTGATATTGGAGCCATTTTTTTGTGCAGCGCTAACGTTAGCGTGGCGTGTGAGCAGCTGTAAGCTAGCAGGGGAGCGTGTAAACAAAGGGATAGTAGAGGCTTACATCTCTGCCAACAGTCCCAGAGTTGGTCTAAAACGTCATCATCGTGATGAAAAGACGACAATGGACAATGGATAAAAATATAGTTGGAACGGGACTTTAAGAACTCTTCTTTTATCTTCTTTTCTTCATTTGCATGTTAGAAATAAATTAATAAAAAAACATTGTAACATATAAAGAAATTCAGGGGAAAAAGATACATTTAAAGAAAAACGGAAAACTTAAATATTAACCGAAATGAAAAATCTTGTTTATTAGTAACATCTGCTGTTATTTTCAAATTATTTTCTCCCTCTTTGCTTTTAGTCCTCGAATTAGTTTTAATTCAGAGTTTTCCGTTTTGCAGTTGATCCTAATTTTTTGTGGGGGCGGGGCTTTAAGCCCATTGGCTACTGCAGACATGATTGACTGGTGACACCATTTGCCTCTCAAACTTGGAGAGAACATTATGACTCCCGTCCGCCACATCACAGAAGGGTTGACGCAGGCGGCGCCAACAACCGACGCTCTTCTGGAGCAGAAATGATGATGAGTGGCTCCTCCCCCCTGGTGGTCCAAACAGGAAGTGGCTCCAAGAAGCCACTACTACAGAGAAACAAACAGCTGTTCCTCAGTCATTCTGTTGGTCAGAACATCTAGACTTAAAATCGACCGGCTGCAGCTCGTTCAAAACTCGGCTGCACGCCTTTTAACCAGAACCAGAAAGAAGAACGAGACTCCAATCTTGAAACCTTTTGCATGGCTCCCAGTCCGCTTCAGGATGGATTTTAAGGGTCGTTTATTAGTTTACAAAAGTTTAAATGAAACTGGCGCCTTTATGGCCCTCCCAGAGCCCGCAGGTCAGAACTAAAACCCACGGCGAGGCCTCATTTCAGCGCCATGGGCCTCGCCGTGGAACCGCCTGAGGACGTGGGGGCTTCATCCACTGTGGAGGTCTGTAAGGACAAACTAAAAAAGCATCATTTAAGTAAAGCTTTTACATAGTTTGTACACGTTTTATTTGATTTTCTTAATCTTTTAAAAATGAATCCGATTTATTCTGATGGTACTTGTGTGATGTGAATGTGTTGGGTTTTCATGTGTTTTTATTGATTTTATTTTATTATAATACATTTTACTATGTTTGCTAAAACATTCTTATACTTTATTTTATATGGAAAGCACTGAGATTCTTTGTATTAGTAAAGGGGTTTAAAAATGAATTTAATTTAATTTAATAACCGTTCTTGATCTGATACCTTTTCTTAACATCTTCTTGATAATCCTCTTTTTTCCCCAATATATTATAAACTGGCCAATCAGATGCCTCATCAACAGTGGGTGGAGCCTGCTGGCCCCCACATTCAACATTCAAAACGTGTAACCTGCTTTCACATGGTGGGGGTGTGGCCTTCCAACAAGCTCACTCCTGATTGGTGAGAGTGGTAACGATGACTCAGACCGATTTGGACCAATCACTGCTTACTAACACAACTCCAACATGGCGGTGAGCGTATCTTTGGAGGTGGAGGTTAACCGCACTCACTAAGAGAGTCGATGGGGTCCAAGCCCCGCCCCCAAGTCAAATAAGAATAAACTCTGAAAGCTAAAAGTCTGAATTGATATTTTACATTTAAGATACAAACCAACAGCTTCACCAATAAAAACCTTTTTTCATTTAGTTTTCAATGTTTGTTGAAATTTGCTCTTTTTTAGTATTTCTTTCAGGTTCTAAATCTTTTTTCAAGAATTGTTATTTATTTATTTTCAATCTGTTTTTTTTGTTCATTTCAAGCTGAACATGATTTAACTTCATATTTGTTAGCTCAAAAATCCTTAAACATGACCTTTGACCCACAGAAGCCTCTACAGGAGCTCTTCTGCTGTGAAGAAAACATCACAGTGAGCTAAGCGCTGCCCCCCCGCCTCCCCACAGTGACCATTTTAAACGCCACGTCGTGTGACGACGAACTGGCTCGTTAGAGTCAAGAGGCCTCCGTCAGCTCTAACTCACTCGTCCTTTATTACCATTTGAATAAATTTCAATCAAGGAAGTTGCGCTGCAGCCAGCGGCCGATGGGACGCTGCCGGTGAACCTGGAGGAGACCTCATTTGTCCGCAGATGAAAGGATGGAGGGTTTCATTTACCGATAATCAGGAACAATAATTTCACTCGTTTCCGTCGCCGGCAGAGCCGCGCCTTGTTTTATTCATGGGGTCCTCACAGCGAACCGCCATCTCCACGTCAGACAAACTGTTGGGATTTTGTCCCCAAAGGGAGAACGGGAGGCCATTCCAGACGCTGTCCTGGAGGAATGAACCGGGAGATCTTGGCCAAGCGTCCACCTGAGCGCTCTGAGGAGGCTTTGAGGGAACCATCGACGGAAATCATCTTCCAGGAGTTCAGATTCTCTGCTCTAATTAGTCCTCCATCTTTTTCACCCTACAGACCGGTTTGTTACCAGACACTATTTTCACAGACCGGTCCAGAAGTTGGCATTAAGTTTTTTGAGCTTTTGGTTTCTGAAAATTAAAAAAAAGGAATTAAAATGTTACCACAAGAAATGTAGTTTAGCAAAAAGTCAGAAAATATAAGTAGATATTTTTACAGAGGATTCAATGAAACAAAGTTGTTGATTTGTAAAATAAAATCCAATTAAAGCATCACTACAGGTTTTTTTTTACAGTTTTTCCCTTAGAATACCGCTTATTTATTTATTTGTTTTGTTTGTTTGTTTGTTTATTTATGTGGCACAGGAAAAGCAGCGTGGACTTAGCAGTCCAAGCTGCAGCTTTAGGTCACATGACCAAGGCGGGCGACTCGACATGCATCAGGTAACAGACGGATGCAGAGTTTTCCAAAATAAAACTTCCTTCAGAATCAGAAAACAAATAGAACGTAAACAATCGTAGTTTCTCTTTTTATGTCTGCCGCCCGGTACCTACACATCCACAGACCGGTCCGCGGCCCGTGGGTTTGAGACCAGAGCTCTAAAATCCATGAAGGTTCATGAAACAAAGGTGTGAACGGGCGACTGGGGGGAGGAGGAAGTGAGGAGGGGGAGGTGTCCTTCCCTCACACATCAATTGTTGGTTTGTTTTTTCGACGTGACCCCGATGGCCCTCAGAGGTCAGCCATCTGCCTCCTCGAACCAACGCAATTCCCCCTTCAGCCCCTCACTTCTTCATCCACCCCCCATCTGCCCTCACCCTCATGTCAATGCGTTGGTGCGAACGGAGGCGGGGCCAAAGCCAGGAGCAACAAAAAATCCATCAAACACAGCACTGGGGGGGTTTTTTGCCATTTTTAGTAATTGATGACCTTTTATGTCAATCAAACACATGAATTATGTTTTTATCCAAATTCATGTTTCAGGCTCTCTAAGTTCCCACCCTCTGCTAAACAATCAGCTGTGTGGGCGGGGCCATCGACTCATTGATCTGAGTCCAGCCAATCACCAGCAGAGATGATTTTTTTTGTCTGGGAAATAATGGAGGCCCTCAAAGTCTCAGTGGGAGCACTGAGTGACAGCCCCCCCCCCCCATGATTTACCCCCATTCACACTTTTCTGCTTGTGACGAAGATCTGCATCACGCCAGCCTAAAGGCGACGAGCGTGTTTGACCCGGCGCAGAGGTCAAATGAAGGAACGCTCAGAAATGAGGAAAAGCATCAGAACAATAAAGGAGAACCCCTACATGCAGGACAAGTGGGAAACAAGCAACACACAACAAAGTAGGATGTTTAGACAAAACCGCACACATATGTTTCTGGCTCCGGTTTTTCCTCATTCGGCCTTTGGGCCGCAGAGACCCGAGTCACCGTGATTTCAATCAGGACTGTTGAATCTCAGCTGGAGCTCAGACGGTCATTCTGGACAGCAGGGAGAAAATAACTGGAAGGAGCGTGTCTGCAGATGCCGTCACTGGTTCTGGTTCTGACCCAGACATCCGTCAATGGACACAGGATGAAAACACATCCGGTCCACGTTGTGTTGTTTGTCCTGCGGATGACGGTACCTGAGGAAAAACCGCCGCCACGAATCCAGGTGTAATCCAGAATGATGATGGTGTGTCGGTCTGAAAGGGCAAATGGTGCCTTTGTAAGTTTTGGTTCTCCAGTAAAAAAACAATGTTGAGACAACTTTCATAAATTGCATGAAGCTGATTCCGTCGCCTCTTTTCTGCATTACCTGCGCCGCCATTTGGAGGCAAATGACAGTGATTGGTCCGAGTCACGTTTCTAGGGCAACTACTGTCGCCGCTCATGAGTACGCTTGCTGGAAGTTCACATCCTTTCGGGAGAATCTGTCAATCAAATGTTGAGGTGGGGGCCAGCGGGCACCACATGCTTTTACTCTGATTGGTCAATTGATTGGTCAGAACTTGAATAACTGAAAATACGAAAAGAAAATAATGATCAAGAAAAAGGTATCAGGGCCAGAGACCAATAGAATGACTGAGTAACAGCTGTTTATTCCTCTATAGACGTCTATGGGAGCTGGCGGGTACTTCCTGTTTGGAACACCGGGGGGGGGGGCTGTCCAGTGATATACTGTCTATGGCTGTTACACGTCCCTTACTCACTCGCAGCCCCCGTTCAGAGCTGCATGTGACAAATTGATGAAAAGCACCCACTTTTATCAAAACGGTTTTATCTCCATAGCAACCGTTTTGTCTTTTGGTCGCCTGGGGCTAACAGACAGATCTATGTTATAGAATCGGCAAAAGTAAACTTTGGGATTTCTTGGCAACGGAGGTTTGTCTTACATTTATGTTGTGTATCGTATCGTTTCGTTCAGCTTAAGCCAACTTTTTCTGCATCTTCACAATGATTCTGTAACGAGGAATAGCGGGACGCCCTTTTTCAAAATCTACAACTTCTAATTCCAACATTTCTTCCACACTTGGCTCCCTAATGGTGTTTGAGGAGTGAGGAGGCGAAAGACTGAAATCCCTAGGAAGAGTTTACATTTTTTATAAGGTACTAACGGGGATTTTTTTTTAAAATCTAATATGGCGACCTTTTCCCGAGGTCAATGAAATGTTGGTTATCTTTTTCTGTTTGCAAAGGAAAGCCGGCGTCTTTTGTTGTTCTGCTCTCACCTGTGATCTGACCTCACGGTGTCATCAGGTGGAGGTGACTTTACGGTTCCCTTTTCAGCTTCAATAATGGAAGCATGAACCGTCTGCTGTTCTATACGGCATTCGCCGCTTCCTGATGTATAGAATCTATTCGAGGCGCATCTCCAGCAGCCCTGTCTTTGTGCATCAGAAGCGGCGCCGCTTCCTGCAGGGAAATCTGTCAGAAAGTTCAAAAGTTCCTGCTTGGTTGCAACAAAACAAGTCTCAGGGTCAGGGGGGCTTTTATTTTCGTTGGTCTGTCCCTGGCGAGGATGCGGAGCGGCAGAATTCCTGAGGTAGAAATCAAAAGGAAGGTTTTTGCTTTAAAGGTGTTGCCAGCTTCCTGTCCATCCCAGCCCGCGTCGGAACCCCCTGCAGCACCGATGGGGGGCAGAGGAGGACTCGAACCCCCGGGGCCTGGCCCTTAACCCCCACGGCTTCAAAATAAAATCCAGAAATAATCAAAACGAAAAGAAATAATAATTCAAGATTGAATAGAGAAACAGCAGAATAAGACTGAAGGAGAAGCAGTTGGATGATATTAGTATCATTAACGAGGTTATAATTCAAATCACCTCAAATCTAATTCCTGCTGACATAAATAGAAGAGAACACAAAACGGTAAAAGAGGCGTAAACGGCTTCATGAGGTCGAAGCGAAAGACGCGGAGCGGCTGAAGAGCTGAGGGCTCAGACTGCAAAACGATCCAGACGTTTGAGGTTTCCCCCTCTGTGTGCGTGCAGGAGCACGGCGTGGAGAACGGCGCCGTCAGCCACGCGCTGGTGGACTGTGAGGACTTCAAGCAGGAGCAGTCTCGGATCAGCCGGCTGGAGAGACAGGCCCAAGACTTCCTCAATGCTGTGTTCCACAGAAAAGGTCAGTGTGAGCTCCGGGTCCTCAGCCCAAACGGGCCAGAACCATGAGGTGTGCCGTCATTTCAGGTTCAGAGGAACCATCACAGACCCGCCCCCATCATCCTTTGATCTGTTTCCAAAGTGTTTCCTGTCGTCTTTTAATTCTGATGATGTGTTTTTTAGCCAAAATCCAAAAACCTGTGTCGTTTTCTAGGACATAGTTTCTGCAGAGCGGCAGGACTTCATCAGGAATTCACCTCTGAGTTGTGGGCGGGACTTGAGCAAACCCTCTGTAGTTTAGAGCTCTCTGTTTACAGGCTCAAACCCTAGCTTACAGCCACTCACAGCACCAAGCTAACATTAGCGGTGCAACAAAAACGGCAGCAATATCAGAGCCATCCAGTCGTCCGGTTCTGGTCCAGATTCCAGCTCAGACCAGGAAAACATAATATTCTTCTTTATTATGTATTATTATGTAAGTCTGCGACTTATACGCCGGAGCGACTTATAGTCCAGAATAGGGCTGCACGATATGAGGAAAACTCACTATATGCGATATATATTGCGATGAGGATATAATTTAGTGGTATATAAACAAACCTGCCTTCGCCCACCTAGGCCGGGAGAGGCTCCGGCAGCCCCGTGACCCTGAAAGGGAAAAACGGTATAAAAAATGAATGAATGAATAAACAAAGAGCAAAACAGCCAAAAACATCATTCTCATTTCATTGCAACAGTTTAAAAAATGATACTCCAAATGACCGTCGTCTACATAGGAGGCGAACATCTACCATAACAGAGCTCCATCTGATTGGTCAACAATGTGAAGGAGTCCATCTGATTGGTCAAATGCATGAAGGGATTTATTTGATTCGTTAAATGCTTCAAGTTGCCAAAAGATTGTTTTAGCACATTTATTGTAACCATTTATTGCAATTTTCACTTTTGTCTTTTGCAATATGCATATTGCACAGCTTCATATTGCAAAAACAATTAATTTGCAGTATATTGTGCAGGCGTAGTCCAGAGCGATTTATAGTCCAAAGCGACTTATAGTCCAGAGCGACTTGTAGTCCAGAGCGACTTGTAGTCCAGAGCGACTTATAGTCCAGAGCGACTTGTAGTCCAGAGCGACTTGTAGTCCAGAGCGACTTATAGTCCAGAGCGACTTGTATTCCAGAGCGACTTGTAGTCCAAATAACACGGTGGTTTACGGAACCAAATAAAGTCATGAGTTATTTCCTTTTCTGACCTACTGTTGTTGCTATTAGAGCTCAGATGGATGCTTAGCAGGAGGTCATTTCACAGAGAAAAAGAGAGGAGTGTTGAGGGAACGACGTGGACCGGATCAGTCCGTCTGCAGAGGAGAAAAATGATGATGATGGATGCAGCAGCAGAGTCGGGTCCCCCATTAGTCATGGGTGTCTCATCGGAGCGGAGCCGGGCCTTTGAGGGACTTGTTTAGAATTTCATGAAGTCTTGCATCACTTGTCGGCTGACGGGGAGACCAGTTAGCTGCAGGATTTTTTCCTTTCTAATGAGTCACTTCAGGACTGCTGAGTCAGAAATAAAGAACCGGCTATTTCCGATCTGAGTCACAGAAATACCGCGGCTGATCTCCGATGTTCTCCATGAAAAGGTCAAAGAATTTTTGGCTTGCTGTAGAGTACAAAGACACAGATGGAGGTGTTTTTTTAATATTTTAATCAAAGCTAAGTGAAACGGATTCATTCAGTCAATGTTCTGGCCTCCTGCACGCAGACACAGCTGCACACAAACACACTTTATCCAGACAGATTAACAATCGCGCAGCAACAAACGCACAAACACACTTTCATTGTCTGGAGAAGACAAGTGATAAAACTTAGTTTTCTTCTGTGGGAAGCTTTTATTTTGATGTTTTGTCATCAAAATAAAGTTCCAGCTGCAAAAACCTTTTCATGGAGAGAAGCCTGTCCATCTCAAAAAGTGGTTTTTGGTTCTAAGATCAAGGTTCTTTATTAAACCTTTCGTTTTAGCTCCACTGTTTACATTCTTTTGCCTATCGTAAGTCTGCAAACATTTAAGCAATTAACCTAATTGCGAGGTGGAGAAGAGCGGCCTTACGCTAATATGCAACCCAGTCTTGAAGTGCCAACTTGATCAACACAAATCAGCTTGTTTATCTTATTTTAGCGTTATTTTAGCGGTAACGTATCACATGACCAAGAAGAGCGAATTGGCCTGCGTCAAGAGTGACATAGACGGATGGAACAGAGAATCGGGCAAATTTTTATAAATAAATCATCTTTCAGATTCAGAAATAAATGAAACGGAAGTAATGTAAGTTATTTATTCTTTCTCTGTGGCCCGGTACCAAATCCTCAAAATAAACCAACCTGATCTCTAAACATCATGATGTAGCGATGAGGCGAAAAGATTTTGAGCTCCTCCCACAGCGGGAGCAACGGGTTCATGAACGCGCTTTTGGTCTAATCAGAAGAGGCAGACGCGACTTTGCTGCTGGATTTGCGTTCCTTGTAAACGCAGACTTAGGCTGGACAGGCAGAGGTCAAACCGGACTCCTGCCTGATCTGGATCTGGATCTGGATCTGGATCTGGATCTGGATCTGGATCTGGATCTGGATCTGGTTGTCAAGACTGGCTGGAGATCCATATGTTGCCATAACAGTGGGTGTTGTAAAAGCCAGAGTCATGATGACTTTGTGAGGTGAATGAAATGTGTTCTGAACAGATTATTAGACAATCCAATATTTTTTAAGCAAATAGAAACTCTCGGACTGACATTAAAACTCTTTCAAAATAAAAGCCAATAGCTTTCCCTGCTGCTGAGCGGCTGTATTTCTACCTCACCTCCATCTTCCTGTTGAAACTGCAGCCTTTGCTGCTCTCTGGAGTTTCCCCCGAGACCCCCGGGGGTGGCACCCCCACCTGTCAGACTGGAGCTGTATAAATGGGCCACATTATCAGTGTACAGCGCTAACCCGCTCCCCGGGGCTCCCCGGGGCTCCCCGGCTCTTAAAGAGCCCTGTAATGGAAATCAGTCGCCGCTGTCAGCGTGCGGCGCGACCGGGTCGGGATAGAGGTTTACGGCCGGGCAGCCCAGTGGGAGGAGTCCTGGAAGGTGAGCAGCTGCAGCGGCGGACAAGGAGGCGTGGCTAATCTGTGCTTTCACACATCTGTGCCTATTCAGCGAGGCGAGCGCGGCATCTGAGCCACTGGAAGGCCCGCGGATCTTTTGGCTGTAGTGTGCGGTTTGGATGAGCAGCTGGTAGCTGCAGGCCTTTGATCTGAGCCTGGAGAAGAGTCCAGAATAAGGCGGCAGATTGATTCAGTTCTGCTCCTTAAGCTCCTCTATTGGGGATGATTTCTGCCGCTGGTGTCACCGAACGGGCCGTTTGTGTACAGAGCTGAAGTCTGACAACACTAACAGAGGATTAGTCACAGCAGAGAGCAGCAACAACACCTGGGATCAGGTCCAGATTACGGCAGATGACGGCGAGAACGCGGCAGCCGAGCTGGAAGCGCCGCTTCTCCCCGGCTCTGCTTCTGTTTCCGTGTGACGCCGCGGCGGCGGCGGCTTTAATGAGCGTTTTCTCAGGAGATGGTTCAAACGCATGTGAACTGCGCGTGTGTGACATGTTTGTGTGGATAGTATTGTGACAGCGAGCGTGTAAACAAAGTCTCAACGAGCAGAAGACGAGAACAATTAGTCGGCGTGTTGGGTATAAACAAAATCCAACAGAAGAAAAGTCAAGAAGACACAAAAAAAGACATTTTCTGATCCAGTATATTTGATCTGAACTTAGCCTCAGAGGCCAGGATTATGAGTCGCATGCATGGATGCATGCATGTGATCTTTGGATTATATCCGCACATCTTCAGGATTACATTTTTGGGCTAATGTATTATTTGAAGGATTTAGGCTCCGACTCATTGGCGCACATGAAATTATCCAAATAAATGTCAAGTGAGGAGATAAGTGCAGCAGAATGATGTGGGCCAGGGCCAGATTAATGCATTAACAGCCCCGGTGTGGTGGTGGTGGGGGGCAAAAACAAAGTTTGACATCCGTTGTTCTTCCCTCTTTCTTCTTGATGCTCTCCGTTCTTTTTATCCGCCAGCCTTTGACAGCAGAACCGACGCAGAACCCTCTGAAAGACGGGATTAGAGATCAGAGGTTGAATGGAAGAAAGAAAGGTTCTGAAGGGAAATCACCCGAAAGAATCCTAGTGGGCCCAAACCCGTTTCTGAAAACAACCAATCAGAACGTCTCCTCAACAGAGGTGTGTTTGTTGAAGCAGGTGTTTAAATAAAGTTTAAATTGAAAGCAGAAGTTCCAGATTATCAGGTGGAATAAACTCATACTTTTAGATTCCTGTTTTTTACTCAACGCCCGGATTGACGTCCCAAACATCCACCTTTGGGACACACATGTGGAAATGTAAGTCACTGAAGGGCATTTCATCTATCCGGTTACCTGTGACCCCCCCCCCGGCGGTCAATGCGGCGCCGCAGCCCAATCTGGATTACCTCTGCGGATTCCTAAGGGGGAGCAGAACCCACTTTGTATTCTTCCCCTGTGCGCTCGAAACAAACTGGGTTACCATAGCAACGGCTTTCTGGTGCATTTGGAATGAGGCGGGAACTGCGGATCCAACAGTCCCACATGACACGCTCAACTTCGGATGGACCTTTGGTGGCGCCGCTGTGCAGCGCCCAAGGCGAAGCGCATCGCCATCCGGTTGTTGGTCACATGACTCATTTGCTTCCCATGGCAGTTTTGCGAAATATGTCAACTGCAACACGCCTCAAAAACCACCTCCTCCAAGCGCAAAAACCTTTTTTCTTTTGATAAATGCGAGTTTCTTGACTAAGTTGTCATGTTTCCATTAAGCAAATCCAATTTGCGCAATTTCAGAGTCAATGTTAGCGCAGCTAATGATACCAAATATGAAGGGGCGGGGCTCTGGGAGTTGTAGGTTTTAGTAAAGACTCTCTTAGGAAAATTGTGTTTTTGGTGCTTTTAACATGCTTTTGTGGCATTTTTCTGATGGGGGACACTGTTGGAAAAAGAACATATTTGTACGGTGGCCCAGAAGGGTCACAACTCAACAATTTAGATTTCGCAACACAAAATAACACACAACAATTCATCACTACACTAAAAAAATAAACTCACAAAACAATAACTAATAACACGAGTGTTGTGAGCTGTTGTTTCATGTTGTGAGTTAATATTTTAGTGCTGTGATTAATTGTTGTGTGTTATTTTGTGTTGCGTAATCTAACGTGTGTTGTTGTGACCCTTCTGGGCCACCGTATATTTGTAACGTAAAAAGTACCCTGGGTGGGCCACAGGTTTGCTGTTCTGACCTCTCAGCCGTGGGGAGGGGAAGGGGGGGTGGGGTTGCTCCTTTTCAAATGAAGTCCTGCCGCTCTAGAAAATGACACAGTCCCTCCCTCTTTTTCCCTCCTTTTCTTTCTGTCCGGTCCAACAAAAAACGGTTACAAATATAATTCCTATAAATAAAGTTGAATCAAAATGACAGAAGGGGTTTATTCAAATATATGCCTTGTGTGTCAGAAGATTCAGTAAAATCTGTCCAACACAAGAGGCCTTCAGGTCTCAACTGTTTGTTAAGCTGTTGAACAGGTTAAAAAACTGACCTCATCATAATTAAAAGACTACTGGGAAAGCTTTGAAAACAGATCAGAAGATGATCGGAGTGTTTTTAACCTGCTGAGTTCAGATTAAATAATCCCGAGTCTGTTTGGATCTTAATCATCTTTGCTTGCTGTAGTTATTCGACTTCTGTAACCGATAATCGACTCCTTTCTGCTCTGAGGAAATTTGGAAGGAAATCAATCAGCCGGGCTGCAGTTTGGTGTAAATCCACGTCACGCAGAGAAAGAGGGAGAAAGAACCTTGTAAGAGGGGGGCGATAATCTGCTGTACGTACTCATATCATGGTGCTTTCAGCGCCGTCAATAGGCAGGATTTAGCGCCGCTTTGGAGTGATTTCTGGATTATTTCAGCACAGCATCGGGATTAGATTTTCAGGATGAAATGGGATAAATGAGCGGCTGAACATGCCGACCAGCAGACAAATTCCTGGAGGGTTTGGACGCTGACATGTGTGCCGCTCTGCTCTTCTCTCCGCAGACCTCCCAAGTTTCTCAGACCCTCACATTCCTCTAGTGGCTCGCGAGATCATGCAGCGAATGATCCGCCAGTTTGCTGCCGAATATACCTCAAAAACTACTCAGGACGACCCGCCCCTGCCCAACGGCACCATGAAGGACCAAAGCCTGCCGAGAGCGGTGTCTCTGGCCCCGCCCCCCAGCTCCCCGCCCGGGCCCACGCCTCGATCCCCTGCATCGTCCGCCTCCTCCTCGCCGTCCCCGACCCCGGGACCGGGCTTCGGCCCGGTCTGCGCCGCCGTCGCCTCCACGCCCTCCTGCACCCACAGCAGCAACGGCACGGGGGGAGGAGGAGGAGGGGCCGCCGCTGCCTCCGCACAGAACCCCGTCCTCAGCAAGCTCCTCATGGCCGACCAGGACGGCCCGCTGGACCTCACCGTCAAAAAGATCCCGGCGGATCCGGAGCCCAGCCAGCAGGGTGAGGGCCGCACTGATCACCGCGCAGCCGGCAGAACACACACGGCTGGAACTCAAACGCCTGTCGGTGTTGACAGTTCTAGCGCAGAGTTGCGTCAGGCTCAAACCCAGAAGGAGATGAATCCAAATCCTTCAGGTTTTGTTTGGGAAACACTTTAGATCCAAACGAGATCACTGAAGAGCCAGCTTCTGTGAGACGGCGCCTCTGCAGCGCGATCTGAGCTCTGAAAGGAGCTCTGTTTAATCAAACCAAAGCAGCGGGGGGTCTGCGGTTTGATCGCCGAACGGCTCCCGGCGCCGAGCAGCCGCAGCGCTGCTTCAGGCTCCAGCACGCCGCGTTTGGTTGCACGCTTTAATGCCAGCTTTTTGGAAGCAGCTTACAGTAAGCCTCCTTCATTTTTACAACAAAGATGCAGGCATGACAACCCCCCCCCCACGCACACACACACACACAACACACACACACACACAACACACACACACACAAAACACCTTCTATAAAAATTCAAACGATGATCCTCCGAGCAGGATCTGCTTTGAATCAGGCTGAAGGTTTCCATTCAGAAAGGCTTTGTTGTTCCGTCGCTGATCAATACGCCGTCAGGGCGGCTCTCAGCAGAAACGCCGCTTTCATGAGGCGAGCAAACAAGCCCCGCCTCCTCTGTCAGCCGTCTTCGCTGCACGAACGTAAAAGCGCAGCACGCCGTGCAAAAGTCCCACAGTGTGACCGGCTTCAAAAGGCGTGATCCTGGATCATTCTGCATGGGGCGACCCGAATACGGCCCCTAAGAACGCCATCGGGCCTGAAGGCGCCGCAGACGGAAAAGAACAAAAATCTGACAGAAGTTTTCCCCACGAGCTTCAAAGCTATCAGATTATACGCCAAAAACCAGGAAGTCACTGATGATGAAATCTAGAGTTTTAGTCACAAAGAAAAAAAATCTGACAGTGTTTCCTTTTGCGAGCCAAAAAACAGACTTTTCTGCTTTTATTCTTTATGATACGTTTAGTTTGAATTTCTAGACTAAAAATAATTCTAATTTCCTCAATTTTCAGTTAACAAATATAAAAGGTTGCAGCTTTTTAATTTCAATAATTATATTTTTGTGAAAAAATCATCTGCAAACAGCAAATGTTTAAATAAACATCGAGTCTGTTAGAGGAGTCCTCTAAGGAACTGAGGCGAGCACAGAACCCGTACAAGTCCCTCCCCCCCCCCCATACGGGTCAGGTGACTAAGGCTTCAGGTGGGCCTTTAGTTTGAGGAAGGTCAATTTCTGTTTAGTTTGTTTATGAAGCAGCAGCTCACACCAGAGGTCGGCCCGAGACAACACGAGTACAACCGGATCTGCTGTAGTCTGATTGTTCCAGCAGCACAAGTCCCCTTTTATTAAATAATGGCCTTTAAAAGTGACCAACAGATTAGATGAAAGGGGTTTGAGTGTAACAGTTGAACTGGGGAAGCGCGAGGCGACGGGGGAGAAGAGGAAGAACTGCAGACTCTGTGAGGACATTAAAGACGGAGTCACGAAAGAGGAGGTCACACAACATCTGTGCAGCGAGAAACAAGGAGGAAGACGGCTGAGACAGACGACAAAGAGGTTTCTGACTGCATTCATCAGTCATGTGTAGAAAGGACAGCAGGCAGAGGCAGAAGATGAGGAAAACATCTCGCCCGACACCTACGGAGAGGTCAGACAAAGGCGGGAAAATAAAAACAATCATTACAATATGCAGATGGAATAACAAAACAATATTTGCATTTCCGTCATTAAATGCACATTTTGATCCGTTAATAGGCACAAAAAAAGAAGGAAATATTTGTTTCAAAAACAGAATAAGTGATTGGCAGCAGTAATCAGGATTTCCCCTCCTGACCTGCATGTTTTCTGTTACTCTGCTGCTGAAAGACTCCAGATTCCTCCTGCAGAGACCCCACACCAACCGAAAAACCACAGCTCCCTCCAGAAACCATCAGGGGTGAGAGGATGCAGACAGACGCACGGATGACCACGTTTTCCCTGAATGACCTGTAGAAACCTCAGCAGATCCGAATGTTCAGAGAGAATCAGAAGGCAGAACCATCCAGCGGTTCTTGCAGACCTGAAAACACGTAAAGATAGCTCTCTGAAATCCTAAATCCTGATCAAAGTTAGGGGGAATCCTGTAAGTCATCTGTCTGGTTTGGCCTAATCCGGAAGGTGCACACACACGGTGCTGTGAACACGCTCACATCAAGCCTTTTCCTTTTTCATATCACCTTCTGTAGGGATGAGAGATTAGCCTGTCCCAGGTCCATACGGGGTCAGAAAGTCAGCCTCACCTCACAGATTATAGACGCCGCTGATTGGTTTATGTCCCAAAGCCGTGTGATTGGAGTCAAAGGCCTGTGGGACTTCTCTCTATCTGGGTGCAGTTTTAACTGGACATAAAAATCCTGTAATCGTCTCCAGATTTAGGAAAAATGAAAAACAAAAGCAGATGTTGTCCTTGAGAACAGGAACCAGTTCAACAGAGTCGATGATTAAAAGGTCACCCAGCAATGTTTGGATGTAAAAAGATGAAAGTAGCGTATTTTAAGTCAATAAAAAAACGACTTTCTTCACATTTTGGGGACCCTTTTCCCAGACAAACGAGCTAAAACTGAGATGTCAATCAAATCACCGTCCGTCTCTGAGACGATATCTCCATTTCAGGTTCATCATCTCTGGGTTTTGCTTTCATCCTTTAACTCCCTTAACGAGAAGAAGCAGAGAAACTAAGTCGGCTCTAAAATGGAGATTTCAGCTCAAATCCACCAAACTTTAGGAAGCGGCGGCTCCTCGCCGGCCGTCCTCCAGCTTAAGGTCAAACACGAGGAATCGACCGCGTACTGCGACTTCTTCCAGTCACCGGGGGAATATGGTATGGTTGCCATGGTACCTGGCTGCCTGCTCTGGTAAATCAGATTTTGATTGCACTCTGCAACATTATATAGGAAGACATTAAACGCGCCTGATGAAAATCAAGGCAGTGAAGTGGGCTGAAGGGCGGCACACGTGGACGCATTATGCGGAGGAGCCGTTAATGCAGCGGCGTCGGAGGCTATTTCACGTTGAGATTCTTTATGTGTTTCCACCGTCTTCTGTAAACAAGATTCCTGAGAAAAACAAGCTCCCTGAACCGGCCGAGGCGGACAGCAGGAACACGGGGGGCCGGGGTCTGAGTGACCCGAATGCAGGAGATTCACGGTCAGGAGAAACAAAAAACACAAACTAGGACTGGGGGGAGGGGGGCGGGGCATAAGGAGTTTGAAATCTGTGGACCGAAAAACAGAAACAAAAATTAAAAAGAAGATCTGATGAGATGAGAATAATAAAAATAAAAACACAAGAATCAAATCTGAAGTCCAAACCACTGAGAGCCTCAGTCTGCTGCACCCGGACAGGCTCTGTGGGGTTTTTGGGTAGAGAGGAGCGCCCGCTCCTTCAGGACGTTTCTGCTTTATGCGGGTAACCTGCAGGTTTGACCACGTCCCCCCCCCCGTCAGGGGTGAGGTGGGCTTTGACCATCACCCAGAAAACTGAGCTGAACGCGTCCGTCTTCATCCGTTTGCTTCAACACGTCTCTCCATGTGTCTCCTCAGACGGCGTCCTGGACCTCTCCACCAAGAAGAACCACAGCGGGGGGAGCCCCATCTCCCTACCCGGCTTCAGCCCTGCGCCCCCGCTCAAAGGGTGAGGCATTTTATTGGAAAAACACTGACTTAGCTCTGTGACTCGTTTTCATTCTTATTCCACTAGAAATTCCTCACCAGGAAGAGAAAAAAAACACACTTCCTCTTCTGAGCCATGAAAAACCTCATGTTCCTTTGAAAAAAAATAATTTCCGCCTTTGCTAAACCCCAAATTGAAGTGTGAAATCTGGCGTGTTGTGAAGATCTACGGTCAGTTTTTACTGCTGCAGTGGAGCTGATCCCTGCCAGACCTCAGGAATAGAACTATCGCACAACGAGGAGGGGAAGTAGGAGATCTTAAAAAGACACGTTTACGCCGCCATCACAAGAAATACAAGAACAAAGTTCTAAAGGATTCCCTCACTAATTACCTTTGAGGAGACTTTCTTTGACCTAAAATAAATATATGTGTAGATGTGAATCTGAAGCGACGTACAGTGTAGACCTGCAAGTAACTTTTACTTAACTGATACCTGATCTGTTAGTAAAATTTTTAATGAAAAGAATTCTAAAAGACCTTCATTAACGAGAGTTTCTAAGAGAGCCTTAAACATTTATGACGAAAACTTACAGAGCAGAAAGAGAGTTTTGCAGAAAAATGAACTAAGCAAAAAAACAAAACTAAAGGTAAATTTCCCTGACCTAATTTACCTCAAATTTAATTATAGTGAACCTTTATGCATGAGGCACTGATAACACCTGTTATATTAAAGACATTACCCCTCTATTGTGGTTCTTTTACCCCTCACATATTTTAACCTCTGGAGACCCGAGCTCTTGTTGAATATGTTTTTTAATTTTGTAGTCCCGGGATTCCAGGTAATCAGAATAAACTACAGTGGTAATCAGACTAAACTACAGTGGTAATCAGAGTAAACTACAGTAGTAATCAGAGTAAACTACAGTAGTAATCAGAGTAAACTACAGTAGTAATCAGACTAAACTACAGTGGTAATCAGAGTAAACTACAGCGGTAATCAGACTAAACTACAGCAATAATTAGAATAAACTACAGTATTGATCAGAGTAAACTACAGCAATAATTAGAATAAACTACAGTAGTGATCAGAGTAAACTACAGTTTTAACTGATTTATAAACAGTTTCCATCTCCAGGATCTCAGCTCTGTGTTCATTCAAACATCCTGATAAAAAACTGAGAGTTCACTTTTTGTTTAGCTACAGAAAAATAAACATAATGTTAGTCTTTTTGTGTGATTTTTATTAAACATATTGTGATCATATAATTGTTTAAAAATTACAGTTGCCTTCGTACCAACATTGAAAATAAATATAAAAAAGAAATAAATCACTATTTAGAAAGAATATATTTGTTTTTTTGTGAGGTTCCATAAAATTACATGTTAATAAACTGGTAAAATGTCAAATCTTTAGTTGAAAATTATCACTGAAAACTAAATTAACTTTTATTACATCTTTTAGAAAAAAACAGCAGCTTCCAGCTTTTTCTGCCACAATTATCACCAAAATGTTCGTGAGATCATGGAGGGACTGTGGATCAATACAGACTAGAGAGTTTCTGCTTTTCTCATTTTTGGATGCTGGTGTGCCGCGGCATTTTTGTCAAGGAGAAAGTGTGCTGTGGCTCAGAAAAGGTTGGAAACACGGATCTAGCAGCAGGTTGCAGGTTCGATGCCCGCTGGCGTTAAGGTTGGGTCAGACGCTGACACTGAGACGATCACTGCAGCAGAGTCTGCATGTGGAGTCTTTCACTTTGTGAGTTTGACTCATAAATTGGTTGGAACTCCCGGTGGGGTCTCTAATGATAAGGTCAGGTACCGTCAACCATGGCGGGAGGCAGAGGACCCCCCCCACCCCACCCCCACCGCCCCTAATTCATTTTTAACAGCAGCACAAATCAATTGGTCTGCACATCATGAGGCTTTTAATTTGAAAGATCTTGTGTGTTATGCTGGCGTTTCTTTCATTCTTCTGTCTTCCTGTAGGCGTTTGAATCAACGCCGTCATTTAATTCACACCTTTAGTCGTTTTAGTGAAAATCCGAGGCTTTGTTGGATTAAAACCTCTGAAAGTTTCATCAAAAAGGAACAGAAGCAGAAGCAAACACTGGGATAAGGCGGAGCGTCCCGTCAGACGACCCGTCCCTCCGTCTCCACAGTGGAGGAGCGGCTCTGTTTGCCTTTTAGCTTTAGAAAGCGCCGCCTAATCCTCCCATCCGTGGTTATCGTGGACTGCAGCTTCCCGGATCGCCATGTCAGAGCGCTCTAATAGAGGATGGACTCACCGCCTCCCATTAACCCCGTAATGTTTTCAACAAGCCCCAACTCCCCGCCGCGATAATCCGCCTGCAGGCCCCCGCTGGGAGCTCCCCACATGGCAGTCACTCGCACTGCAGCGCCGCGGAGGACGTCTCCAGTGGAGAAATACAGTATTTACCTCCATCGCCACCCCCCACCCCCCCATGCGCCGGCCGCGCTCTTTCCTGTTATTAGAAACCCATGGGAGGACTTTTAAAGAGACTTTCCACTGTTGCCATAGTTACTCAGCCGTGTGGACATTGATTACAGCTGTTGAGGAAGAGGCCCTTGGCATGTAGAGTTGTTTCATATGGATGGAAGAAAAAAAATGAAATGCAGGAGGCTATCAGACCAACGGCGGTTGGAGTGGAACCGCTTCCATCCTCCTCCATTTATTTAACGCCTAGATTCCAGAAGGTGATCTGGATCACCGGAACCGCAGGTGGAACTTCTGGAGAAAATGACACTTATACAATATACAAATATACTAGTAGTTCAGTATAGTATTATACTATATACAAATATCCCTTCATTCAAAACAAACAAACTGCATGCTTTTAAATTAAATATGATTGTGCGGGTTTCAGACAGAATTTAACCATTGAAACTTTTCTTCCATGGACTTGAATCCTAAAAATAACCTATTTTTCCCCCGAAAGAGAGAACAACAGATGAAAAAAGGTTAGAAAAAATACAAAACATAAGCAAAAAAAGGGAAATGATGGTCAAGATCGCTCAGAAGCAATGAATTCAACATCGCTGTTTTTAAAGGTTGGGCTTTAGGCTGATTGTGGGGAAATCTTTTTTCTTATGATAATAAAAAATAAAAAAAAATGATAAATAAACATTGAGTCCGTATAATGATGAAACATTTCCAAACCCAGATGACAGAATAATAAAAGAAAGCCGTTTTTCTAAAGCTTTGAGCACAGAATGAGTTAATTGAGAATTGCTTAATTGGAGTCAGAGTGACAGCTTGCAGGAGGCCGTCCCATCTCTGTCCTATAGGAAATGCAATACGAGCTGAAAGAAGTTAAACTGAAAACCCCATGACTAACTCCTGACATGTTTCTATAATTATTTAGCACAAACTTTTTATAAATATCCACATGTTTGAACCGGTTTATTTGGTTGTTTTTTTTATCCTTTTGACGTTTTTTGAACCGGTTTATGTCATTTTAACAGTGACTGGTTTATTTTATGGATTTATTTATTTATTTTTCTGGTATTTTATTCTCATTCTACATATTTTTTGTTATTGTAAAACCAAAAAAGCTCATCTAAAGACAAATGCTGCAAAGGGGCTAAAAGCATTATGATATGGGCTGCTGTTGGAAGGACGTCTATGTTTTTATATCCGTCCTCATTCAATAAGTCATTCAATTCAATTAAAAAAAACTGGGAAAAGCTGAAAACCAATCAAATTATTGTTAACAATGATAGAAAAAATGTGGTCAAGACTAAAATAGCAGAAAAGGTTAAAGACGGCTGATAGAAAATGTT
This sequence comes from Oryzias sinensis, assembly GCA_037389245.1. Taxonomy (NCBI): domain Eukaryota; kingdom Metazoa; phylum Chordata; class Actinopteri; order Beloniformes; family Adrianichthyidae; genus Oryzias; species Oryzias sinensis. The sequence continues at coordinate 36,882,364 of CM074490.1, forward strand.
AATGCTAAAGGAACGGATGTATGTCTGTATTTGCGTTCAAAGACTTAAAAGGTGAATTTTGTTGGACGATAGACGAGACTGAGTGTGTGAAGCTGAAATACCTGAAAAGAAGCAGAAAAATCCTCCAGGACTGACTTAGTTCAGTTTGTTGAAACGGAAAAACGATTTAATTCAAAACGTAAATAAAATCAGAAAATGCATTAAAAGCACATTTGGTTTGATTGCTATGCAGTTTGACCTGCCCCCCTCCCCCTTTGGGGAGGCCCCTTCAGGACATTTCACACTGGAAAACCTGAATGTAACGGCACGCCGTGGAAGCCTGAACCGTCCGACGCGAAGTGCATTAAAAAGTGATAATGCACACTTAGTCGGCCATTAACCCGCTTATACCACGGCCACTTACAAAAGAAAAAAATAGTGACCAGATTTTACTCCTTTTTTTCCAATTTGGATCTCTTTTTTCACAAAAAGCGGACTATTTGTTACGTGGTGCTGCGCCACGTAACAAATAAACCGCGTTGCGCCGCACCACCGCTGCAGTCAAGACTCTGCGATGTATCTATGCTGATATTTCCGATGGGTTGAATAAAGAATCAGTTCAGAGAGAAAGGTCAATCTCTTACCGCTTGTTTTTGTCCAGATGATGAAGCTAAAGGTTTTTTAAAAAAGCCGGCGCAGTGATACGAAACATTTAAGCTAGGTGACCGGAACTTTTTTTCCCCCCGTGCGGTTATCGTGTGGTGTATCACTTTTTAATGCACACCCAGCAGCCAATCAGAATCCAGTATTCTCCCGGACCATAGTATGAAAGACAAATAATCTCATCTACGCCGTTTTGAAGGAGAAGAAAACGTGTTCTAGTCATGGCTAAAATTCTTTTTTACCCTACCCTTACCCCAGATTTCTTTTGGGTTATTTGAAGAAAATTCGTTGAATCTCAAAGTTTTTTATTTATTTGTTACTATTCAGTGTGTTTTTGCAGTGCAGGTTTTTTTACACCACCCACCCAGGTGGTTTTTATTTGCTTTGACAGACCTGATCCAGGTTATCAATAAAGTTATCTCAGGTTCAGACTGAGAACATCCTTAGAAACCTATTGAACATAAAGGATATAATGTCGTTGTTTTTTTTTTGCATGATTTCATTCCAAAGTTAGAAAAAAGCACAAATCCAAAAACTATCAAGTACCAAAGACAATCAACTCAATCTGTCTTTAGTGGCGCAGACGGCAAATATAAAACCCCCAGTGGTTTATCCGTCGCTAACTCGTCTTGTCATTTTCTGTAGGTGTTCGCTCAAAGCAGAGCAAACCCTGTCCGAGGTGGAGGATGAAGACGGTCCGATGCCAAGAACTCTGCAGGACAGAATCCGGGAGGGCTACCCCAACGCCAACTCCTTCAAGCCGCCGCTGGCCCGCTCTCTGCGCATCAAGGAGGAGCTGATCAGCCAAAAGCATCGGCTGTTGAGCCAGCCCACGCCTCTGTCGTTGGCAAGCTTAGAGTCCGCCGGCTTGCTTAATCACGGGCAGTCCCACTCGCTGCTCAGCCAGAAGAGCCCCGCCTCTTTCTGGGGGAACAAGGCCCAGCTGGAGAGCCTGATGAAGCTAAAGCAGGCCAGCGGCGCTCTAAGTGACCTCAAAGACCTGCCTCCGTTCCTGGAGAACCACCACCACAACCACCACGGAGCCTTCTCCTTTAAGGGTACCCTTCACCATCAAAGTCACAATCAGGTCTCAAAGAGCCAACACCACAGTGAAGGCAAGAGAGAGCAGGGCCACTCCCCCCCCGTGGATCTGAAGATCCCCCAGGTCCGAGGAATGGATCTTTCCTGGGATTCCCATTCCTCTGACCTGTACGGGTTCGGCGCCATGGGCGTGGGGGGAGGGGCCCACGGCGATAGCACCCTAAGCCGGAAGCTGAGAGCCATTCTGCCGAAGCAGAACCGCCGCGGAGGAAGTCTTGGAAGCCTGCTGGACGGGTCGGGCGACTACTGGAGCTCCGATTTGGACCACTCCAGTTCTGGACCGGCCTATTCAATCTCTGACGTGGAAGGGGACCCGAGCTCCAAGCAGCCAAGGAAAAAGAGGGGCCGCTACCGGCAGTACAACAGCGAGATTTTGGAGGAAGCCATAGCAGTCGTGATGAGCGGGAAGATGAGCGTGTCCAAGGCGCAGAACATGTACGGGATCCCGCACAGCACCCTGGAGTACAAGGTCAAGGAGCGCATGGGAACCCTGAAAAACCCCCCAAAGAAGAAGCTCAAGCTGATGATGAAGATGGAGGCAGGAAGCCAGGATTTTCCCGCCGAGTCCGAGAACACGCCCACCACAACCCCGAGGGAAGACGGCCTGCCGCTAGCAGCTGCCGAGCTCAAGGACGATGTCCAAGAGGACGACAGTTTCAAACCAATCGACTAAACCATTTACACGCGTCAACCTCAGTCACATGACCTACGTCAGACGAAAAACGGATGGGGCTTTCTTTGTGCCATTTTACTTTGCAGTATCCGGGTGAGCACAAATGCAGGGATAATAGAGAGAAGGAGGCTTGAACAGACTGGAGAGGATCAACCAATCGGAGCGTTTTTATGCAGCGTCACTGGAGGGATGCTGAGCAAGCGTTTGTTTGGCTTTTCTAACCAGGAGCCCGACAAATGCAACTGAAGACACTCGTTTAAAATGACAATGAATTCAATTTCCTTAAGCATGCTGATAATCCCCCACCCGAAACCCCGGCCTCCCCTCTTCTCCGGACTTGAACCTCTGATCCGCCGCTGCTTCTGAGCGCAGCCCGGGTTCTGGACAGATTCGATTTCAGGTCGAACAACTGAGGGGGGAGGCTTAAAAAAAAAGTAAAAAACAAGACAAACTGATGAATGGGTCCCTTTACCACCCCCCCTCTCTGGAAAGTTGTGAAGTGAACTGTCTTTTGCATTGGAAGCTAACTCTAAGGTGAAATCATACCATTGATATTCCTCTGAAGGGTTCGGAGTCCAACCCATTCTCTCTTATTGCCAGGTAGCCATGATGCTTTAACTGCAAACCTTTTGTTTCCTCCTTGAAAATCTTCTGCTAATCTCTGTGTGGACGAAAGCAAGTTGACGCCGTCCTTTTCCGAACGAGAGAAGACACACAAAAGTCATTCAGGGATGCGTGTTTGTGAGTTTTGTGGACACTACTGACTTCTAGAATCAACTTCTTTTCCTCTATCTTTTCGTTTGATTTGTTTTGCTTTCTTTTGCACTACACTTTGGGTCTGGCGCTTGCAGACCAGGTTACCTCGGCATTGTTGCCCATGCATCATGCACTTATTATGGTCTGTCTCTGAAGCCCCAACCTTGCAACAGGTCATAGGTGCATGTCGCCTGCGCTGGCTGATTCATCCTCAGATCCAGAACGTTCTGAATTCACCCTCTGTTTTATTTTTTTGTTTGTTTTGCCAAGGGACAACTTGAAGGGTACTCTGATTATGGATCAGCTGTTTTTAAGGCGGGATGCTACCTCATGGACCTGCATCAGTTTGTCACTGCTGATCCCGGAAAGGCGGAGCCACCTGCAGGTTGGTGACCAAAGTGAGCTCCACCCCCTGATGGAGATATTTATGGGATGACGGCCTTTTCGGATCAGAATGTGCAACTGTGCTGCTATCCAGCTTATTATCTAGCTCTTAAAAAAGGCTATGGCTAGCCCAGGCTAAAGGAGTTTAGCTCATCTTAGCTAAATACAACATATTGCTGTTGTTTTGTTTTGCTTTTTTTATTTTTATTTTTTTAAGCTAAGCAGAAGAAGCTTAATTTATGAATTTTAGAAGAAATTCCTCCCCCTCCAATCTTAGAGATGGTTTTAAAGGCAGTTATGTATGAAACTGTGTGCATTTATTTTGAAGGGGTGTGGAGTTTTGGGTGGTAGTATGCAGTGGGGAGGATTAGTTAGTTGGGAGAGGCAGATTTTAATATATTTCAAGTTATTATGACTGATGATGTAAAAGCCAATCCATAGTTCTGGTTGTGTTTGCTCTCTCCTCATTTTAACTCAGGGTAACTGAGACCGATGATGTGGGTTACAAATGTGATGATTTCTTGTTGGACCTAATATAGGCAGGGAGGAGGACAGGCCACGCCTCCCGCTCCTGCTCTGTCTGTGGTGCAGACCATGTGACCGTCCACAGACCTGCTATCCAATCTTGAAAAAAAAAAGAACGGAAACCACCGGCGTTGGGTAAATGAAATGAACTGAAATAGCACTTTTCTACCTAAGAGTTAGAGAAAAATGGTTGTAGCTCCTCTCAGAGGCAGACGGAGCAAAGAGCGACGTGGAGGGCACGGATTCAAAAAGCTTTAGTGTGTGAAACCTTTCCGAGAGCTGCAGCTTGGACCCAAACTCCTTCTTTCCTCCACCTAATTACCTCTGCGCTGAAACGAAAAAACCTGTGTGCGGGTCGATTTCCCTCCCCTCGCTTCCAAACGTGGCTCCTAACACTGCCTGGTGCTCACCCAGTCTGTGAGACCCTCACCTAGAGGTCTGCAACACTCAGATGGGATGGGGATTCGCTCCTTTGGAAATGTATTGTGCATTTTATTTATTTGATTTTGTTGAAAATGGCATGCACCACTACCTGGCTGATTTGGAGGATGGAGCTGGAAAAAACACAGAGACACCCGGACTGATGTGGTGAGAAGGAAGTTGTTTACCTGTTGCATACAATCTGACGTCCACTTTAAAATGTTTGCTGGCACAGTCCTACGCAGAGCATTAAATGCAACACTTGAACAATGCCAAGCGTTGGAAGTGTCTAAAAGGTTGCTGCTGGTGCGGCGTCGGGCGATGCGGCGATCCCATAGTTCAAACAGGATCGAAGCCCGGCGGCGCCTCTTCTGAACCCGCGGCCGATAGTTAGAAGCGGCGGCGCGCCCGCTGCGTCCTGAAAACTCTTCATGGGATGCATGTAAAGCATAAAACTGTATTAAAACAATGTAATTGGCATTTAATGCACAGGTTTGCGTGGATAAACTCCACCAGAGCACTTAGACGGAATTCCCCTAAGAGGGGTGATTCTATTAAGCCAAACAGTATGTGAGAAGAACTTACACTAATCTCTGAATCATCTGTAGACCTTCTCTCTTGGTTCTTAACTTGACCCCTAATGGACGTTTGGGCTCCTAATCTATTTTGGTAAAACTCCTTAAAAGGAAGGAAGGTTTTCTAAAGTCCCCTTTCAGCCTGATCCTATCTACTGAGGTGCATGCCATTTAAGATATAGATGATATATATATTTATTTGATCTTCTTTCTGTTGGGTTTTATGGAGTGTGCGGTTAACGGGTCCACCTGTCCAGAGAAAGCTCCTCTCAGACGCTCGGGTTAGAAATGGCAGACTGTTGTTTTCCTCACGCCGCTCGCATCAAAAAATGGGTTTTCTGGTGCCGGCTCCCCACAGTAGCCTTCCAGACCTTCTCAGGACTGAGCCAAAGGGTTGGGCGGCGATATTGGTCAGTCAGATGACGGCGCCGACTGAACTACCTAAACTCCACAACCTTAACCGCAGACGGGAGGCAGATTCAAAGGGCGGGAAGGAGGCAGCAGATGCGATCTGGATCACCGTCAGGCGCAGATCAACTGGCACCAATAGGACGAGAGATTTCTGGTGGAGTAGCCATCCATCTACTGAGGACCTTTGGTCAAAGGGCATCAGAGAACTGGGGTTAGCATCAACCGGACTGAAGAGATTTTAGGTTCATCCCTAACTGGTCCGTCCAAAAGTCTAGAACTCTTCAGAAGATTGTTAGAGGTCCACAGATGAAGCAGCTTTAGGGCCGATAGGAAAAGCTGCTTTTCTTGGAGTCAGAATCTTTGATGGTATCAACGGTTGAAGGAGCGTGTGTTGCTTGGTGTGACGTCTGCGGTGTTACAGGCTTAAAACGCCGATCTGAGTCGCCATCCCAGCGACGCTCTTAGTCCTCGGTTCTGCTCTTCTCTACAGCCCTAACTTGGTGTCGCCTCCACTTTTACCGCCGTGATGGAAAAAGCTGCCAAACTCCTGAAAACGTTTGCCTCTTTTCTGGTGAGATGTAAATCTCCCATCTGAGGGTCACCGGAAAGGTCAAACGTCCAGGTCCCGCCTGTGAATCTGCGTCCCGTCTGTGAATGCAGACGTGCTATACCTCACTAGCAGAACTCGTTCTCCTCTCCGTGCCTCAAACTCTGACGTATCCCTTACCGGGGTGCTTGGCGAAGCGACAGCTGATACTCTGGGAAATGCTCTGTCCTCCAACGGTTTTCTTTTCTTTGCTGTGTTTTCCTCTCACGAAGGGGGGAGGGCTGTGCCTCAAATGTCTGACTGACCAATATCTACAACCCTAACACTTTTCAGGTTTTTCTCTTTTCTTTTTGCAACAAAACCTCTTAGAAGTGACGGACCCGCAGGGATTTCTTTCAGAATTTTCTCGGGTCTGCATGAGAAAGTCCAAATATTTGGGGATTCTGTTGTTTGCTGTCACCCTGGAGGCATTTGGAGCGTCGGGTCCCACCCTGCTCTGAGAAAGAAACACTTGTTTTAGATGAAACGCAACTCCAGGTGGAAACTTGACAGGAGTCGGGGGGGGGAAGGTTTTTAGGAAGAACCAGAGTCTTGGAGGAGGCACGGGGGGGCAGGTGGACACGTTAACCTTTTCCCTTCATCATTTATCTTTCAAGAGGACAAACCTTTGACACTGGATTCCACTAAAAAGACAGGAAGGTGTTCTAGAGCTGTATCTTTCTGATTTGTATGTATTTATTTGACTGTTTTTGCATCTTCAGGTAAACCACTCCCGTTTGTCTTTTTGTTCTTTTGTTTTTCCTCTGAGTGGAAACGTTAAAAACAGATAAAAAAACTGCTGTAACCTCATGAAGGAAACACTTTTGTTGGAACGGTGCACAAAGTGGTGGCTTACCAGGAAAGGAATTACACAACGTATTTGATTGCCGTCATCCGTTTGGCGTTCTGTCCGGCTGCATCACTGGTTGTCATTTATACCTCAGGTCCGACCATTAACAAGCAGCTGATTGTATAATAGAAACACACAAAAGGAGAATCAGGATTTTTAGTACCGCTTGTTTTTCAGGCTTTTAAGCAGAAAACTCTTTTCTGGCTGTTCTGCTGGGATTCCTGCCCTTACTCCTGTTTTTCCTACAAACACAAACTTCATTCTTTTCAAAGTAGAATCCAGGTTTCTCGTGAATGCGTGGCTGTATTCTCCGGAGCACACTCAGCCGTGTGAACACCTAGAGCAACACACACACTCGCCCTCCTCACCGGGTAGCCACGGGTTTCTGTGGGCGGATTATATGTATAATTATGAAGCTGGAGTCTGCCGTGTCTCTTTTAGAAGCAGGTGGGTGGGTTTTGTCCACAGCCTGCAGAACATCAGCCCCGCTGGCGGACTGCGATCAGGCGCGCTGGGACGCTGCAGGCACTGCCTCTGTCCAAAGCACTTTCCAACAAAGACACCTCTCTGCTGTCGCTGACTTTCCCTTCAGACCGCTGCGTGTTTCTGGAAGTCACTTCCCACAAAGCTCGCCGTATTCCAGCACTTTGAAAAATCTTTTTATTGCATTCATCCGACTTAACCGTAGGGGGAAAAAAGCACAAACCTGATGGACATCTCCTTCTTATACAAACAGCTTGCTTTCTTGCTGTCTTTTCATTCCCTTGAAGGTTTCACGTAGCTTCACAAAAGCAGAAATAAAATAAAAAACTACGTTTATTTGGTCTAAAATAAAAGTTCCTCACATTTTTCGGACACGTTTTTCTGCCGAAACGTTTTTTTTTCTGGGATGGAAGCGGCGTTCGGATTGGTTCTGAGGCGCCATCGCTCAGAAATGTCAGCACGACCAGCGCCGCAGCGGGTATTTGAGCACAGATCTAATTGGCCAGACACGCCGCCACGGCGATGCTGATCAGCATCCGCAGCACTTTGCAACCCCCCCACTCCTCAGAAAGGGGATTATTTTTAGCTGCAGGTGGAGTGAAGACGGTAGAACTGGCATCTGTCTTTAGTCGCTGAAAAACACCATCTGCAGGTAGGCTAGACTGACGGGGGCCGCTGCAGGTTTGAGCATCATCAGACGCTCCGAGCAGGTGGATGAGATGAATAAAGGTCGCCGTCCCCCCCACCCCCACGCCTCTATTAACCGCCACGCTTTTAGCGAAACAACCGGCAGAAACGGCGACGAAGAAAGCCGCCGCCGTTGAGGCTTTGCTGCAACATCAGATCTATAGGTTTAAAAGAAAAAAATCTGGAGCTATATGAAGGCAATGTAAAGCTGCCGTTGCCATGACGATGTTGCAGGATTGCTCCTATGTGGAGGTGTGTCTGGCCCTTCAGAGCCACTTAGGTGGACCAGCTGTTGCTCAGGCGTTTGCTGCTCCTCACGTTGTCTTTGCGGAAAAGTCACAGACCCCTCCTCGCCATTGCTGGGGGGTGGCTTTGGTCGCCTTTTCACAGAGGCTTTGCCGTGCATTGTTATTTTATTTTTGCAGGACAAACGCCCCCCCCTTCAGGTTCGGACCGTCCGGTTTCTGTTGCTTCTCCTCCTCCATGGCGACGGCCCCCGCCTTCATCTCCTCCTCACTTTTGGTTCATGCCTGGAAAAGCGAGGAGGAGATGCTGGGATTCTGCGGGAGTTTTGGGAGCCGCAGTGTTTTCTGCGGCGTCCGCTCTGACTTGCGAAGCCTCCGCTCCATGCAGATGGGCGCGCCGGCCGGCGTGTATTTATAGCAGAAGTGGTGATCGATAGACGGGTCAGACGGAGCAGCGCTCGCTGAGCGGAAGCTGGAGTCCAGCCTTCAGACAGGAAGTTTGGCAGCTCACATGAATCCCCCCCAACAGAGCAGACCCCTGAATGTCAAGCTGCTGCAGCAACAGCACCAGTCCAGACCCCCCCCCCCTGCTTCCTTTAAGACCTCACATTTAGGCTGAAGTCCCTCCTGAAAGCGACAGGGCTCAACAGAAAGCTGTTTTTCTTCTTAGTTAGACTGATTCTGTTTGTTCTTTTCAGCCAAATACCTTTTCAGTGCTTTATGAACAGCGAGGATTGTAAATCGGAATAATTCTTAGCTTACTCAACGCCCCGCTTTGTCGCTAGTTTAGAGGTCAGACCTGTAGGAGCGAGGACCGTCGCCTTCCCAAATGTCCAAACCGTATAAAGGTGGCTCAGAAAACGGAGCCCTTCGATCCGCAGAAGAGGGAAAGCGACGCTCACACGTTTGTTTTTGGGTTGCCAGATGTTCTCCATCACGCCGTTTTTGTTCTTTTGGGTGTGCAAAAATATAAAGAAGAAAAAAAACCTTACAACACAGAATACCTCAGAAAAAAGAAGTCCATGTAACCTTGATGACCCTCGTTTATCGTCAAATCTTGGCCATTTATCTCCAAGGCACTTTCATCTGTCGTCTCTTGTGTTCCCCCCCCCCCACACACACACACGCACACGTGCTCCTCGCCATGCCACAAAAAGCCATGTCGGAAAGCATCCGCCGGGTTATCCGCTCCAGACCTGCAGAACCTTCTGGGTCTGGGCCCGTCTCCATGGGTGAAATGTGCTCATGCTTGTGGTTCTGAATGGGTTTGCTGGCATCACGGACACGGGGAACACTTGAAACTACACGCCGTCCCGCCTCCACCCTTTGGCATTCTTCTCTATGTATCCTCTATTTATCTTTGTTGAAACTGAATGTAAGAAAACACAAACACTACAAACCTCTAATTTACCTATACATATTTAAGAATAAAATACTCTATATGTGCACATAGATATACCTATACAAGCCCCACAGAGACACAAACACAGATGCATATGTATATAGAGAATCTCTAACGTCATATACTTTTATCTTGAAGAGGAAGAGGAAGAGCCTTTTCCGCCACGATTCAGGGAAACAATGCAGAAGTCCAGTGCAGAATGTTGGGTAGAATGACTCCCACTCTGTTGCTTTTGGTGTTCGTTTTCTAACTCAGTCCGTGCTTTTTATCGCCCTACGATGTAGCATAGGGGGGGACGGCCCCGGGGGTCGGGGGCCGGCGGGAGTTTGCCCCCGACGGGAGCCGTGCTGAGCTCGGATCTGGCGTTGTCGTCGTCTCTAGGAGCGGTTTTTAAAGCAGAACACTGTATTTTATGGGGGTCCGTGAAATGGGAGGGGGTGGGCGATGAGGGGCTAGTGGGAGGGGCCTGTTGTCATGTACATAGAAGTGCTGTCGCCGTGGCAACGCCGCCTGTCTTTTCTGCAGGCGTGGACTGAAAGGCCCGGTGGGATTTTTACGTGTAGAAAAGACTGTTTAAGATGAAGGAGGAGGATTTTGCATGCTGGTGTACATACCCCCCCCCCCCCGTCACACCCCTTTGGTGGATGATGAGGCTGCTTTCTCCTCAAAGCGCTTTCTTTAAGTTAAACGTTGAATTGGAAATTGTCAGCAGGACAGATTCTGACGTTTTGAATATATAAAAAAACATTTTCCTGTGAAAGGAGGAGCACCTCAGAGGTGTTTGTCCCTGAAACAGCGTCCCTAGTGGTTTTTTGTGGCTCTTTTACGCTTTCTTTCTTTCATGTAGAGTAATAAAGTGCGTATGGGTGTGAGTGTGCGTGCCTGTGTAACAAGTGACGTGCATCGGTTGGTGTTTTTTGAGTTTTTCCTCGGACGAGTCCACATTTTAGCCTCAGAGCTGCTGTTAGGATCACACAGGGGGCGCCGCCTCGGAACGCCCCCCTCGCCGTCTGTATGCCTCCCTCACGGCGCCTTACAGACCCAAATTGCATCACGCAGACACCCTCAGGGATCCTTGGACACACCACTCTCACTTCTATTCAGGTACTACGCTGAGGCCTAGCAGTGATGCTTTCTGCCGTTTACGCCCCTCCCATTCAGACTAAAGTCTAATCGGACCATCACAGATCTCTAGAGTTCCCCAAACTTGACGAGCGGCTCGGTTGTTAGCACTTTTGGCGGGAGCATCTGCGATTGTGTGTCGCTGCGTGTCCTCGCCGTTTGTGTGGCCGCACAGAGCTCGGTCGAGTCCGTACACGTCCGATTCCTCTAAGCGGCGCGGACGCCGTCGCCTGTTAGCCTGGTGTGGATGTTGGGAGCGTGCGATGAGTGTCACCCAGATTTTGTACCTCTTAAACAATCATCGTCGATGTTTTCTGAGATCTATGTGAGATTTTTAGCAGATGATTCTGTATCTGACGTGAGACAAGCTGATGAGCTGTCCTACATTCCTGATGGTGACTTGGATGGCGAACCGATCTTTTGGTTGTGGTGGAGGTCGCTGCGATGGCTTTGGAGACTCCCGGCGATCCCCACAGGCGTTGTCCAAAGTCCGGATCCGATTTTCCGCCGCAACAAACCCGGTCTTTGCTTTGGTCTCGGTTTTTGTCCTGCTGAGATTTTTAAGTGTTGTGTATCGCGCCTGCCTAGGTTCTTAGCGGGTGGCTGGACGGCCCGCCGCGCCGCGGCGCTCGCTGGGCTCCGATTCCGTTTCCCTCTTTTTCCACTGAGATTTTGTTTTCGGGTTTGACGATATACCTCATTCCTTCAGTCCGGCGGGCCATCGGAGGGGGCGGCGCCGATGCTCAGGACGCTGGAGCCCCCTCTGACAGTGTGGTCCCGCCCGGACTGTACCTCTCACACACAAAAACAAACACACACAAACACACACACACACAGGTTCTCCAAATATCCAGATGGACCTCATTTTTCAATATCTACTGTTTACAGTTTGACAAAAAAATTGTATAATTTAAAAAATATTTTCTCATATTGTAGTTTTATTTATGTACAATATTTCTTTTTGTTTGTTTTTTTTGTTCAATTTTGTACCTTGTGCGTTGGACTTTTATTCTTCTAGGCTTACACTGATGTCCGTGTATATGAGCACTTAACAAGGATCAAAAATTATCTGCTGTGTTTGATTGTTATGTTTTTTAATTCTCCCTGTTTTCAGTTCAAAATCTGATTTTTAGTTTGGGCTACTAAATAAATCATGATGTCTAATTTTGGGACTTTATTTTATTTTTTACGAAAAGATGAAAGATGATCATGATTACTCTGCTTTATTTTGAAATTCATTTTGCATTGAACATCAGGCAACGTTGATTAGATCTGTCTTTGTGCATGTGTAAAATACTTCACTGGTTATGTTATATTCAATTTGTTAAAAAAAAAGGAGAAAAAAAAAGAAATTGCCATTTTTGCCACACATTTCAGCTGTAACGTTGTGTAAGGTAGTATTTACTGGATGCTAGAACTTTCTTTTCAAAACCACTATTCTTCTAATAAATTTTGTTGTGAAAAAAAAATGGTCTCAGCTGATCGGTTCTTTACAACACAAAATAGATCAAAGACAAAAGCACAATTTACAACAGGAAATTATGACATGAAAAGTCATAAAATTATGACAAAAAACTTTTACAGAAATAAGAATGTAAAATTATCAGAAGAAAGTTGTAAAATAATGAGAACATAGTCAACATTTGACGACAATATTATTGTGTGTGTGTATATATATATATGTGTATATATATATATACACCAACTTTACCAACCGTCTGCGTAGCTCTGTTGGTAAGGTGCAGGACTGTCATACAGGAAACCCCAGTTCTGATTCCCAGGGTGGAATGAACAATTAATGGTAATGGCAAGTGGCATTGGAAATGGGGCAAATACCATAACACCGACGGAGCCGGTTCTTGGGCAAGACCCTTAACGCTAATGTCAGAGCGAGCGCTAACGCTGAGGGACTTGAGAATAAGATTGAAATTGCAGAGTTACAATACAATGCCACGGGAGAGCCAGAATAACAGGTCAGAGAGGAGGTTATACCACATATATACATATATAAATATTTTCTTGTTTTAAAATTTGCTTATCCAGAAAATGAGAAGATAAACATGTTTTTTTTCCTTCTGTTCCCGTCACTTTTCCTGGATTAGAACTTGTTTTTGTTGATTTTTTGGAAGTAAAGAGGAACTGAAAATTGAATATCCTGTAAAGACAAAAACTGATTTATCTGGCGGTAAAAACAGATTGCACCGCCGTTCTGCAGCAAACTGCTGGCTCAGCAGAACAAATGTTCATAAAACAACAACGGTAGCTTTTTGCATGACTAGAGAAAAAAGACTAGATTGTAGGCGGGGCCTTCCTTCTGTGACCAGAGCTGTCAGGACAGGTGAGTGATTGGCAGGTCTCTGGCTCCCACAAACGGCTTCCAAAATGACCAAACAGGAGCTTTCTAAGGTGAATTTGGATGTTCATCCACAAAACGACGCTTCATAAATTCCTGATGTCACCGGACAGGTCATGCAGGTCAAAAAGGGGCGGGGCCACACAGCATGGCTATTTAGCCCCAGAATCCTCAGAGGTTGTCTCAAATATTCCTCTCTGTTGTCAGCTTTGTGCTGTCAGACCTAAAGTCTGGAGAACATCAGCAGCGGTAAAACACCAGCTTATTGTTTTCCTGCTGCCTTTTTGAGCACAAACGCGTCTTAAGTTTGTTGTTACACAGCAGCCGCACCAAAAATATACGTTTCTGTCATTAGTGACTCTGAGGATTTCATTTAACGCGTCATTATCCTTAACGCCGGTACATTTCTGCCTCTCAGGATCCGCTCAGCAAACCAACATTCCTTTTCTTCCCGCTTTGCCTCTCTCCCCACTTAGCAATTATTTGGTCTTCCGCGTCCTCTGCCTTCTCGCTTTCATTTTGGTCTTCAGCGCTGCGGGGCGTTGCAGTGAGGGGCCGCACAAAAAGACAAATAACTTTTCAGGGCAGTGGAACTAGGTCATCCTCTTATCAAATATTTATCCTCTATAATAGGCCCCGGGCTCCAAGAGGGCTCCTTCTATAGCTGCTGTGTTTCTCTGCCTCCAGATTTTGTTCTTTCACACTGATGGTCACATTTCTGACTCTGGGTTTCAGGGAAAAGGTTGAAGGTTCCGCGTTTCTCCGGTTGGTTTTCACGGTTCCATTCATAAACGGCATGGTTTCGAACCTGTAAGCCCCGCTGTACGCTCTTTCTCCTCGCTGATGATGAGACGCATGTCGGCTTTGTACCTTTGTACCTTTAGCCAGAGAGGAAATCCCAAACGCACCTGTAGTCTAAAGAACGGCTGGTGTGGAAACCTTCCTTTCTAAACGGACGCTGCATGGAAAAGCCTGGAATTTGGTCTTCCTATTGTTCAGGACCTTTTTCTCAAATTAATTCATGTTATTCTGATATAAAGAGGAGCCTGTGATGGATTTTCTTTTAACATTTAAAGTCTCAGAATTCAATCATTTGGATTTTTTTCTTTTGGTCAAGTTTTCGTCTTTGTGTTTTGTTGCTTTGTTCTCACAAACTGCTCCCCAACACGCATCCCGTGTTTGTCCATGTCGATTCTTTCAGTGTGAAAATCACATGGAGTCATATTTATGTCACCGCATTGCAAACCAAAATAATAATTTGCTTTCAATTATTTATTTTTTTCAAAAACTATTTTTTCAGTAATATTATGTTGTTGTTTTTCCTTAGCCTTATTATAAACACTTCTTTTAGTAATTTGTCTTTCAGAACTCTGTAATTGTGTTTGTTTATTGTAAAACTCAATTAAAATACATTGGGTTGATATAAAACTATTTTTTTCAAAAAGAAAATTTGCTTTTAAATTTTTTATATATATTTTTTGCCTTAAAAAATTAGTCTTTTTTTTAAAAAATGTTTGTGTTGCGATGCAAATATGTTTGCATGCGTTGTGTCTCATCTCGCTTTTTTCCTATCTTTGATTTTCAGCAGCCGTTTGATGGCAGCTTTGTCACGCTAAACTGGAACTTCTGAGAGCAAAACCAAATATAGGAGAAAAAAACATTTGTGTTGCATACGCAGAAATATTTAAAAAATGAAAGCAAAAAAAAGAAATTTGAAAAAAAGCTTTTTGAAGGCAAAAAAATTGATAGCAAAAAACTAAAATTTGAAAGCAAATATTTATTCATTTGCAACTTAGAAGGTTTTGTGGGCAGCGTGGTGGCGCAAATATCACACTGTAAAACCAAAAAGGACTAAAATGGCGTGATGCACTTCTTGCTACAGGATTCAGGATCAAAACCGCCTGAAGTCCCTCTGAGGTGATCCCAAAGTCCCAGCCCAGCTCGGGTCAGGGCTCTGCAGGCCTCCGGCCGTCCCGGTCGGTTCTCCTCACCGCCTCACCTGTGGCTTTTCTTCTGGCACTGACAGCTTTTTTGTTTCCACCTGAGCCATTCCGTTCACTTTACAAATGCAAAGAGATGCTTCTAAAGCTAAGGAAGAGGTTTCAAAGAAATGTTTGTAATGAAACACGCCGTTTGCAGAAACGGTTAAACTGTCAATTAATGAATAAACAGAAGTAAAGTGAGGAAATGCAACGTTTTTTTTCTAAAGTAACATTTGCTGCAAATGACTCTTAAGGTCGGTCTGGATGATCTTTAGTGTTTCTTTGTATCAGAAGCATAAAGGAAATGCGGCGGAGACGCCATTAACCAGCCTCCTCATTCATCCGAATGAAAACTCTGCAGGCCTTGGGAATTCTCATTTATCTTGGAAAAATAGCAGCGTTAATATTATTGGGAATTCAGTGAATTAAATCCTGTAGACGTGACTCCACAAACATCTCCATGAGCTGAAATAATAACCACTAGAGGGCGCTGCAGGTTTTTGCGTCAATGTTTGCCACTGACGCCGAAGCACAAGCGCCGTCCAAAGCAAAGTGGGAGGAGAATCTGATGGTTTTGCTCCTGAACTTCATGACATGTGTCTTATTATTATTTTTGTTTTTATTTTCCCTCCTTGGACTAACAGCAAGTCGTCAAACTGGGTCACAGAGACACAGAAGAATCGTTGAAAGCGCAGAAGAATACGGGGTCAAAGTTGGGTCAGTTCAAAGAGAATAAAAACCAGATTGTAAAATTTTTAGAAAATGAAACTCAAAACCACAAAAGTAAACTTAACCCTTGTTCTATCATAGGTACTTTAACATTGGGAGTTGGGTCATCTAGACCCACTAGACAGAGCTCTGAACCTTTTTTCTTCAATGATTTGTGATCTTCACTGGTGTCCATGGATTACATGAAATCTTTCCACCTTTATCCACCTTTGTCATGGTAGGGAGAACACCTCAATGGAAGGGGGGGGGGTCATCTAAGATAGCACAAGGGTTACTAAGGAACTATTGACATTTAGACAAATAAAACTGTAAATTTGAAAAAAAAATTGTCTAAAATTGATAGAAATATTAAAAATTTGAAAAAACGTACATTTGAACAAAAAAATCTTTAAACCTAAAACTGTAACCACATAAAAAATAATCTTTATTTGTAACAGCTGCTGTTTTGTTGAGTTTTTCTTCTTTATTATGAACTTTTTGGCTGCTGTGACTTGTACTCCGGAGCGATTTACAGTCTGAACAACAATGACTCCAAAATCCTTCTTCATTCACAAAGACGACTCACATCCTGTGCAGCCTCTGGAGCTTTTTGGATGGAGCCCCGCCCATCACATCTGTGACTTCCTGTCACATGATTGTGACCCAAGCCACCTGAAGCTGCTGTCAGTCAGATGACTGGCTGACTGCAGTGGTGATCCATCATCTGCTCAGTTTCAGCCCTTTGGTTCCTTCTTCTTAAAACACTTCATTTGCCTTTTGTGCAGTTTTCCATCTTCCTCTTTTGATCCATTTCCTCAGATCTGATCACTTTTATCCACTTTGACCCCCGTCAGCACGTTGGTAAAGAAAGCTCATGATGATGACCTCTTTGTCAAGAAGTCAAACGGCTCTGTTGGGTTTTTGCAGCAGCAGGACGGAGAAGCCAAACGGAGGGAGATGCCGCCTTGACCAGCCTGCTGTTGTTTCTCCGGTTTGGAGATGATGGAGTAAAAGTGCCACAGTAGTTGTAAAAAGCCTCAAGGACCCCCATTGTGTCCTCCAGCTCCGTGCGCGACAGAAATGTGCTCAAAGAGCGAACGAGTGGCAACATTGGACATGAAATATTCCCCTCAACTGACCGTCACTCTCTGTCCGTTTCCAAGCGCTCGCCGACCACTGTGAAAATGTCAGAGGCCCCATCAGAGGCCCCCCCTGCTGCGGCGTGTGGTGGCTGCGCACAGCAAGCCTCCCCATTACTGATTAATGGAGCCACGTAGGCTTATTCAATTAAGACTGAGCGCCAGCCCCATGCGGTTGCCTCCCCAGGCCTGTCTGAGCTGCGTTTAGCGGCGACACTCCAAAGACGGCGGGTCCTAACGAGCTGCGGCGCTGATTGCAGTCGAGTGTCCCACAGAAAGTCACTTTTGTGGTAACCTACTTTTATGTTGAGACAAAGAGACGGAGGTAAAGGCACCTTCATGTGGATGCAGCTATAATCCAATGAACCCGCCCATGATGAGCTCATTTCAGGAGAGTCCAGCTTTTTTCTTCTTCTCATTTTAAGGTTATTCTACAGGCTTCTGCAGTGACGATGATGTGGCTAACGGATGATATGAAAAACCCGTGGTTCCACGCTGGGGGGGTCATGATGTGTTGACAGCTGCACATTCGACCTGGATTGCAGAACCGCGTGAGTCCGCTGCTGAACTGGCGTTAATAGTTCATGAGTCGTTAAGGGGATGGATTCATTTATTTATTCATTACGGTGAATCGTTAGGTTTCAGAACCACAGCCACTAAAAACGCTCCTCATCGGCTCTTAGCAGCTGCAGACGAACCGCCTTCACGTTGTGCAGTAATGACTCGCTGAATGCAACACCAGGTCCTTTGTGGAGCAGACACAGTTATGCATTTCTAGGTTTTTTCAGGTACTGTTTGCGTTTTCTCATCTGCACTTTGGCTTTGAGAATATTAAAATGAGACGACCGATCAAAATTATTCCTCATCGTCTGCGTTCTCTGGCTGCTTCATCCCAGTTTACTTTGACTTGTTTTTTTCTCTTTGCATGTTCTCTTTTTTTTTAACAGCGTATTACTTCCTGATTGGCTGTTGACCTTGTGTGTGTCTCCTGTTCACAATGTGTTCCGTCTGCTGAAGTCACACAGAGCTTTGATCACGATCAGATCTTTGTTTTTATTCGGTAACACTGGACTCCTTTTTTATGCAGGTTTGATCTTTAACCCTTTAACCCCTGAGATGTCGCCGGCGACGCCTAAACGCCACGCGTTCTCTGACGTACGATGACTCGGAGCCGTCGTGCAGATATGCAGTTCTGTACGCTTCACTGCTTCCCTTCACTGTAACATGTTGCACGTCAGCGCAAAGCCGCTTTTCTCGGCCTCATGAGGCGCTGAAGTGATGTCAGACACGTAGAGACGGTTGAAGCCCCACAGAGACATTTACTGGAAAAAAGAGTTTTTACCTTCTTGTGTGAAATTACTGTATAGAAAAATGCAATCATCGACATTTTTCCATATTTTTCACTTTTTGCAGTGGATGAGGTGCATTATGGGAAATTCCATTTTCTGTTGTTTTTTGTTGTTGAGTTTTTGTTTGGCTGCGGTATTGAAGTTATTATTATGTAAGGGTTACTGGCCGACGAAGTATGCATTATCCCTTTTTAATGCACGTCGTGGAAGCCTTCGTGTCGCATGGTTGCTTCCACGAAGTGCGTTAAAAAGTTATCATGCACATTAACCCGCTTATACCATGGTCACTTACAAAAGCAATACATATTAACCAGTTTTTAGTCCTTAATTCTTGTTTTGTTACTGATGTGGATCACTTTTCTCACAAAAAGCGGACTATTAACTGTTATGACGAGCCGCACCACGTACCAAATAGTCCGCGTCGCGCCGCACTACCACTGCAGTCAGGCTCGGCAAAATAAAGCGACATATATATGCTGATCTTTCCGATGGGTTGATAAAGCATCAGTTCAGAGAGAAAGTTCTCCTCTTACCGCTTGTTTTTGTCCAGATGATGAAGCAAAAGGTTTTTTAAAGAAGCCGGCGCAGTGATACAAAACATTTAAGCTAGGTGACCGGAACTTCTTTTTTCACCTTGCGGTTATCCCGTGGTATATCACTTTCTAATGCACACCCAGGAGCCAATCAGAATCGAGTATCCACCCGGACCATGGTATAAATATTGTTACTGCGCGGTGCATGAGGGTGTTACCTGCACAGGTAGGGTGTTACAGGTGGTGGGTGGAGCTAAATTGTGACCTGGTTCTCCTGAATGGGGTCAAAACAGGGTCAGCTTAAAGTGGCTGTAAATTTGAAAAATAAATATTTAAAATGAGAAAAATTTGTGTTTTTTTGACAAATAAAGAAAAAAACTTAAACTATGACCAAATGAAAAAAATGTTTTCTGTATTTTATTCTTTCTATTTTTGCTTTCAGTTTCAATTCAGACGTTTTTTAGGTCCTGATTTGACTCTCCAGCACCACAGCGGTGAGTATTAATCACCATTGATCACATTCAGTGAGGATTCTATAGATTCATTTTATGTTAATTTATTACATAATGGGATAAATAATGAGGCTGAGACTGCAAACCATAAAACCTTGACTTTTACTCTGAAAGTCTGTGAGGACAATGGAGAAATGTTGACAGAGTTTTATTTTGAAAGGGACCCCTTTTGTGCTGCAGAATTAGGCGGGAAGCAGCCTCGACCATTTCAATCCTCATTTAAATGCATATTAAAAAATAATTAGGGCATCGAAGGGGTCGGACACTAAAGATGCTTTTAAATGTCATTTATTGGCGTTCAATCAACTCTTGATGAAAGCGTTCAGATTTTTCTGTAACAGGAACTCCTCCCAGGTCACCTTGATGGTTTCAACTTCTTTTAGCTGCAGCCTGAAATATTCAGTTTGCCTCTGGTCCATACACTTTGGGTAACAACCCCAGAACGGAGCCCTCCACAGGTGGAAGCCGGGGAGGAGGGAGGGGCAAAGAATGAGCGCTGAAAGTAAGAGAGAATGAACAATCGTACACCTGACTTAAATAGGACGCTAAGCAGGTGGGTTAATTAACTGGACCTCATTTAGGGGAGTAATTCCGTACTTGTCGTAGTGTCTCGAAATGCGGCAAATCGCTATCAGCCAGACAACTCTGCAGAATAATATTTATTTACAAATATCTTTAGGTTGACATTCAATTTGATTCACAACTGCTTTGGCATAAGGTCTGCTCAATTCCTTTGACACAATTTATTTTTTCCATACACTCTTGGGTAACAACCCCCAAATACCTCAAGAGATGATCCAGAAGAAGAAAATGTGAATGTGAATGTATAATCAGTGGGTAATGAGATGAGGTGTTTTTCAAGGCGGCATTCCATTTTTCACTTCATTTCATTTCATTTCATTTCATTTCACTTTCCAGTATGACTGCTATGTGTTTACCCGGTACCATTGACCTTGGGTCGCTTCCCCTTCGAGAACCACTTCACGGCGTGAACATTCTATCTAGTGTATTCAAGGTGTGTTTACCCGGCACCATTGATCATATTAGCTCCTTCGAGAACCACTCTACGAAGGGAACATTTCCTATCTAGTGTATTCATATGTGTTTACTCCGCACCATTGACTGGTTGGCCGCCTCTTCGAGAACCACTTCACGTAAGGAACATTCTAAAGGTGTATCTGCTATGTGTTTACCCGGCACATTGACCAGCTTGGCCGCCCCTTCGAGAACCACTTAATGGCGGGAACATTCTATCTAGTGTGTCTTGCTATGTGTTTACTTCCGCACCATTGACTGTTGTCGCTTCCTTCGAGAACCACTCTACGAAGGGAACATTCTATCTAGTGTATCTGCTATGTGTTTACCCGGCACCATTGACCGCTGCTACTTTCACATACTTCATTTCATCCTAGAACCACAATTCTACCTAAGGGAACATGCTATCTAGTGTATCTGCTATAAAGCTATCCGCACCATTGGACTGAGCTTATCATTTCCTTCGAACCACCTACGCAAGGGAACATTCTATCTAGTGAATCTGCTATGTGTTTACTCCGCACCATTGACTGTTGGGCTGCCTTCACCAGGGGAACATACTACCTGGAAGGGAAGGTGGGAAGAAATGAAGGGGTCATAAATAAGATTACATACAACCTTGATCTCAATTTTTTTAACACCAATGCAGTTAATCCTTCTCATTCAAGCGGCTTCCACCTGACTTAACATATCTTCATTCAACCAGACCTAATTTTTTCTTTTTTAAACTACTAATATTTCATCAGAATTTAACCTAACATATCTCTGAAAGGCGAAGAGGACCACCTTCCCATTGCTTTCAGCGGAAATGATGGGCACATGAAGAGCAGCAGCTGTAGCAAATGCCTCATTCTCAGGGAGTGCAGGTGTAAATGTCTGACTGAAGATTCGTGAACAAGCAGACGCCTTGCAGCACCAGATCAAGGATCATGGGTGACGCTGTCACGGAAACTAAGAGCAGACAGGGAAGTAGGGGTTCAGAGGCTCAGGATGCATGCATAGATAAAGACAAAGCATAATTAGTCTGGGTAAAAAGAATATAGAAATAACCCAGAAACCGCTTAGTTTTTTAATTCTGATATAAATGGAATAACAGTGCTTCTTTAAAGAACAGTCCTGAGAAGTGAAATTTAGTTAGTTATTAAGTAAAAGTCCTTTATGGATTCATTGCATCATAAACCGCTCAGAATCACAAATTCCAGTAAAGAATTGATAGAGAAATATAGAACCTGCAAGAAATCTCAATAACAATTTAATGTACACTAATGTAAGAGATGTAACTCAATAATTCCAGAGGGACGCACCTCTTCAGAAGGTCATCGAGGGCAGGTGATGGAAGGTAACTAAAGACCAAAAAAATATTTGTAGATGAGGAAGATCATCATCCTGGCAGCAATGGATCGCAGCCTGGCCGGTGTTATGACATCAGTGGTCCTCAAATAGGTGGACAACGGCTACTGGTGACTATTGAAGTTTTAATTAGCCAAGGGCATCTGGATACTGCAAAAAAACAAAAGAAGAACTTCCGATCCACGAGGGATCAGAGGTTTGCCATTTTAGCTAGATTCGAACATTACCATTTAGAGGCAGAGAATAACGAGCCTCTAAAGGAGATGCTACCAGGCCGCAGTGCCATCTGCTAAAACAGGCAGAGAGGAAGACTAATGGACACAAGAGATTTAACTCTTGAACTAGTTTGAGAGAGGCAGTGATAATTTCTCCGGTCAGGTTAAAATTGCCATGGTGTTATTAAACACTAACAGTCAACCGATGACACATAAGATTACTATTTCACATAGAAACAGCCTCAATATAATTCCATGAAGCTGAATTATCCTGGCAAATTGTACTATGCAAAAATATAATAAATAAAATCTCATCTAACTACATTTCCATCCTCTTACACACCATTAGAGCTGTGAATTCAGGCAGCTGACAACACAAAAACCACTCTTCCTAAATCTTTCCCCAAAACCAGAAGGTGCAGCCTCAGAAGAACAAGTGGGGGGCCTGAGACACGACAGTCACACATAACAAAACCACTCTAAGTATAGAGAGGGAAAGATCGAACGAAAAACACAAAATCCAGAACTGGAACATGGCCTATGATCGAGCTACCCAGAACAAGAACACAAATGAACAGATTAGCGTAAACAAAGCCACAGCAAATTTCAGGTGGGCCAATCATTGACAAATCATATTCAACCAAGAATGAATAAACAATACACTGCACAAAGCTAGAGATGACATAATGGGGAGCTGCAAGCATCACAACCATCCAGAACTATAGAAGAAAAAATAAACCGATGGGTGGAGGACCATTAGTATAGACAATGGAAATACATTTTTTCCACTGAGATTCAAAAGATTAGATACAGGAGAAATTTGGCCACCCAGAAATCATCAATAACTGCAAATGAAGGGGACCCGCGCTATAAATATCCATTGCAGGGCTTGATAATAAAGTTGATATTATCAAGACTGCCACGCATAGCTGAAAGGTAAACCGACAAACACGCCGAAAGCGCCAACTGAATGCCAAGTGGGACACCACTTCGAGAGGCATAGAGGCAGAAATAGTGATAACATCGGGCGATAACAGTCATCCTCAGCCTTATATCCCGTTCGGAGGAAAATCGTGGAGACACCATGGGCAGACGAAGAAACTTTATACTAACTTGAAGGCGCATGGGAAACCAGGCCACTGATGCCCAAAATGAACTGGCGAGGCGTTAACATGGTCCAGATCAAGAACGCCAACCTGAACACTTTCCCTAGGGGCCACCTGCGCGGCTTGAAAATCCATGCCCCGGGAAGAATCCATCACACAGCTCCCACAAACCTCCAAACCAAACCAGAGAGAGAATAACAAATTAACTATTCCGGCCGAGAAAACGAGGCCACACGAGACCGACACACTCACTAATGCGTCGACGCAAGTCCCTGGAATCCAGGGCAGGACTCCATCAGTACACAAAGCTGCAAAAAAACAAAACAAAACAGGCGAGGCAGAACCATTTGCAGAACGGGCGGGGCAACGAATCGAGGATCGCCGAAAGGAATAAAATGAGCCATAGACACTGCATAAGAGAGACCAGTCATAGAAAATGTCCACAGAGAGCAGAGACAGGTCCAAGATACACTGATTCACATTCTGACCAACCAGCAGCTATAACACTAAGAAAATAAACAGAAGAACTGCTACACACAAAGCCAGCATCGAATTAAAGATAATTAAGATTTACACCAGCTCCCAAACAAAACAGCCACAAAAAAAAATGCTAAAATCCACAAACAAATTCAGCCAGCATGAGAAACCTGTCCAAACGAGGACCGCAGCTCAACCACAGAAAAGACCCCACTAATTCTGAAACGACAACCGGAGGACGCAGAACCACGCCGCAGAAAAGGAATCAAGTGCATCATGATGGACCATGAGACAAAACTACAATTCCTAAGATCCTTAGGGGCTTGACGCCACCGGCGCAACAGGAAGTAACACGCACTTTGTGAAAACTACACGAAAAGTGACTCAAGAAGCTTCACCGATTATAGGGGTGACCACGGTAGACGAAGACCGACCGCTTCCTGATCGGGGAGCACGGATATCCGGAAGGCGGAAAGCACACCTCGTATAAGGCGCACGCCACCGCTGGCGAACGAACGTAAAGGCCACACACTGGGTCATTACCCAATGATCACGTATGAGAGCAGACGTGGATTTGAAACTAAAACCCCACATCAGAAAAATGGGGATCATCCATCCGAAGGACGGGGGGAACACAGCAAGACAAAGATAAGAGACCCGCTGGCTCGAGAATGCAAGAAATGAGCGCTGGAAAGTAAGAGAATGAACAATCGTATTACCCTGACTTGTAAATAGGACGCTAAGCAGGTGGGTTAATTAACTGACCGCCTAAAGAGTAACCTGCAATTTGCCGAGTGTCTGTTCAAAATGCGATAAAATCGCTATTTATTGGCGCTCAATCAACTTTGATGAAAGCGCTCAGATTTTTCTGTAACAGGAACTCCTCCCAGGTCACCTTTGATGGTTTCAATCTCTTTTAGCTGCAGCCTGAAATATTCAGCTTTAGTTTCTGGCTTTCATCACCCCCAAACCCACCCCCCACACCTCTCAATTTTTGTCTTTCCTTTATCGACTTTGACCATTTTCTCTTCATCCTCGCTTCCCCAACTTTTCAGTCTTTCAGGCGAGCTACCAAGATGCAAGAGTGAAAAGACAGTTGGGGGGGTGGGGGTGGGGTTGCTTTGGGAGCACAGATCAATAAAAGAGAAGGAGACAGAAGAGGCAAATGTGGTTAAAGGCTGGGAAATCTGTCCACCAAAGATCAAGTTCAGAGCAGAAAGATTTAATGACAAAAATCTACAGAAACAAAACAAAAAAACACAGAAATATGAGAGAAAAACAAATGAGAGAATAGGAACGAGAGAGATGATTAGAGGCAAAACAGATAAATCAAAGGTTATTGCAGAAAATCATAAGAATGGAATTTCATCACTTTTAATTTGACAATTAAAGTTGAAATGAAAAACTAGCAATAATTTTTCCCTGTGAGTGATTCTGTCACAAAAACCTGAAAACTTTAAATGAAATGAGACAAAGATGTAAAGACAGAAGGACACATCCTGACAACAAACGCTTGTCTCCACTCAATAGACAAAGAAGAGAAAACAATCAAAAGATGATACAAGAAACTCAAGAATCTACAACAACAAAAAAGAAATTTATAATGAAAGGATGGATACAGGAAATAAAACAAGAGACAGAAAATAAAGAAAGGAGGTTAACGAACAAACGGGAAATGGAAATAATAAAGACAAAAACAAATATATGGAGCAAACTGAAGACACAAAAGAACGAAAGAAATGAGAGGAGGAATGGAAGCATCCAAAACACGGGGTGGAGGCTAAGAGAAAGGAGGAGTTGGAAAGAAGAAAAGAAAGACAGAATATATTTGTAAACCCACAAACCAGTTCTGAAAAAAACTGAAACCACCATAAACCACAACTTTATTCTTATAGTCTTACATTACATTTACAATATTCTGCAGAATTTTATTATTTTACTTATAATTTTTTAGAGTTATTTTTATTCAATTTTGACTTTTTTTTCTATAAATTAACGACTTTTATCTCGTAATTTTCGGACTTAATTTTCAAAGATTTATCGTTTTCGTGAACTCATGTATTTTTCTTCATACTCTGCCATAAAAATATTTAGGCAAAGAAAAAGTTATAAAGTAGATAAAAACAAAAGAAGTGAAACAAAAGAGAACAGAAGAGGAAGTGGAAGGAACAGCACATGATTAACGTACTGCTTCCTACTGGACCGAGACCTGTATGACACACATTATAGATCCTTCATGAAATATTTGAAAGAAAAGTAGTTGGTTGGAGCTTGATGGTTGGAGCTTCAACCGTTGGAGTTTCAGCGGTTGGAGCTTTGAAGGTTGGAGCCAGTGGTTGGAGCTCGTGGTTGGAGCTGGTGGTTGGAGCTTAGCTGCTGAGCTTCAGTGGTTGAGCTCGTGGTTGAGCTTGGTGGTTGGAGCGAAGGTTGAGCTCAGTGGTTGAGCCGTGGTTGGAGCTTTGTGGTTGAGCTTTAAGGATGGAGCTCTGGCTTGAGCTTTGGTTGAGCTCAGGAGGTTTGGTGGTTGAGCTCAGGAGGTTTGGGTGGTTGGAGCCAGGTTGAGCTTGGTGGTTGGAGCTTGAAGGTTGGAGCTGGTGGTTGGAGCTTCAGAGCTTTGGTGGTTGGAGCTTCAGAGCTTTGGTGGTTGGAGCTTTGGTGGTTGGAGCTTTAGCGGTTGGAGCTTTAGCGGTTGGAGCTTTGGTGGTTGGAGCTTAGGCGGTTGGAGCTGTGACGGTTGGAGAAAGCACCTCCATGAATCTGCTCTCTAGGAAACATCAGCTGGCGAACATTTTTCAGACGTCACATTCTCCAGACCGTCACAGAACGGAGCAGCCTAGTGATGAAGGGCTAAAGGGAGAACGCCATCAGAACGCTTTAATGTAAAAAGTTTCTGAACTAAGCTAAAACAGAAAAAGTTCTTCGTAATGAAAGGCATCTGCAGTACATGTTCTCCCCCTGGACCGGGCGGTCCCGGCAGAACCGGTCCTTCCTCAGACGTGGACCCGCCTCACAGCTGAATTTTCCCTGGAAAACGGTGGCTGTCCGTCCGGCGTATGCTTTATGGTGCTGCCTTCAGTGTGAGCATACATTAGGAGGTGATGAAGGCGGCTCTGCTTCGGCAGCGATGTGGAACGGCTGCACTCGTGTCTAAATGTATGCGCTGTCAGGAGAGCGCATGTGTCTGCGCAGACACCTGTCTGTCAGAGGAAGCCGAGCGTTTTTCCGTCTGAAGTTCCTCCAGCGGCTTCGCCTCTTTGAGGGTGGTTCTCCTTTGTGTGCAGCTAATTGTCAGTGGGAGAAGATGTGGAGGCTTTATTGGGATGGGGGGGTTGGGACGGTGCCACCGCTGCTGAATTTATCCTCCTTTTAAAAGACCCTGAGAGGCGGAGGAGAGGGGGAGGGGGAAGGACAGCGATGAGGAGGTGGAGGTGGGGTGATGGAGAGACGCAGGCAGCAGCTTTCAGTGGAGATCCAGCTGGACGAGTGTGTGTTTCTGCGTTGGGGGAGGAGAGCCGGAGCCGGTGGGGGTATATATTATGTTTTATGGTCACGGAGGGACGCATAAATCACGCCTTCATTAAACGGCTTCAGTCTCACAGCACCTCCACCCGTCCTCCTTCCCCATCAGGGACATCCTTCCATCTTTTTCCCTCCATCTTTGTTTGGTTTCCTTTCTAAAAAACCCCACCCCCCACACCTCCTCCTCCTCCTTTGGAAGGCGGCAGAAAGCCAAGAGGTCAAAGGTCAAAGTAAGAAAAGGCAAAACAACAAAAAGAGAAGGAGGTCTTTATTTAAATAAATATGAAGAAGAAGAACAAGCACTACAAGCCACACCCCCAGCAGGTGAGGGGAACCCGGGTCAGGAAGGACCCGGAATCGCTCTACAGAACCGAAGACGAGAAAAGACTTTCACGACAACGGCAGCTTTTCCCGCTTCTTCCCGTCTGTTAGTCGTTAACACTGCAGTCTACGGACAGGACCACACTAGATTACAGCTGATCTAACACACGCTAAACACGCTAACCGCATCGCCATCAGCGGCGAGGAGAACCTCGCTGGACGGGGAGGAGCTGCGGCTCAGGAGGTTTTTGCTTCACTAAAACGGGCTGAGAGGAAAATCTCAAACCTGTGACGTCCTTCAGATGACGACACAGAACTGACCCTCTGCTGCTTTCAGGTGACCTGCTTTTCCTCCGTAAATTTCCAAACTGGTTTGTCTTTCCGTTATGGATCTGTGGTGATGATGATCTGTCAGCAGAACCTTCCCCCCCTCCAGATGGAGAGGAGTCCCGCTGACGCACAGCCGCTCCACGCACAGGTGGGTCTGAACCGTTCCCGTTCATCCGGGTGGGTTCACACCAGCTGAGCCACAGTCAGGAGTAACCCGGGTTGCTGCTCTCAGAGTCTTGAAGAACCAGAAGGTGAACTTCTGCTCCATGAAGACGGTTGGAGGTTTTAGCTCCAAAGCAGCTGAACTTTATTGAGGTTTGGTGTGACGACAAACACGAATGTTTGTCCTGATCTATTCTACTGAAAAAGAGTTCCTGGACTTTCCTGATCCTGGAGCGTTTGGGGTCAAACTCTTTAGTTTTTTATTGGAATACGTTAAATGTGAAATGAATGAAATCAGCAGAACAGCTGATAACCTTTCTGCAGCCTTAAATACCCATGATGCATTTCACTCTAACAGTCTTTCTGGATTGAAGCTTTAAATGATTCAGCAGAGCTGCATCGTTTTTTTGTTTTTTTTTTAAAGAAAACCGTCTGATGGTTTCACAGCTCGGCGGACGGACTTCCTGGAGGACGCAGAACAGAGTTGGACCCTCGGTTCCGACGGCGGCGCTGAGCAGAACCGCGGCTGCAGCTGGAAAATACTGACGTCGGTTTGGCACATCGCTGATTCACACGCGTGTGGGAGAACGCTGGGATGTTAACGATCCAGCCAATGAAATGAGCATTTGATCTGCACGTGTGCAGAGCATGCGCAGACCCCCCACCCCACCCCCCAGGACTGGGCTGCCCCCCCATCCAGACTCCGGACAGCTTTTCTGTTTTCTGCTCGGTCTGCAACCGATTTTACACAAACTGTCGCAGTTTCAGAATTTCAGATGGAGTTCAGGGGAAATATGTCAAATGTATCATAACATGACCCCCCCCTTCTCACTGCGTTACCATAGAAACCACACATAGCTTAGGTCAAAGATGCTGAAGCAACAGGCACTGAGAGAAAGACTGGAAGCAGTTTTGACATCCAGATGAGAAACGAGGAGGATGGAAGCCTTTAGAGATGACCCCTGACCTCCTGACAGAGAGGCGGAGTTTAACGTCAGACCTCTCTGCGCGTTCATCATCAGAAACACTTTTTTATGGTCAAAATGTTTGTCTTACTTAAGTTTGCGGAAAATTAGACAGAAGTTCACAGCCCCTTCAGCCCCTTCAGTCCATCTGACGGCTGTGGAGCCGAAGAGTTGGATCAGGTTTCTTTATTTCATTTATTTGTGCACTAAACCACCACTAGGTGCTGCTGTTTGCATGGATGCTGCTGCTGCAGCTGCTGACCTGTTTGTCCTTCCTGAAGCATCGTTCAGACATTTTTATGACAGGGCCTCGTCTGTCTGACAAATCTGCAGAATTCTATTATGAAGAATCAATTAGAGTGAAGTAAGGAGCTGCACTTGTTGGAACGCTCTGTTGGCGTCAGCCTTCTCCTGAATCTGGGCTAAACTCTGACGTCTCCCGTCTGCTCGTGGGGGTTCTTCAAACCAGAGCAGAGGAGTCTCTGGTGACTACGGACTTCCTTTAAACTCCGCTGCACAAAAATGAACAAAACGGTACTTTATGTCCTTCAAAGAATATCCTCAAGCAGCTAAACTCTGACGAGGGTTGGTTTCAGAGGAGGAAACGATCATCAAAGGCGGCGAGCGCGTGCTGAAGCCTTGAGTTTGAGCGGAATACCGGATGCTCCCGTCCTGCTTTGGCACTCGCTGACATCGTTCAGTGGAAGCTCAGCTTTGTGGACTTCATGAGAATCCCGCTCAAACACCCAGCAGGACCAAAAAAACAACAAAAAAACGGATTTTCCTGCAGAGGAACATACATAAAGTCAGTTTGATTTAGGGCAGAACAGTTGGACTGGGGAGGTTAGTGGTCCTACGGGGTGATGAAGAGGAGGAGGAGGAGGTGGGCTTGCTGATGTGATGTCATGAGGGGGGAGAACTGTCTGAAAATGCGTCAGCTTTAAACACAAAACAAACAAATGTCCTGTTGTCTGCAGAACCCCTCCCTCTGTGTGTCTGTGCGTGCAGCCTCCTCTGCCTCACGCACACTCCTTGCACCCACATTCCACAGGTTTCTCCACATCCTGGGTGAAGGACGTCCCGTCGTCGCATGCGAAGGCGAGGCGCCGCCGGCGGATCCTCAGGGGAGCACAGCAGGAGGTGGCGGCGCCGATGCCCTGCCCGCTGGCTCCCCGGCATCCACCCTGACACTCCACCCAGGAGAAGACTTTGACGGTCTGGCAGAGGGCGGGGCCGCGCTGCAGCCGGTGGAAATCCCGGACGGGCCGGCCTCGGCATGGAGACTCTGCAGGAGGTGCAGGAGGTTGGTGAAGGTCTGCTCCTGTACTACACTGTTCAAGTCACTCCCATCATCTTCTGATCTGTTTTCAAAGCGTTCTCACGGGTCTTTTCAGGAGAATTATGCCATTTCCCCCCAAAATCTAAAAACTTGTGTTGTTTTCTAGGACATAGTTTCTGCAGAGCGGCAGGAGTTGATTAGACTGTGGCTTTAATGTCCTCCATCATTCCAAAAATGCACCAAAACACCATTTTCATGGGAGAGGGTCTTTAAATTATGTCTCATCTATTCAGGAATATTTACCTTCAATGAACTCATTAGAGCCTGAACCTCCGATTGTTCCTCCCCAGTTTCCCCTCCTGCACCACTTGTCTCTATTCTCTAACATTATTTCAAAACGGAGGGCTTTGCTACCAAAACTGACCTGGAGCAGCTCCTTCTGGCTTTTTTTTTTTAGAGATGATAACCGATTGAATTTAGAATGGATTTCTACTATTTCAGTTT
This sequence comes from Oryzias sinensis, assembly GCA_037389245.1. Lineage (NCBI taxonomy): Eukaryota > Metazoa > Chordata > Actinopteri > Beloniformes > Adrianichthyidae > Oryzias > Oryzias sinensis. The sequence goes on from CM074490.1 coordinate 36,913,065, forward strand.
TAACACACAGAGCTTTAAATGGACACGCCCCCAAATCTATTTACGCCTCCAGTCGCTCCCTTTCGGGCCAGAACCTCATTAACGTTCAGGGAACCCGGTTTAAAACTTGGAGAGACCCGTTCCTCCTAAAGCCGTAGACTGTGGAATTCTTTTGCCCCAAAGCCCGTGTAGCAGATTCCTTAAAATTTCTTCGAAAGACTATTTGGTTTTAGAAAAACTTTTGGTTCACTTCCTGCCTTGTTTCTATTTCTATTCTATCTTGGTTATTTTGGCTTCACTGGCACTTCAAAGTGATTTTATTTTCTTCATTTCAATTTTATTCTTCTTTTAATGATCCAAATCATTTTATTTGTCATGAAAAACGGAGCAGTTTAAATCTGTTAGAATAAAAAAAAACTCCAAATCAGACCTTTAACCTGTTTCAACTGTCAGTCAAACACCGTCTGCAGTTCTGCTGCAGGAGTCGTTTTCCTGCTAAAACAGAAAATCCTCTTTTCTATGGAGGCCTGGGCATGACTTATAAATAATAAAATAAATAATAATACATTTTTTTTCCCTCAAATCAATGAATTGTGGTCACAAATGAGTAAAACGGTAGTTTGTGTGCACAATTTCACATTTTATATTTTAATATCATCCGTTTTTACTGATCTTTGCGCACAAATTCCTATTTTGAGGAAACAATTTGTTCTTTTTTTACGTCATGTCCAGGGCTCCGTAGACCGAAGCTTAGAAGCTCAGAAGCTCAGAATTTTCTCCTTCCTGCCTCTCGTCAAAAGCTCTGCTAGTTCCTTGAAACGTCACAAACTTGAGTTACAGGATCAGATTTTGGGGGGAATTACTTTTTCACATGGAGCCAGAGGAAATGATCTTTTAGGAACAGCCCTATGCTGATCTGAATCTGCTTTCCCAGCTCCTCACTCACCTGCATCGCAGCTCTCCCCCGTGTACCCGGGCTCGCAGACGCAGCTCTCTCCATCCTCCGTCTGCGCACAGCTGCCACGCAGACACGGCAGACCACGGCAAGAGCCGGCTGCAGAGTTGCACAGCGCTCCCGCGTACCCCTTCTCACACTCGCAGCGGTACGTTTGCGCGTCCAGAACCACGCATGTGCCGTTCACACACCTGAGAGCAGAGGAGGCGGACTGTGATGCAGCACTCGCATGCCCCGCCCATCCCCCCGTGTGCAAGGGACGGCACTTTCAAAGAGGCAAAACGCGTCTCTGACACTCACTTGCTGGCCTCACAGGGGTTGGCGCCGGTTGTCGTGGTAACAACATCCGATCCAGTCAGGCTTTTTGTTAGCGGCTGGTCACAGTACTGTCCCGTCCAGCCGGGCTGGCAGTGACACTGGGGACCCTGGGGGGGGGCAAACACATGTGTGAGTTAATCTGTGCACCTTCACCCGACGAATTTACCCCCAAATACGAGACAAAAGTAATCGTCACCATGACAACGCCTCTGATGATTAAAAAAACCGTTCCTGTTTCCTGTTTGTCTTTTAAACCTGTTACTCAGACGACTTCACAAAAATGTCAAACTTCTCAGTTCAGGCCAGAATCGCATCAGCATGTGGTTGCCATGGTAACAGCGCTCTGTCAAAGGTCAAAGTTAATTTTTTTCTTCAAAAAGCAAAATTAATTTTTAAACTTACAAATACATGAAAGAAAAACTATTGTGGACACGACCTCTGACCTTTCCCTGTCTGAAATCAGAGTGAGACCTCCCTGCAATAAATGCCATCTGAAATGTGGGCGTGGCTGGTCGCATAATGGTCACTACCTGTGCACCCAGCAGTTACCTGTGCACCCAGCAGTTACCTGTGCATGCAGTAGTTACCTGTGCATGCAGTAGTTACCTGTGCATGCAGTAGTTACCTGTGCATGCAGCAGTTACATGTGCATGCAGCAGTTACCTGTACATACAGCAGTTACCTGTGCATGCAGCAGTTACCTGTGCATGCAGCAGTTACCTGTGCATGCAGCAATTACCTGTGCATGCAGCAATTACCTGTGCATGCAGCAGTTACCTGTGCAAGCAGTAGTTACCTGTGCATGCAGTAGTTACCTGTGCATGCAGCAGTTACCTGTGCATTCAGCAGTTACCTGTGCACCCAGCAGTTACCTGTACATGCAGCAGTTACCTGTGCTGTGTTCGGCTGGCAGATGCCGTGCATGCAGTAGAGTTGGCGGCAGGGCTGGCAGCCTGGTAGAACCCCCGGCTTCATGTGGCCGCGGGTGAAATCCTGCAGCTCGTGGTTGATGTACAGGTTCCTGATGCAGCCGTGGAAACTGGAGGCGTTTACCGTCTGGGAGGAAAGTCCCAGAGAGGCTGGAATCACCTCCTCAGGCATACCTGGACACACCAACAGTCAGTCTGCTGCCTTCAAATGTCAGGAGAAGGGTTTCTTCAGCTGTACCCCCCACCAGCACACATACCTCCCACATACAGGGGGGCCTCGCCCGTCAACGTCTGGCTGCGACTCAGACTGTCCAGAGTGGTCGGCTCTCCTCCGTCCACAGACAGGTTGACCATCTGGTTGAAGGTGACCAGCTCCACCGTGTGGAAACTTCCATCATTGATGGTCTCAGCGCTGTCCACGACAAACAGAACCCGCTTTGATCTGCGGCTCACGAAGGCCTGAAGCTAAAACCCCCCAACATAACCGGATCTGATCGTTCCTGAAAGAGCTCAGGTCTAAATCTGATTAAACTGAGAGGAACGTCTTAGAGGAAATAAACAGCTCAAACACGGCAGTGGCTGCATTATTATGTGGGGATGTTTTCCAGCATGGGAACATTTCCTCATGAGGGTTCAGGGTGAAAACATCTCAGTAGGGTTTAAAAAAACTGAAGAATGAAAATGAAATAGATTTAATGTTTCTGGACACTTTGAAAGTGAAGAACATTAGCTTTCAAACGCATGAACTTTAGGGTTTGATTAGAAGGGAGGGAGGAGTTCTGTTAGGTCGATCGGCAAGGGGCGGAGCTTCACCTGTAGATGGTGGTGGCAGGCTGGTTCCCAGGATCATAGGTGACCCTCACGTGACCCTGATGAAGCTCCACGGCGATCGGCTCGTTGTCTCCGTTGTAGAGCAGAATTCCATTTTCCTCTGCGGTGGACACCTGGAACACACACAGCGTGTGTGTGTGTGTGTGTGTGTGAGTGTGTTTGCCGTGTCTTTACCTGAGCTCTTTTTCTCACCTGTAGAGTGATGTTGGTTTGCGGTCCGTTCGTCACGTCTTGAAGCTGAACATAAGAGTCTTTGTCCACAAAGTTGACGCTGATCAGCTTCTCGCAGCTCGGACCCTCAAAGCCCGGCAGACACCGGCAGACTGCAGCTCCCGCCTCCTCCTCGCAGGGGGCGCCGTTCTGACACAGAGCACGCTGGCAGGGTGGCGGGGGCGGAGGGCCGACCTCACAAAACTCCCCACTAAAAAAAAAAAACAAGAGACACAAATGGGTTTCCGTAATCTGAGTCTGCCGCTGCTGAAGTAAAGGCAGCGAGGACGGACTCCATCTCCCATCAACCCCTGGGGTCGAAGTGAGAAGGAAGGGGGGGGTTGATAAAAAGAAATGTGATGTGTTTGATGTGTTTCCAGATCAACATCATTCAACTTTATTCATGTTAAAAAACTTATTTTGAAAAAATCCTTTTCGGACAGAAGAATTTTGTTTTCATTCATTTATTTCATTTCTTTGAAGGTAAATAAACTTTGTAGATGTTTGGTTCGGAGCTTTTCAGCCATGTTTCCATCTGCCTGGTGTTTGCTGGAATAATTGTTTTTGACCCAGAATTTAGTCCGATTTTGAGATTTAAGAAGTCAAAATTAATTTTCGGTCAGAATCGGGAGTTTTCCAGGAATACCTGAATCCGTGCGGACAGACGCAGGTGTAGCCGTCCAGATGGTCCACGCACCGGGCGCCGTTCTGGCAGCGATGGTCCAAACACTCGTTATAATCGATGCTGCAGTCAGGCCCCACCCAGCCGGGGATGCACACGCACCTGGAACAGAGGCTCCGTGACATCATCTGTCCCCCACCTGTGCTGATGAGGTGAGTGCGTGTTTACCTGGGGCCTGCAGGACTGCTGACACAGGTGGACTGATGCTGACAGGGGTTTCTGCCTGGAGAGCAAACATCTTCCTCCTCCTCGCAGAACAGACCTGAGGAACGCAGGAGAAGCTGAAACTTCCCAGAAGCCCTCATGTTCTCCACAGGTGAGGTCTGAGCTGCTACCTGTGTAATGGGGGGGACACAGGCAGGTGTAGTTGCCAACGCCGTCAACACAGGTGGCGCCATCGTCACATCCGTGGTCCTCGCAGTCGTCTACGTTCACCTCGCAGAAGGTCCCGTGAAAACCAAAAGCACACGCACAACTGCAGGGAAAAAAACGGACGAGAGAAGAAAGTCTGTGTTCTTTCAAAAAAAAACTTTATTGAACGGAAATGTTTCATAAAGTGACCTAAAAATTTTCACAAAAAACTGCAACAGTTCTAAAAAAAATTACTTTTTTATTTTTCTCCATTTTTTTCACCTCAGCTTTCCTGTGAAAAAGGGGGCGTGGCATCCGTGGAGGGGTGTAAAATGAAAAGTTCTAAAAAATTCAACTGGAAAAAATTTCCGGTTTGAAGACGTTTCACCGCAAAACGTCTTCAAACCATCAACCAGTTGAACTTTTCGTTTAATCACGACCCGACTGAGAGTCTACACAGACATCAGAGGGGTGTGGCTCAGTGAAAAGGGCGTGGTTTGAAGACAGTTTTTTTTCCCGCCAAACCCCTAAAAGACTCTGTAGCGCAGGACTTTCAGGTGTCCCGGCGCTTTATTGCTAAAGAAAAGGCCAAAGTCCAGATCAGAGAGCTGAACATCTGGCAGAAAATGTCTTGGTCTTTTGAAAGCTGCTCAGATGTTCCTGAATCGACCAGGTTTCCAGACTGAATTCAAACTGAGGGATGAACTCCATTCATGGCAGATCTATAGCTGTGGCTGACACAGCTCCTCACCTGAACCCCCCCGTCTGCTCGTCGCTCAGACAGGTCCCCCCGTTGGTGCAGGGGTTGCTGACGCAGGCGTCAACGGGAGTCTCACAGTGTTTCCCCTAAACAGCAGGAACACGACAGGAAGAGGTCAGAAAGTGAGCTCCGAACGCCGCCGAGGACGCCGCCGAGACACCAGGATCAAAGTACCGAGAAGCCGGACGCGCACGAGCACGTGTACTCCTCTGAGGACTGGACCTGGCAGGCGCCGCCATTCTGGCATGGCGAGGAGACACATGGACTGCATTTGGCCTGGACAGACGCCTCCACCGGACCTAAACGCACACACAGACACACACAGACACACACAGACACACACAGACACACTGAGGACGCAGCAATGCACACAAGTCGCTTTAAACCTTCATTTTTGGGTCACGGTTTGGTTTGTGTTTTACAAAACGACAAAACACCAAACTTCAGAAAAATCCTTTAAATTTGCTACTAAGCTAATAAGAATGAAGAAAACCTGGTGAGTTCTGTTTGTTCCCTTTTGGCTTGTCCTGTCGCCACAACTTTCTCTGATTCACCCAGGTGATTTGGTGGAGGGTTCTACGCCAAATTCCCTTCCATTTCTATCAAGTCTGGGCTAGGGACCGGCACAGGGACCTCTGTGGCTGCATGGCTGGGCACTGGCTGAGGCACGTTGGTTGAGGCTCACTGCCCCCCCTGGGAATTGAACCTTGGTCCTACACAGAGCCAACTGAGCCAACCAGCCGCTCACTCACACTGAGTGTGATGTCATAAAACAATACAGTAACCCTTGTTTTTCGCGGGGGTTAGTTCCAAAAAGAACCCGTGATAGGAAAAATCTGTGAAGTAGAAACCTCTATTTTTTTTACAATTATTATCCAATTAAAAACTCTATTATGAATTGAAAAGAAAGAACAAACCATTTTCAGGCTCAAGCATTTCTTTCACAAATCAAAGTAATTTAGAAAAAAATTTTTCAACAAATAACTTCTGTACTGTCAAATAATAATTTTAATCATCAATGTGAACAGAAGACTTTAAATTCCAGAGATTAGCCCCGCCCACCGCGACCCGAGTGATTGGATTAAACGGGAGGAAATTTAAAATGATTATGAAAAAAATACAGAGTACAAACGGACAAATAGTGACTCAGGTGTATTTCACTGCTGTTCAGACTGAGCCGCTGCATCCTGACTCCGCTCTGCAGTGTTTTCTCCTTTTGAAGCCCGCGGTGCAGCTGTGTTTGTTCGGGAGAAGAACATGATGATTGACAGTTGTTGTCGCTCTTTTTTCTATGGGTTTTAGAGAAACTCGAAATTGCAAGAGAATTTGCACGTAATGTAAGTTTGGCACGCTGATTTACGTACGTGTAAATATTAAACTGCAACGTTATTGATGCACAGGTAGAGAAGAAGTGGAGTGACTTTATAGCCAATCAGAATGCAGAACACAAAGCACGATGCAAATCCGTGAAGTAGCGAAACCGTGAAAAGTAAACCGCGTTAGTGGTAAATCCTTCCCCAATGAAAATCATGTTTTTTGTTTTCTTGTGGCACTTTTATTGTGATGAAGGACATGAGTAACCCTTGTGCTATCCTAGGCACTTTAACGTTGGGAGTGGGGTCATCTAGACCCACTAGAGAGTGGGGTCATCTAGACCCACTAGACAGTGGGGTCATCTAGACCCACTAGACAGTGCTCTGAACCTTTTTTTCTTGTAAGATTTGTGATCTTCACTGGTGTCCATGGATTACATGACACACACATTTTTTCAGTGGTGTCATTTTTCTCCAAACCTTTTTTCTTTTTCAAATCCTTCAGAAACAACATTTCCAAATGGCGTTTTGTAAAATACGGTCCTGCTGCTCAGAGCCGACCATCTTAATGTTTATTGGATTTCATTTGAGGTCCAGACCAATTTTCTGTCTTGTCAAACCTAATTGCTGTGCTGTGACAGAGGCGTTAGAAATGCATCCCTCTTCATCCTCCTCATCCTGTCCTCCACATCACTGGGGGTCTGGCTGAAGACTCTCGCCTGAGGAGAGCCTGGAAGTGACAGGCGGCGGCGGCGGCGGCCTCAGAGCTCAGATCTGAAGAACGCGTCAGTCACACCACAAAGAGATTGACAGGCGCGTAACGGAGGCAAACGCAGGGAGACGCCAGCGCAAAAGCTGCTGGTGAGTCGGAGCGTGGGCGGGAACGAGCGACGACAAACAACAATTATTGACAGAAGTCGGGGGGGGGGGGGGGGGGGGCCCAGAGATCATCAGGATGCAGCAGCCACTGATGCTGATGTCTGACTCACAAATACCAAGGGTTTCCTAAAGTTTCATTATTGATCTGTTGGTTCATTTTCAAATATTTAGATGCAGCAAAATGTTTGAACAAATAAGAAGTTTTTCCAATTTGGTTGATTTTTCCTCCCCACAGACTGAGAGGAGACATTTCCAAGTCTTCATCCACAGCATCTGCTGCTGGATGGAGCGGCTGCAGTTCATGAAACCCCATTTCATCTCAGAGAAACAGGACGATCAGACATTCAATCAATGTCTGTTTCTTTATCATCCACTGATGTGTTCAGGAGACTCAGAAGAGCTTCTCACAAAGCTGGAAAGCTCCTTCAAAATAGAAATGAAGCCTGTTTCCAATGTTCAAACAAAGAAAATTGCAGGTGAAGTTGCTCAATGACTGGAATCTGGTGATGGAGATGCAAACAGCCCAAGATGGAAAGACAAATGCGCTTCTGCATCTTAAGCCTGGAGGGAAAGCAGGAAGGACTTTCTTCTGGGCTTTCAAGGTTCATTCAACAACTTTGTTTGTTGTTTCATTAACAGCAGCCAAAAAACAAACAAACAAATTTGATCCTTTGGATTCCCCAGGGATGAGACTTAAAGTGAGGTTTGGCTGATCTCCTGTTTTAGCCTAATTTCTGCTTTTATTTTTGTAATTATTCAAACAGTGTGCTATTTTGACATTTCTGGAGTCTTTTACTATCCTTTATTTCTTTTGTTTTTAAGTGTTTTACCCCACCCTTTGATTTGTTTTTCCAAGTTTATCACTTTTGATTTTTTTTAAATCCTCCTAAAAAATAAAGAAGTAATCACATTACTAAATAAAGAATCTAATTACTGTCAAACCTGCGGAATCAATTAATGGAGGAACCCGTCTAAAGAACCAACGAGTTCCTGATCCGAGAAGGAGACTTTGAGACAAACGTGGATCCACGGAGAAAGACGAGCAGACAAACGTGAAACATCTGGATCCATCAAACATCTGGACAAAGGTTCTGACAGAGCAGCATGACCAGAGGAACATGGTAGAGGTGAGGTTTGTGCACAGGTGGGGAAAGAATCCACTCAGGTAAAGTTGCATCACTTCCAGACATGTTACTCAAGTAGAAGTAGAATTTTTTTTAAAAGTAACAGGTGACAAAACTACTGCTAGTACTGAGGAACTGATGTGTTTTTTGGTCTGAAAGCTGAAATAAAGGAGATACTTCTTCTCTTTTACGATGTTTGACTTTACAAACGGACAGAAAGGTTGGTCGTCTCTCGGATTCAAACCTCCCAGACGCTTCATGGCAGCGTTTGTTGCTCTGAGGTGGTCAGACGTTTCCTCTCAAATGCCGACATTCAAAAGGCGGCGGTTTGTTGTGGATCCCTACAAGAACTGGAACAAAGGTTTCTAAGGGGCCCTGCAACAGACTGGCTACCTGTTCAGGTGTGTCCCGCCTCCACCCACCAACCCCGTGACCCCCAAAGAGGTTCAGCAGGTTCCCCGTCCTTGAAGGCCTAAAGCGCTTCACAGTCCCGTTCATCTGTGCACACCTAGAACCACCGGGACCAACGTGGGGCTCAGTGTTTTGCCCAAGGACACTTCAGCACATGGCTGTGCAAATGGGAATTGGAGGTCGACCGCTCTACCTCTGCACCACCAGTGAGTGTCTGACAGCCACAGAGGATTAGCCAGATTACCTAATCCCACCCAGAGGATTCGGTCTGAAATCAGAGAAACTGTCGGATGAAACGGTTTGATTTCTGAAACTTCCCGCCTTCACAGGCAGGAGCGCGTGGGCGGAGCGCGTGGGCGGAGCGCGTGGGCGGAGTGGCGGCGGCTCCTGACGGAGGTCACACTCCATCACGACCTCTCATTTCCCATCATGCTCTGTGTGGGCGTTTGTTCAGTTTGATCCTCTTCAAAAAAACATCACGTTTGATTCAGAAGGTATTCTCAACAGGTTGCTTTGATTCAAAAATACCCCCCCCCCTAAATGTGGAACCCCCCACCCCTCCCCACCTCCTGCTGGAGGGGTGTCTGGTTGCGCGGGCTCACCGAGGCACTGGAAGCTGTCAGCAGGCGTGGTGAGCAGCAGCTTGGCCTCCATGCCGGGGGGGCCGGCGCAGCGGGCGATGCCAGGCTCCTTATAGCCGCTCTTCACCCAGTCCGACAGCCAGAGCAGACGGCAGTCGCAGTACAGCGGGTTGGCGCCGATCGCTCTGCAGACACGGACAGACGAAGAGCCCCTCAGCCACCGATGACCGCCCGTCTGTTCCCCCAGAGGGATGAAGAGCATCCTGCATGTGATGCTCCTCATCCCCCCCCCCCCCAAAGACATCGATAACAATAAAGGATTAAAGTGTAGGAATACGGAGATGAAATGAAAACAAATGAGCAAAAACGAAGCTCAGAAAGAAGAAGAGTACGTTTGTGAACCACATGGTGGCGCTCTTGGTCCTGACGTGTCTGAGCCTGCAGTCATTAGAGATGCAGGCTCCACACGGAGCAGGAAGCAACGGGGATTCCCTTCATTTAGAGGAATGTTCTGCTCACCTCAGGAGACCAAAGCCTGCACACGATGATGAAGATCATGATGATGATGAGGAGGAGGAGGAGGAAATACTTCCTGTCTTCGTGTCAATCACACGACTCCTGCTGGGTTAGTTGATTTCAGAAAATGTCATGGCGACTGTTTGGATTTTTCATTGTGAAGACGTTTAGCACAAACTCTTTTGTGTTTGTTAACAATAGTTATATTGACATCACACACACACGTGTGTGATGTCAATATAATTACTGACATTAATAATTAGAATTATTCTTATGTGGTTATGCATGCTCCTATTGACATGTATGTACATCTATGCATGTATAAATGGATGACCTAATGATTTTCACAATCCTTCTGTCTTCCTTTGCCTTTGAGCAAAAATGTCTAAAAACCCTAAAAAATGATGAATGGGGCCAAAATCTCTGATGGAAGTTCAAATGTTTCCAATAACAACATCACAACGCTCGTGTTGTGGATATTTGGATCCACCGCCTCCTAACTCCCTGAGCGTCACTGGAAATGAACGGTTGGTCGATGAACATCATATGATGCTAGGGATGTGGGCGTGGTTAACAAAGAACCTCTGTTGCCAAGGAAACCCAAAAATTTACTTTAGTTGATTCTTCTAAAAATGTCGTAGATATGTTCAAGACAACCCAAAAAAAAAGGTTGCTATGGAGATAAAACCAACAGAAAGCCAACATTTTGAAAAACTTTTTTTTTTTTGATTAATGGATCACATCCATCAGAAGTCAAATCTCTGTCTCCTCCTCTGGTCACCGCACTTCATCTCCCAGCATCCCCAGCGTGCACTTTCTGCGTGCACACCTGTCTCTCTTTCACTCAATGAATCCCAGTCAACTTAGGCTGCCTTTCCACTGCATGGTTCAAGTGACCCAATTCCGATCTTTTCCTCTCACGTGGCACAGATCGGATATGATCGGTGAACGTGTAAGCAGGACAAAAGCGCATGGATTCCGTTTTTCTCAGATCGGATACAGGCCTCTCTCATATGTGGACATAAATCGGAAACAAATCGGATACGTGCATTAGCGTGTGCCATGTAAGCAGACAAATCGGATATTCTCCAGTAAATGCGAGTCGTACGTCAGTGACGTCAACTCAGGACACCACCAACTGAGATCACATGACTTATTAAGGTGCTTTAGTGCTGATGTTGCTGTCAGCGTGTTACCTTTCAGCCTCAGGCTTCAGACCGTAGTTGGAAACCGCTGTTATGTCCGGTCCGGACGCAAACGGTAACTAATGAAGCGGGACACCGTTGCTATGGACCAGGCTAGAAGCCGTTTATTTCTTTGGGGGGCGTGTATGATGGGGACCATGTGTGTGTGTGAGCGCGCACGCGTGCTTGCGTGTGTGTGTGTGTAAGGAGAGAGCCCCCCCTCTCTCCTTTGAGCGCGGGGGTGTGAGCGCGGAGCGGGGGAGTGTCAGAGAACCGTAAATTAATAATAAGGTGTCTCCCCCAAAAGTTTTGGAGTCTTTCTTAGCCCACTCTGGAGGCTGAGGGTTCAGAACGGAAAAGAGAACCCCGAGGAAATCTCCCGTGTGTTTCTGACCACGGTCGGAAAAGACAAGTCATCGCGCAGGAAAGGTTCAACACTTGGATCAAACTGTTAGTACAGCACGTCTGCAAACACTTCCTCATTCAAAACTCAGAGAAAGCACATAAGACAGCCGAGCAGCCCTCCTTTTTACTCCCCCATGCATCCCCTCAGAAGCGCCCAGGGCAACGCCTCCTTCCGTCGCCGTCTTGCCTCCATGACAACCGCAATCAAAGTCCGAAAGAGGTCCGCGGAGGGCGGAAATACTGCTACGTAGTCCTCAGAATGTCTACGTTTGATAGTTTCAGCATTGTATAGTGTAAATGCAAAAATCAGATACGGGTCACTTTTAAAAGATGATGTAAGCGGGTCGTCAAAAAATTCGGATATAGTCAGAAAATCGGATATGAGCATCAAGACCTGCAGTGTAAAGGCGGCCTTAGACACTGGACTGAGCCTCACTCAGTGGGAAGTATTGTCCGTGCCACTCTGTCTTCATTACTGCGCGTTCTAGTTGGACCTGATCCTTTGTTTCCTGACACTGTCTGCCTGCCCCGACCCTCACCTGGATCCTGACTACCCCCGTCTCTCCTCTGATGATCTCATGCCTGTCATTGACCCCCGCCCGCCTGCCTGACCAGACGTCTGCCTGTTCTTGTGACAGCGATCAGGGTGGCTGGAGCAGAGGGGGAGAGCGAGGGGCGTGTAGCCACTCAGCCAATGAGGGCGGGCTTAACGGGGGGGACGGCGAGGGCGGCTGCACCTGCCGGCCATCCCACTATTAGCTTTAAACATACCGTTCACCTTTTCAACCAATTCATGAGTAACATCCTACTGTTTGATGCATCCATACATACGGAGCATATACATCATTATTTTGATGTGATGTCTCTAAATACATCACTTCCACTCTGAGGGAGGAGGCCTGCCGCTCGGCTCAGGTTTCTCTGACAGATGCTGCTGCAGCAGTGAGGAGAACGGATCCGGTTCTGGACCGGCAGCGTCCATTTTTCACAGCAGAGAAAAGACCGTCAGCTTCTCCTGCCACAGTTTTTCAGGGGTTTTGGTTTGAAGCTGCTGGAATCCTTGTTGGTGAGAAACGGTTCTGGTTTCATGACAACAGACTTTATCGACAGGCATTTACAAAATTGATCACAAAATATGGATTTTCGGGGATTCACATAACTTTGAAACAGCAAAAAAAAAAAAACAACAAGAAGGGAAATGCACAAAGAAAACGACCTTTTTTGAGATCAAAACTGTTTTTCGCTTAGCTGCTTAAGGAGGAGGTGCTCACAGGTGAGACAGGGAGGCCACGTCGCTGAAGATCCCCTCCTGCAGCTCAGAGATGTCGTTTCCATGGAGAGAACTGAAAGACAAGAGCGGCCGCAGGTCACCTTCAGGGGTCTGCTGTACGCCTGCAGAGCGGCGGTGTGTTCGTGTGCTCACAGCAGTCTGAGGGAGCGCAGGCCGGCCAGCGCCAGAGGAGGGATGCAGCGCAGCGCGTTGTAGCTGAGGATCCTGCAGAAACAGAGGTTCCGTGAGCGCACAGAGCTGCAGCACCTCTGCAGCCACACCTGGAGGCCCTCATCCACATAAACCAGCCCCTCATCACTTCCCTCCAACCTGCATTTAGGCCCCCAGACTCATGCAGAAACCCCCCCTAACGTGCCATCTGCCCCCAGATTTCAGCGTGAAAACTCATGAAACCAGATCTGTCGAGATTACAGAAACAAGACAACCAACACGACTGAACCTCATGGTTTCCTTTGCCTTTTATAGACATTTATCGTTTGACTGAATCCAGTTTTTTTTTCATTATTTTTTCATTATTTTCTAAAACTCTGAAAATGAAGGGAATTTTCCAAAAAGGATTCCAGACCTGCAGGGAAATGACTCTCTGCTGCCTTTAAAGGCATCTGTTGTGCTTTTTGAGTTTGGGATGACTGAACTTCCTGTTTCTACATCCCAGCTGCCTCCTGGGGCGCTTTCTTTTTTCATCTTTTTCAGTAGTTCTTCCAAGGCAGCAGAGCTGGAAGCGGCTGCTTTCAGGCCAGAGTCGGCTCATTAATAATCTCCACCTTCTTTAGGGGTTTGCTTTTCAGTCTTTTGTCTTAAGACGCAGAGTTTTTACACCATAAATGCAGGAAGGAGGATGCTTTTCTTTCGGGATTTCTTCAGGCTGTCTTGGATTAACAAACTCGTGCTGCGCTCAGAGTTCGGTAAAAAGCTGGAAAATGTTGGGAATCTTCCACATTAATATAAATGCAGAGTAAATAGTGTCTCTTTCCCGTTTATGTTTGAGCTTTGGTTTGTTTTTCAGCTTCTCTGGAGCTCCGTCACACGTCTGAAACGGGGAGCATCTTCCGACTCTCGAATGCCTCAATTATTTTGATTTATCACAGCAAAGACCCTCTGCTCTGTTTTCCATACATAAATGCTCCTGCAGGGTTTCCTCTGTGCTGAAATGATCTGAATCCTGTGAGGTTTGATGGAGTCGGCATCAAATGATCCTCTAGAGGAAAGCTAAAGTAAAATTTGGTGGGAATCCGTGCAGATGTCCTGATGTTCATGAATCCGTGTGGAAGGTGGAGAGGATCATGGGGAGGGGGGCAGACTCACAGTGTGGTCAGCTGGCTCATATTGGAGAAGGAGTCGTCAGAGAGAGAGCTGATCTTATTGTTGCTGAGGTCTCTGCAGAACAAAGCATCAAACATCAACTCACAATGATGTTCTGCACACACACACACACATACACACACACTCACACACACACGCACACACACACACACTCACACACACACGCACACTCACACACACACGCACACTCACACACACACACTCACACACGCACACACACACACACACACTCACGCACTCACGCACTCACACACTCACACACACACACACGCACACATATTCTCTCATCTCCGGTCAAACAGAGCAGAAACTCTTCAGCTTGTTTTGGTTTTGCAGTCCACAGCTCCCCCTGCTGGACACTTTGATGGTGCAGCCTCTGCTCTGGTTGAACGTCTGCACTGTAAAAGTCCTGATTCTTTGCTGACAAATGAGCTGATCAGACCTGCAACATTTTCCAAAGACTTCCTACCGAGGACCGGAAAATAAAATAAAAACTGTATTTTAAACAAATTTCTGAGGAGTTTTCCGCAGGAATCCTGTCGGAGTTTCTACGTTTGCTGAAAGTTTCGGCACCAGTCGTCAGACTGACTGGCCGTTTGACGCGGCGCCGGCAAGCAGAGGAGCCTCACACAAGCTGCAGGTTTCGGAAGGTGGCTAATTCCTGGGGAACGCTGGTGAACTGGTTCCCATCCAGGTACCTGCAGACAAAAGGCGGAGCCTGTCATCAGCATCCAGGCTGCTCCCTGACTCCCACCCATCATCACAGTCTCCACATTCAGAGCAAACAACAACACCCTGAACAAACAGGTCTTCTGTCTGTGCTTTGGTCCATTTGATCTTGATAGAATGTATTTCTTGCTCTCCATGCTTCTCCCTCTTTGTCTTGGTTTCAGCCGTCAACGCTTCTGTCTGAACAAACTCACAGTTCGGTGACGTTGCGAGGAAGTCCCCTGGGCAGCAGCTGCAGGTGTTTGTTGCTGCAGCGGACCACCGTGTCCATGCAGGTACACTGGCTGGGACACTGCGGCCCTGCGGTACAGCGGCTGTCCTCCAGCGTGGAGCCTGAAGGCGAGGAGCAGGGCAAAACATCACTTTGAGCAGCCGAACAGTCGCTGCAGCTTCTGTTAGAGGCCAAAGCTCCAGAGGTTCTGGAGAGCTTATAGTTCTTATTTGTCTGATCTGGTTCATGCATCCCATCATGACAGTTGAGTGAACTTTCTGATTCCTGCTTCTAATCACGCATAAAATACAAGAACCAACTTTCAGCAAGAGAAGAGCAGCTGAATTAGCTTATATTTTGGAAAACTTTTCTTTTTTTATTCAAAGTATTTTTCTTATGTTTAAGTTTTTGGTTGATGTTATTAAAAAGTTCATTTTAAATTTTGGCAGTGGTTTGATTGACACTCCAGCATTTAACCCATTTCGTTTTTTGATGAAGTTAAAAACTTTCTGCATTTTCATTTTTGTTTTAAACTGCCTCCAAACTCCCACATTTGTTTTCTCTGGACTGGTTCCCCCCGTCTCTGGTTCGAACCCCAGCTGGGTTCTTTCTGGATGGAGTTCTCCTCATCCAAAAACGGGCCGCACGGGTTCGTTGGTGACTCTAAACTGTCCCTCAGGTGTGATGGAGGGTGACTTTGTTCAGGGAGAGGCTCCAGCAACCCCTGAGCTCAGATGGGACTACAGCGGGTTTGGAAGACGGAAAATGTGTCCCTCGTATTTTACAATATGCTATTTTAATTTTATTTATACAGTTTGTGACCAATAAGAGAAAAAACAAGGCAAGGAAGTACAGAAATGTCTTCAATCACATCAATTTGTATGAAATTGAGCGAATTGGGCCTGAAACCCTCTTGGGGCTTTTAAACGCCTCCCTGTGGTGAGAAGACATTCCTGCAGCTTTTTTCCCCCCTCAGGTCATGGCGGGTCATCAGCCCTCCCCGGCACACGCTTTGCTTCTTTCTAACTCTACAAACTGAAACCAGTTTAGGGACTAGTCTAAAGCCTGGATCTACTTCAGCGAAGGTCCCAAAGGCTCTTACCGTCCTCACAGCGGAAATCCGGCACAGCTACGTCCTGCAGAGGAATCTCCCGCAGGAAGGCGGGGCTTTGGCAGCGAGGGTTCCCTGTGACGATACGGCGGCTCCTGAGCCACGCCCCGAACCAGGACAGGTGGCAGTCACAGTTGAAGGGATTGGCCAGGAGGTTCCTGATGGACAGCAAAGAAGTGGGGATGAGCGGCAGAAGAGCAGATTTGGAGCTGAAACGTCACGTGAACCGAACGCAAACAAGAAGAACGTCTCTGTTCTCCATGATCAGAACATCTTTGATTCTCCAGCAGGTGAGCAGCGGGAACCTGGGGCAGGGTCAATCTGATTTCCCTCCATTCTGCTGCAGTGGATGGAGACACAAACCGCTGGGAGCAGATTTTGGCTCCTCTGATGTGACGGAGGAACAAGATTCGAGGAGAAAGCTTTTTTTTTCAGGAACATGACGACAAAACTGGATAAAATGGCAGGAAACCGTATATATATTAAAAAAAAGTCTAGAATGCGCCTGGTTGGTCCAGGTGCGACTCACAGCGTGGACAGGTGGGGCAGCGCGTCGAAGGCGCCGGGCAGGACGCTGCCCAGCTGGTTGTCGTACAGCGACAGCAGGCGGACGTTGGTCAGACCCGTGAAGCTGCTGTTGTGGACGCAGCCGATCCTGTTGTTCCTCAGCATCCTGTTCTCACACAGACACACAAACCCGTTCAAAGCGTGGCGTCCGGCGCTCCGAGGGGTTTGAGTCGGCGGGACTCACAGCATCCGCAGGCTCTCCAGGCCTCTGAACATGCTTCCTCTCACGGACTCCAGGAGGTTGGCGGTGAGGTGCAGCTCCACCACAGAGGAGGCGCCCTCGAACGCGCCGTCCTCGATCTCTGAGATCTTGTTGTTGCTCAAGTTTCTGAAAGAATGGGGGGGGGGGGGGGTTACAGAACGATGGTTTGGCATCAAAAGAACCGGATCTTCATTCTGGTCAAACTAAACACAAAGTCAACGTCTAGTTTTGAAGCGTTGAAGGAAAACGTTGACATTTTATGAACAGCATCACAGTTGTCAAGCATGAGGGTGGGAGTGTCATGGTGTGGAGTTGCTTTGCTCCAGACTGGACAGCGTTGTTGTTTTCATTCAAAATGTTCGATGAGTCTTCTGGAGGCCGTGTCACACAGACTCTACGTACATTTATGCATTTCTAACGGATGGAATTTCGGTCTTTCGTGATTCATACGTGTTTCTTGTGTTCGTCATTCGTCGCCGTTTGCAGATGTCCATCGAGGGTTTTGGCCGTCCGCTCTGTACGTGAATTCGGATCTGAGCTTATTACGTAATTCTTACACAGTTGTGCGCGATTTTTGTGAGATGCAGGGTTAGGGTTCATGTTCTACGTTGATTTACGTGTTATTCACGTGGTTTATTCCTACTTCTTCCGTGGTTTTAACGTGGTTCATTCCTGAAACATCTGTGAAAATTTCTCCTAAAGACCAGAACTTTTCTCACTTTTACCACGTCTGAAATATTTTCATCCGTGCAATATGAGCAAAATGTCAGTAGCGGCTGTTTGACACGACCTTAAAGGGACACAGAAGGTTTCAAATCAATTCTGAACTTCTTTAAACTCAATAAGATAAAAAAAAAATCTGCAAAAGCTCTAAAAAAGGCGTTTGTGCCACAAAACCTGGATTCAGGTCCGTCAGTCACAGAAGAATGAGGTCGAATTCGTCTGGAAATGTTTGGACATTTCTAGCAAATACGAACCTCCAGGGACTTCAATGAGTTCTCATGATCTGGACCCCTGAAAGGGTCAAAGGTCACAGAAACACTGTTGACCCCTGAGAACCGCCTTTGGCCTTGAGGAGGGGAGGGGAGCGGAGGGGGGGTGATGTTCTGACAGACACGAACAGGGAGGTCGAGTGCTGACGTGACCTACATTTTCTTTAGATGCTTCAGGCTCTTGAAGGCTCCGGTGGCCTCCAGCGTGGAGAGGTCGTTGTTGTTGAGGCGCCTGGGTCAATCCCAGAGAGATCACATGAGGAAGAAGAGGAAGAAGAGGAAGAGAGGACAAGCAACAGTCAAAGCCTCACACGTCTGTGCAGCTTCACTGTTTCATCACTAAAGTGAAGTTTAAGGAAGCTAGTTTGAAGGTCGGATCTTTAAACATCCGTTCACATCAGCCGCTTAGTTTCCAGCTTTGATTTCACTTCAACGCTGCATAAAATGACGACAAGCAGCACTTTCAAATGAAAGGACTGTTTAGTTTACCGGTCCGGAGAATCCAGATGTTTGTTAGAAGAATTTTATGTCAGTCTGGAAAAGTTAAAAGATAATTTGAAAAGAATCTGAAATCTGACTTTTTTTTATACTTCCTAATTTTTTTTTAAAAAGGTTGTTTTTAGGAAGAATCATGTGAATCAACATTTTATGAGCCTCTTGCCGGTTTCAGTCCAGAATCCAGAAGGTCAAAATGACAGAAGAAGCTTCTGCTTCCTCAAAGAAATAAAAACCTGACGTGCAGAAAACTCCATCTGAACAAACCAAAAGACTCTACCGGAACTACATTCTGTCTGCAGCCGACATCCAAAGGAAAGATGTCTGACCTCATGTTCTGCAACGTGTTAGGAGGAAAACAATCCCATTCTGACTGTCAAACACGGCGGCGGAGGAGTGATGGTATGGGACTGTCCTGCAGCTAGCTTACAAAGAACAGAGAGCGGCTCCTCTGTTCACGTCCAGAACATAAACCAGCAGAAAAACTGGACGTTCAGAGCAGGAACTTCAGACGGAGGAACCGCCCAGAATCAGCCCAACACAAAGAAAGATCGTTCTTCAGAGGAACCATCCAAACAGCTTCAGAACACTGGAGAATTCTGGGAAAATATTCAGATTCTCCTGTTCTGTTTTCTGTTTCATTTTTTAGGCAACAAAAATATTTTCTGGTTGTCTGAAGTTCTGTTTCTCTTTATTCTGTTTTCACACAGAACTCAGGTTTGACTCTGAAACGGGTTCTCTGTGCTTTCAGGGAGGTTCTGGTTCTGGAAGAGTGTTCTGCATTCTGTGGCTGCAGAGCCTTTAAATGGGGTCCTTTAAATCCACAACGCCGTTGCGGCGGCGGTCTGTGCGTGTGTGTCTGTGCGTGCGTGTCTGTGCGTGCGTGTGTGTGCGTGCGTGTCTGTGCGTGTGTGTCTGTGTGTCTGTGCGTGTGTGTCTGTGCGTGCGTGTCTGTGCGCGCGTGTCTGTGCGTGCGTGTCTGTGCGTGTCTGTGCGTGCGTGTCTGTGCGTGCGTGTCTGTGCGTGCGTGTGCGTGCGTGTCTGTGCGCGCGTGTCTGTGCGTGCTGCGTCTCACAGCTCTTCGGTGGACGGCGGCAGGCGTTGGGGGAACTTGGTGAGCCGCAGGTTGGAGCAGTCCACCACGTTGGCTTCACACCGGCATTTAACGGGACACACCGGCTTGCTGTTGCACTCGTGGCTCAGCCGCCGGTCTTCTGCTCCTGAAGCAGGAAGACGCCACAGGTTAGTGGGAGCGCCGGTTCCTCTGAAGCTACACGTGAAAGGACTCACCTGGGATGTGGTACTGCTCCTTGGCTGTCGGAAAAGAAAAATGGAAACAGTCAAGAAGGTGTTGACATTTGAATCAGGAAGAATAAAGTTAGAGTTTGTATTCAGGACAGCTTTCTAGTCTCAGAAATAAAAGGTTTCATCTTTAGTCCTGCTAAAATTAAAGATTTGGTTTATTTTGAAGCAATTTCAGGGAAAATAAGAATAAAAAGCACAGAAAATAATCCTTAAATTAGTCCAAAAACAGAAAAAAGGGACACTATGTTATCGTTCAGACGTCAGTATTCCTCCTCATCATAAACAGACAAAAGATGGAGCGATCCAGCCAACATCCCAACATCAATCTGACTCGAACAGACACTTCTGCTGATTTAGGATGAAGAAAGTTCCTCCTCGGATGCTGAAGGGACTGACAGGATGCAGAAAAACTCATTCTAACCTTCAGAGAAACATCCTTTCTTATCCTCCTGACTACCAGAAACATAAATCCATCCTCTACAGAGGACTTTCCCAAACCTAAATATCTCTGCAGAAATGAAGGGCCTTTGCTTTCTGCAGAGGACATCTGATGGAAGGGGCGGAGCTCTGGGATCTGTAGTTTTTAGCAGATTTGAACTATTTTTGACTGGACAACATATTTTTTCTGTTGGTAAAATGTTGCATCATAGAGACCCAAAAGAGGAGCAGAACGGTTGAATTCTCTTTTTTATCTCCACGTCTGTCCAGGTTGAAACTTTAAAGGAAAGAAGCAAAAATAATAAAATGGAAATAAAAGTTTAACCTCACTTCCTGATTGAAGCTCATTAAAAA
The DNA here is from genome assembly GCA_037389245.1 of Oryzias sinensis. NCBI lineage: Eukaryota > Metazoa > Chordata > Actinopteri > Beloniformes > Adrianichthyidae > Oryzias > Oryzias sinensis. The sequence goes on from CM074490.1 coordinate 36,933,511, forward strand.
GCTAACTCTAGAAATATACTAAATGAAAAAATAGGAATACAGACTAAGAAAAAAACAATCTGCCTGCAGCTCTTCCTGAGCCTGAGGTCTTCTGGGGGGGGGGGGGGGTCACAGGATCTTTGTGTTTGGGTCAAAGTGAGACATCTTCAGTTCACAGGAGACTGACCGGAACATCGGAACTTGCTGCTCTTGATCTGAGCGATGCGTTTGTTGGCGAGCCGGCGGGGGCTGGCGCAGCGCGCCCCGCTGGTCTCGATGGGGTTGGACCGCAGGAAGTCAGCCAGCCACTTGACGTTGCAGTCGCAGACGAAGGGGTTCTGGGCCAGATGGCTGATGGGAAGACGGAGGAAGGATGAGCCGGACCCCCGGGCAAAGCGGTGAACCGGGACGTGTGTGTTCTTACAGAGTCTGGATGCTGTGCAGCGCGCTGAAGGTCCCTTTGGCCAGACTCTGGATCTTGTTGTCGTACAGCGACAGAAGAGCCAAGTTCTCCAGATCTTTGAAGGCCGACGCTCGAACGCAGTGGATCTTATTCGCATTCAGCAACCTGGAAGGTTAAGAAACGAGATGAGAGAGTCGATCTGGATCCGGGTCAGAAAGATTTTAAAAAAAGTTTTTTTTTTAAACATCAGATCTTCCTTAAAGAACTTTAGATTCTAATTCCCTTGAGAAGTTCACCTTCAACGTGTGTGTGTGTGTGTGCGTGTTTGTGTGTGTTTGTGTGTGTGTGTGTGTGTGTGTGTGTGTGTGTGTGTGTGTGTGTGTGTGTGTGTGTGTGTGTGTGTGTGTGTGTGTGTGCACTCACAGCAGCTCCAGAGAAGACAGGCCGTCAAAAATCCCGCCGGGAAGCTCCGTGATCTTGTTTCCATACAGAACCCTGAAACATAACAGACAGGAAGTGCTCCATCAGTGTGTGTGTTTGTCCAACAGTGTGTGTTTCTCCATCAGAGTGTGTGTTTGTCTATCAGTGTGTGTTTCTCCATCAGAGTGTGTGTTTGTCTATCAGTGTGTGTTTCTCCATCAGTGTGTGTGTTTGTCCAACAGTGTGTGTTTCTCCATCATTGTGTGTGTTTGTCCATCTGTGTGTGTGTTTGTCCATCAGTTTGTGTGTTTGTCCATCAGTGTGTGTTTGTCCATCAGTGTGTGTTTCTCCATCAGTGTGTGTTTGTCTATCAGTGTGTGTGTTTCTCCATCAGTGTGTGTGTTTGTCCATCAGTGTGTGTGTTTGTCCATGAGTGTGTGTGTTTGTCCATCAGTGTGTGTGTTTGTCCATGAGTGTGTGTGTTTGTCTATCAGTGTGTGTTTGTCCATCAGTGTGTGTTTCTCCATCAGTGTGTGTGTTTCTCCATCAGTGTGTGTGTTTGTCCATCAGTGTGTGTTTGTCCATCAGTGTGTGTGTTTGTCTATCAGTGTGTGTTTGTCCATCTGTGTGTGTTTCTCCATCAGTGTGTGTGTTTGTCCATCAGTGTGTGTGTTTGTCCATCAGTGTGTGTTTGTCTATCAGTGTGTGTTTGTCCATCAGTGTGTGTGTTTGTCCATCATTGTGTGTGTTTGTCTATCAGTGTGTGTGTTTGTCCATCAGTGTGTGTAGAGTGCTGCCGGTGCTGTCAGGCAGCGTCTGGACTCACAGTGAGTTGAGGGCTCGGAGGCCGTGGAAGGCGTCAGGAGCCATCTCAGTGATCTGGTTGTTGCTCAGGTCTCTGAAAACCAAGATGGAAAAACAAAAGTGGCGCCACGGAACATTACGGAACGTCACGGAACGTCACGGAACGCCACAGAACATCAGGGAACATCTCTGATCTGTCTTTACTGTATTTTTCTGAGGATTTGACTTTTTATCGTCTCTGTTCTGATCTTTTCCTGCAGCTTTAGTCTCTGATGAATTTTTCTATTCAGTAGGCATCTTTTTGGCATCAAACCCTAAACCGCTACACACACCTACACACACCTACACACACCTACACACACCTACACACACCTACACACACCTACACACACCTAGGATGATCATTATTCACCCATAAAGGACTGAAATGGTTAAGGCTTTGTTTTGTCACAGGACAGTCTGGTCTGACATGAAGCAGATGAGAAGACGATGATGAAGAGCAGCTTGTTTCATCAAAGAGACAGTGGTTGTGTTACTGTTCCTCCTGACAGCCGCTGCTCTGAACCGAATGTTCTGCGGGTTTGGTCGGGTTCATCCAGCAGAACCGCAGCCCGTTGGGTGGAGCAGCTGCTGCTCAGCTGCAGGTCAAACGCCGTGAAGCCACCCGCTCCAGTCTGCTCCTCTTCTCCTGACCGCAGAGGAGGAGCAGAGAGGACGGTTCCTCACCTCCAAGGTTCTGGCGGCTCTCGGTCTCACCAGCCGCTCCATGCTGAGGTCCACTGAAGCACGGAGCAAATCAGACGCTCTGCTCAAATTCTAGTGAAAAACTTTTGATTTTGCTGATTTTCACCATTTTTGCTGCAGATTTTTTTTACTTTCTTCCTCTGGGTCGAATCTTTCTTTAGTTATGAACGATTTGGAGAGAAACAACCTCCTCCCTCTGAGCGAAGCCTCATGAATGTGAAACCTTTTTTTTAACCCTTGTGCTATCCTATGGGGTCAAGATGACCCGATCCTCACATTGACGTGTTCTTCCTACCATGACAAAGGTGGATAAAGGTGGAAAGATTTCATGTAATCCATGGACACCAGTGAAGATCACAAATCATTGAAGAAAAAAGGTTCAGAGCTCTGTCTAGTGGGTCTAGATGACCCAACTCCCAATGGTAAAGTGCCTAGGATAGCACAAGGGTTAATGCACATCAGATTAAAGCCACTGAAGCGTGTGTTTCTGTTGGAAAGCAAAGAACACTAACATTTCTGTTTATTTTTGCTTAAAAAAAGGTAAATATGATGAAGGGATGAAAAAATAAACTATGAAGTTTTTGATCAGTAAACTTGTCAGAAAGGTAAAATCAAAGACACATTTGTGTTGTCACATTCTGACATGCATGTCAGCATATAGTTTGCAGTGTCTGATCTGTCCTCCCCTCCTCTTCGCTTTGATCATCTCCTACTCTCATGTTCCGTCATGAAGCTCTGGGTTCTGTCGCCGTGGAACGTCTTTGTTCTTCTGGGTTCTCCACGGACCTCCAGGAGCTCAGAGAGGAACCAAAACGCAAAACAACAGAGGATAAAACAGGAAGACCTGATGACTGCTCTGAAACTAAACAAGGCAGAAAAGCTGCAACGTGTTCACAGAAGTCAAGATCTTTGGAAAATGAATCAGAAACAGGAAACCCAGACGGCTGTCAGGATCTGTCAGCTGGGACTCTTCAGTCCCACGGAGGCAGAGCTCCCAGGATTTGAAGTTCAGCTTCAGTTTCTGGGTTCAGACTTTTTTTCTTTTTATTACTTGTCTGTTCCTTTAGCTGAGCAGACAGATGAGAGCTGAAAGCCTCTTGTGTTGGACAGATTTTACTGTTACAATAGGGATTATGAATATTAGACACACTAGGTGTATATTTAAATAAACCCCTTTTGTCATTTAGGCTAAACTTTATTTATCTTACTCATATCTATAACGGTCTTTGTTGGGGTTCTGGGTTCAGACTTCCTCTTGATCCGTCAGGTTCTGGGTTTGAATCTGTGGGTTCTGGTTTACCGTAGGGATTCCTGCAAGGTTATAATAGTTTCGGATTTTTTATTAGTTTTAGTTTTTATTTCCTTTTGAATTTTTGTTTTTAAATTTATTTAGTTTTAATTAGTTTTTAGAGGCTGCTTTACTAGTTTTTATTAGTTTTTATTTTTTGAAATTGCTTCGTTTTAGTTTAGTTTTTATTAGTTTTAGTGTTAGTTTTAGTTTTTTCTTTTTTTTTGTAAATTAGGATATTTGTCAGGTGCATGATTCAAAATCACCAGAATAAGTATTGTATGATAAAAACTAAATCAAAGATACATTTTGAAACACTTATTATTCAGAGGACACAAGGACAACCATCCTTAAATTAAAATACAACAGCCGATAACAGCATTACGTTATCTGCTCTCTCTTCTTTTTCGGGGGAGGGCGGGCGATGACAGGCTAGCTTGTCTAGGTACTGTTGATTTGCGTTGTTGTGTGCGCTTTTTAAATGTACTTTTAGATTCGTAGGGTTTTTCCCTTTGAGGAGCGTTCCACAAATGTTGTCTCCTGCTTCGACTACAAGGCACTTACTTTAGTTTTCGACGCTGTTATATTCAAAAAAGTCCCAAATAGGACTCTCCCGCTTTCTCCCAACTTTAAATGCAGCCATCACGCTCATGTAAAGGTCTATGACAACGCTAGCCGGCAGTGTCCGACAGACATCATGTGACGTCACAGACTACGTAATGCCGTAAGGTTCAGATACACAGTAAAACTAGCAGGGTGAAGTAAATAGACTTTATTTCAACCCTAAAGACTTATGTGTTAACAAAGACGAAAACGAAGTATTTTTTGGGGTTAATATTAGTTAGTTTCAGTTCGTTTTATACACACAACAAACAGTTTTAGTTAGTTTTCGTTTTTTTTTAAACTCTCGTTTTTATTTTTATTTCAGTTAACGAAAATGTTTTTTCAGTTCTAGTTTTAGTTTTTCCGTTCGTTTTCGTTAACTATAATAACCTTGGATTCCTGTTGGATTGTTCTTTCCTTCACTTCAGCTTCAGGTTTTGCTTTTTCTTTCAGTTTGTTTATGCTTTCATCTAAGAATGTTTCAGTTCACTTTATTGACATTTATTAGCTTTTTGCTTTAGGAAAAGCTTCTAGAATCAGCTTGCTGCTCTCCTTCATTCGGGTTCCACACAGGTAGTTTCTAGAGCCTATATCTTGCAAAATCAACTTTTCTTTAGCTTTTAAGTGAATAATGATGATCAATCCTCACAAAAAAAACCAAAGTGATGGTATTTTGATCTGTTCACACGTTTCTAAGTGTTCCTTTAAAAACCTGCCCCCTGAGCACCAGCCCCTCGCAATCCATCAAAACTAGTGGGTCCTCACATTGTGACGTCACAAAATGAGGACCCTGCTGCAAGCCCCGCCCCCGGGCTAATAGACACGCCCACTTCCTCAATGGAGCTAGCAGTGTTCGGCTAAACGCTTTAATTTTATCGTCACAATAAGCACATCCATCTTTGCAAAAGTTGTTTGTTTTCATGGGAGAAACGGAGACACGCTGCAGAGGCCGACTCTAAGATGATGTCATTAACCCTTGTGCTATCTTAGATGACCCCCCCCTTACATTGACATGTTCTCCCTACCATGACAAAGGTGGATAAAGGTGGAAAGATTTCATGTAATCCATGGACACCAGTGAAGATCACAAATCATTGAAGAAAAAAAGGTTCAGAGCACTGTCTAGTGGGTCTAGATGACCCACCTCCCAATGGTAAAGTGCCTAGGATAGCACAAGGGTTACGTGGGCGGCACCCACAAGGAGCAAAAGGCGGAGCCTCAGAGATCAAGTCGTCTCACTTCCAGGTAGGAGGTGCAAAAATACCTAATTTTTCATAAAAAAATCCTTCTTTCGTGTGCCAAAGGTCATATATGATCGTATACATGGCTAAAGAAAAGCAGGGTATTCTGTAGGCCCTTTCAGACAGACTCACATTCGCCGGAGTTTCTTGTAGGAGGAGAACGCTCCAGGAGGAACCGACTTGATGCCGTTCTGCTCCAGACGTCTGTGAAAGCAAAGAACTTGATCTGCTGCCTGTCAAACAAACACGCTTAGAGAGGATTTAGCAGTGGAGGTTCCTGATTATGACGGGTTTTAGGTCAGACATGACCGAACCCTTCAGGAACATAGAAATTAGGGGTGTGTATTGGCAAGAGTCTGGCGATACGATACGTAGCCCGATATTTTACCGAAACATGTTTTCTTTCTGTTTTTTTAAATATAATGTAATTTATGAATGAAATTTAATGTTTTCCACTGTAATAAAATGGTCAAATTCAGTTTAATGGTCACAATGTTAAGCACTGCAATTGTATCTCATATATAAGTTGCGTTAACCAAAGCAAATTCTTAGTGCTTTTATTTTGGCAAGTTAAAATATAGAAAGGGAACAGTCAACATTGTCTGATTTAAAAATATATATATAAAAAACAAAGAATGAATGAGCCTTAACCAATAAGTTTCTATTGGGGAAATAAAATGCTGTTTATTTTCAGCATTAATGGAGCTTCTCTAGTGCTTTTGAACAGTTCAGGAGCCTGAATGGTGCTTTAAAAATAAAGGGTGGGGGACACACACTGATTCTTTCCAGTAATAAAGTGTAATAAAGTGTAAAGTGTAATAACAATAAAGTGTGATGATGAGGCAGCATGACAGAACGAAGGAAAGTTGCTATAATGTGACAAAAAAGGGCTTTGTTTACATTTCTGCTCTGTTGCACCTTTGCAGACACGCTTCTCACACACGGAAGTAAACTGGTAAAGCTGACCACCACAATGTCAGCCTTTTTCAGGGCGTTGTTCACATCCCTCTGATCCATCAGGTCCCTAATCTAGAATCCATTGCTTTGAGGTTCTGCAGAACTTTAGCCCGCTTTGCTAGCATGTTAGCAGATGCTAAGCGCATTAGCCTATTAGCTGCTGCCGTGCTTCATTGTCCATCTTATTTATCTGAGCCGCTAAAAAGCACAGAAATCCACGTTTTCATGTCTTACTGGCAGCAACATGGCTCAGAGTTTCTGTTTGGTATCCATTCCAAGTATAAACTAAATAGTTCATGTCTCATAACAACAGAACAAGCTGCCTCTGGCGGCATTCTTCCTGTTGTCTTGTGCAGAGTAGAGCTGCTGAAAGAGGCTCCGTGTTCTCTGCTGCCAACTAGCGGTCGGAGGGTGAAGTGGACAACAACAGTCAGACGCTGAAGGACGCTCAGAAATAATTAAATAAATATCGATCTGGCAGCATTTTGAATCGATACAAGTATTGCCAAATGACGTATTGCGATATATTGCAGAATCAATTTTTTCTTACACCCCTAATGGAAATGATCCTCGCAGAAACTAAATCTGGGACAGTTTGCTTCTTACATCTCGGTCATGGCCTCTGGGAGGTGGGCGGGGATGGCAGTGAGGCCCCGCCCCCTACAGTCCACAATGTTGTTGTTGCAGGAGCACATGGGGGGGCAGGATCCGGAGGCCAAGCTGCACGGCTGAACGAAGGCGCTGCCGCTGTTTCCTGACAACAGCAAAGGGTTGAAAATCTTCACTGTTCTCCGTTTTTGGAGCGAAAACACAGTTTTTCTGACAGAAAATCCAGTTTTAGACATTTTTTTTCTTCCTAATTTCTTACATTTCATGATCATTTTTGAGAATTTTCATTCCGGTAGAAGCCGAGCGTCTGTACCTGAGCAGGAAAAGTCGCTCTTCCGCAGCTCGGCCAGGTTGAGGCCCCTGAGAGCCGCAGGGGAACTGCACTGAGTGTAGAGGCCCAGCGCCGGGCGCTGCCGCAGCCACGGAGACAACCAGGCCAGGTGGCAGTCGCAGCGCAAGGAGTTGGAGTGGAGCCGGCTGGAATGGGGGCGGGGCAGAAACAACCTGTGTGTCAGAATGAAAGAGAACCCCTTTGGGTTCCCAGAGAGGGAGGACGGGACACTCACAAGGTGCGCAGCTTGGGCATGTGGTTGAAGCTGGAGACGGGAATGCTGCTGATGTTGTTGTTGTTCAGCGTCCTAACGGGGGGGGGGGGTGTCATGTGACAGGAAGGATGGAGAAGAAAGCAGGTAAGGAGTTTGCAGCAGAAGAACAAACTGTTCTTCAGGGATGATGCTTCAGAACACTCACAGCACTTCCAGAGATCGCAGCGCTCTGAACGCTCCCTCCTCAACACAGCTGATGTGGTTTTTGTCCAGCTGCCTACAGTTGGAAGACAAAATCATCATCATCATCGTCACCCATGTTTCCAGCAGTCTTCCTGTACTTTGACTGACAGGTTTTTGAGATCCGCTGCTCCTCTGAAAGCTCTTCTCGGAACAGCCTGGATCCGGTTTTTCACCAGGTCCCTGAAAGGAGAAGCAGATGGACGCCGGGATGGACGTTATGGATGTCATGATGGAGGTCATGATGGAGGTCATGATGGTCATGATGGAGGTCATGATGGTCATGATGGAGGTCATGATGGACGCTATGGACGCTGCGATGGAGGTCATGATGGAGGTCATGATGGACGTCATGATGGACGTCATGATGGAGGCAACAAGATGGACTTTATGGACGCTGGTGGAGGTCGCGATGGACGCTGCGAAGGACGCCGTGGATGGAGGTCGGGTGATGGACGCAGGACGCCATGATGGGAGGTCATAATGGAGGTCAGTGGATGGACGCTGCGATGGAGGCTGCGATGGACTTGAGGACGCCATGATGGAGGTCATGATGGAGGCCATGATGGTCATGATGGGAGGGGTCATGATGGACGCCATGATGGAGGTCAGTGATGGACGCAGGACGCCGCGATGGAGGCTGCGATGGAGGTCATACGGAGGTCAGTGATGGACGCCATGATGGAGGTCATGATGTAATTTATGGACGCCATGGCGGAGGGTCAAGTGATGGACGCCGCCATGAAGGACGCCGTGATGGGAGATCGATGACTTTGCGGACGCCATGATGGAGGTCAGCACGGAGGCTGCGATGGACGCCATGATGGAGGTCAGCGATGGACGTGCCGCGATGGAGGTCATGATGACTTTATGGACGCCAGCAGACGCGCACGGCAACACGCGATGGTCGCGGCAGGACTACAGCGGTTGGAAATATAGATGGACGCGCAGGACGCCATGATGGATGTCGCGATGAACGCTGGCGATGGAGGTCATGATGAAGGTCATGATGGACGTTATGGCGGCGTGATGGAGGTCGCGATGGAGGTCATAATGGGAGGTCATGATGGACGCCATGATGGAGGTCATGATGGACTTGCACGGGCTAGCGATGGAGGTCATGATGGAGGTCAGTAATGGAGGTCAGTGATGGACGCTGCGATGGGAGGTCATGATGGACTTATGGATTCTATGATGGAGGTCATGATGGAGGCCGCGATGGCTGCGATGGAGGCTGCGATGGACGCCATGATGGAGGTCATGATGGACGCATGGACGCTATGATGATGTCAGCGATGGACGCCGCGATGTGAGGTCATGATGAAGGCCGCGATGGACTTGGCGGACGCCATGATGGAGGTCATGATGGAGGTCATGATGGTCATGATGGAGGTCATGATGGACGTCATGATGGACTTTATGGACGTCATGATGGAGGTCATGATGGAGGCTGCGATGGTCATGATGGACGCCGCGGCTGAGGTCATGATGAAGGTCATGACGGACGCCATGATGGAGGCCATGATGGACGCGGCGGATGCCGCGATGGAGGTCATGATGGATTTATAGAGGGGTCAGGGGTGATGGACGCTGCGATGGAGGTCATGATGGACGCAGACGCCATGATGGATGTCATGATGGACGCCGCGATGGAGGTCATGATGAAGGCTGCGACGGACGCCGCATGATGGGAGGTCATGATGGACGCAGTAGAGGCCGCGATGGACGCCATGATGGAGGTCATGATGGACGCCATGATGGACGTCATGGACATGTCTGCAGACGACGCCCATATGGGTCATTCTCAGGAAACTGTTTTGTTGTTTGAAACTCTTCAAGACCAAATATTCCATTTCTGTTCAAACTGAAAACCCATGCTGGGTTCTGCTTTACATTTCATTTACTGGGAGGTATTTTAAGGCTGATATACGTAATTCATTTGTTTCTTTCATTCGTCGAGGGTTCCGGCGGATGGGTCTTTACGTGAACTTGGTTTTGAGCCGTTTCACGCTATCAAGTTGAGGATTACGCCGTTTATGCGCAACTATTATGTAAACGTTAAGCAATTGTGTGTGATCTTTGCATGATGTTTGATTTTAAATTGCAGGAAGCCCCCTAGTGGTGGGGTAGTGAACTCACAATGTTGCAGAAGTGACGCGTCGCTCAGAGGAGGGAAACCAAAGTCCTCCACAGACGCCGACAGATAACCTTAAAACGTCCCTGTAACCTTTGGAGGAATCTGAGCTTTGGCTTCAATCAAACAGAGCATTTTTTGAATTTGAAATATCAGATTTAAATCCTTTTAGTTCTTTCAAGGATAAAACTGAATGGACAGGAAGCAGAGGAGCGCCCTGAAAGAAAGGCGTCACAGGAAACCTGAGGCTGGATTTAGCGCTGAAATGGCTGCAGCATGGGGATACTTGGACACACAAAAGAACCGTTCACTCCATTGTTCCTGCAGAAAGGGCTGAAAGGTTCAAAACGGAAAAAGCTAAAGTGGATATTTCCTTTTATCACATTTCAGATGGGAACTGGGGAGGCGGAAAGAAGTGAGGAAAAAGCAGATGCAGTCCCTCTGTGTGTTTGATGGGAAAGCTGAGCACGCTTATTGATAAAATCAAAGTTTCCAAATGAAAAAAAGAGGCCAGAGGATGTTCTGTAAATGTGGTAAATGTCCAGGATTTTAGGTGATCATCTGCTGTCATCAGGAGCTCTTTGAGTCTCAGAGGGACTGCTTTGTTCTTCAGCGGCTGGCGTTCTCCCGGGTTTCCTTCCCTCTCGGCGGTGCATTCCCAGCATCTGCTCGTGTTCCCCGATGCTGTTCTGATGCTCATGCATGTGAGTGAAAGAGACAAACGTCAGCTCCGCCTGCTGTTCTCTCCGGTCCTAACAACGGTTCATTCTGAGACCAAAATGTTCCCAAAGACAGGAGGACAATGGGTCTTGCCTCAGGGGCAAAAATACATAATGTAAGATGGCTTCTGCTCGAGTCGCCTCTGCTTGGGGGCTGGACCGCAGGTTTTTGGGTTGTCCGGTCTGTGGAGGGTCAGATGAGCAGCTGCACTTTAGGGTCTTTAGTTCCCTTGAGGCTCGTACGGTTATTTTATGGGAATGGAAGGTACCATTGTCGTTAAGGCTAATGACGCACAGATGACGTATGGATGATGCTGTCGTACGGCGTCCTTACGCCACACTCTAGTAAGGTAAGAGTACTGGCTCCCCACTGACCGTGCACAAATGCTGCATGCACAGGGGTGTGCACGTGATACAAAAGTCCCCGCAGCTTTCTAAAGCTACGCTCACATGTGACGCACATTCAAGACCGTGCTAAACGTGAGTTCTTGAACAAATGTCCGCGAAAGGCCATGGCGGCTTCACACTGAGGCGTTGCCGGGCGGAGCTCGTGTCCGCTCCACAGATGGACGGTCTGAGTGAAATGTCGTAGCGGTGTAAATCTGGGCTTTTTCTTTCGCAGCACTATTCTGACATTTGAAAGACTGGGTGTCGTTGAATATATTTATTCGATTTATATGACCAATTTTTAAACCTCACACTCACAGGACTAAAAAAACGTCACTACCACAAATCTGAGAGCCTGATTGCTCAAAGTTCAACTGGTTGGACCTTTGAGCGTGTGTCAATGGGGTTTATGTGCCACGAGAGTTTTGAAAGCATAAAACGCACGTTTGCGTGCCTCACACTTTTCACTGGAAGTGGTCGTTTGAACGAACGCTGTAGAGGACTGAGATCTTCTATTGGCTTTAATCACAGATTCGGTTTTGTCAACAGGAGGAAGCAGAGCAGCGGTTCTTTTACGACAATCCAAAAAATGTACGTTTCATTCAAATAACATGCAATAATTCTTCCATGATGTTCAGTTTTTTACTGTTTGCTTCAGTGAAACTTTTGACAAACATTAAGAAATAATGGTTTGTTGCAGTTAGACTTTGGTTTAAACCAAAAACATCCACAGATTTTCACACTTTTGGTTGAGAACTCTGCTTTTTTTTGTTTTTTTACACACACACACAAAGACAGACACACAACATCAGGATGCTTGTCTTTGGGTTGTCAGGATATCTGTTGCCGGGACCCAGCGGGTCTGGAGACGAGGTTTACTGGATGGAAGCAGAGCGGTCACAGCTGGACGTGTGTGCACGTGCGCGTGCATGTGTGTGGACAGTTGGTAGTCCTACAATATTTGTTCTGTGTCTGTTCGGATCTGTTCCGTCATCTGCCGAGTCCTCCTCATCCCTCCTTTGTTCTGTGCCGTCGCTCCAATAAGCTCCTCTTCACAGTGGAGGGTGAGAAAGGCAAACTTTCCCACTCGTCTTCTCGTCTCCTGCTGTCCATCAGCCTCCTCCTGCTGCAGGACAAACAGCCGCTACTTTCACTCAAACTCTCCTTTCGTTTTTTTTAAGTCGACGGTTCAGACTTTAGCTTGAAGAAAAAGTTTCAAAGAAAGTGTTTAATACCGTCTGGAAGGTAAATGAGGAAACAGGCTGCTGTGTCTGAATCCCCACCCTCATCCCCCACTACTAAAAAACGATGCCGCACAGGATTAAGGGCGGCCGTGGTGCAGCGGTAAGGCGGTCGACCTCTGATCAGACGATTGTAGGTTTGATTCCCGCCCTGCCCGCCCACGTGTCGAAGTGTCTTTGAGCAAAACAACGTCCCTCTGGTGGAAGGTTTCACAACAAAAAATGTCAGAACAGTTTTTTATCCAACTGCTATAGACATGTTAAAGCTGGATATCGTCTTATAAATTATGTTTGGAAACTCTATTTATATTAATTAATTTTATTGTTATTATTATTTCTCTGTTTTTTATCAATTTAACACATATTGAAGCACTTGTAATGTAGTTTTATGTATTGTTTATTATTTTAGTAGTAAGTTGTTTATTTTGTCTGTCTGCCTGTCTGCCTGCCTGTCTGCCTGTCTGTCTGCCTGCCTGTCTGCCTGTCTGCCTGCCTGCCTGCCTGCCTGCCTGTCTGTCTGTCTGTCTGCCTGCCTGCCTGCCTGTCTGCCTGCCTGCCTGCCTGTCTGTCTGTCTGCCTGCCTGCCTGTCTGTCTGTCTGTCTGTCTGTCTGTCTGTCTGTCTGTCTGCCTGCCTGCCTGCCTGCCTGTCTGCCTAGATTTTCAGTTTGGGAAACACTGACCAGCCACTGCAGTAGACAGGAAGGACTTTATCTACTGATGAAGACCACAAAAATCTCTGTCTTTCAAAATAAAGCAGAAAGAATCCAGCTGGTCTCAACATGAACATCTAAAGCATTCATGAAAAAATACAGAATGACCAAACAATGAGGGGAACCATCAATGAAACATGAACTCCTGATTTTATCATCAAAGTAAACATAATCATTTACTGGAAGAAGAAGATGGAGCAGAATGATGTTTAGAAATACTGGATTTTCACAAACCTCTCTCCTTTCAGTCTTTCACAGAGAAAAGGTTCCTTCTTCGCTGAAAGGAGGAGATGAAGCTCTGAGAGAAACCCGGATCACAAACAGAGGACCTCTGGACGTCCTCCGCCTGTGTTTGAGCAGCATTCAGGTGAAGCGCCACCTCCACTCACCTCCACGCTGCTGCAGCCGCTCGGCAGCTGCCGTCTGCACCTCTGCCAGACTCAGCCTGCTAATTAGTCCCACTCACATGCCAATCACCTGCTGTAATGAGGACGGCGCCGCCATGCCGCCTCATGAGACCAACGCTGAAGTGTCTTCACTGACGCGCTTAAGCAGGAACACTTTCCCTTTAGCACCAAGAATACTTTGATATTTTCCTAACTTCTGGAAACATTGACATTGAATAAAAATTAACCTATTTTTCATTTGATAAGAAATTGAGATTAAAAAACGGTTTTTAATTTAGAAACAGGTTATGTTTCTCTTTTAATGCAAAGACAAATTTGTTGCTTTTTTTAGTTAAAAACATTGAAGCGATATCGTGAGATTCCAGGAAACTCTTCAGTTTTTCTGCTCTGTGTTTATTTCATGCAGCTGATAAGATTATGAAAGGTATCCTGTAAAAAGTGATCCGTCATTCCTCACCATCAGATGAAGAGAAGACGCTGATTTAACGTGGAGTTCACAGATGTTCACAGATGTTGGTCTGGAGACATTTTCAGTAAAGCTCATTCATGATTTTTTTTAACCAAATCATTGTCAACAGGAACAATGAAGCGTGTCCCCGTCAGGCTTTTTTGGTATTTTTTATGGTAGCTGAGGCAGCGCACCAAAAAGAAGTGAAACGCTGCAACAACAAGAACATTATGTCCCAAATAAAATAAAAATCCTGCCGATGGAAATAGATAATCGTGGATGGTTTATGCTGATGCACTGCTGTCAGAGAAAGGAGAAACATTTAAAAGGATTACGAATTGGAAAACAAACGAGAAAGTAAGTGAAGATGTTTGTGTTGAATGTCGCTGTGTGCCTCTTTACAGTGTTGTTTGGTTTGGCCATGAGGTTTGAAGGACATCTAGTTTATTGTTAGCTTCGGCTAACGCGGTGAAACCGAGTGTGCAGAAAAAGAATCGAATTCTGCAGCTTTACTCCATATTCAACAGATCCATGAACCACGGCTCGGTCTCAGTCCAGAACGTCTAACCCAGACAAACACAGCTAACAGGTTCTGAGAGGCTGGAATGAATGGAGACGACCGACGGCTAAATACTCCAGCAGTTTATTACCGTGGGTGTTCTTAAATTCATTAGTGTTCATGTTCATGTTTACATGCTTTAGGTGTGGACGGGTTTGTGGACAGAGGAGGAGCGACCAGAAGTATTGAAGCCACCGAAACGTCAGATCAGCTTCAACCAAAGTCATGAGGAGCCTCTGAAGCTTAAACTGAATTCCAAAACAAAGAAGCATTTTTTTCCAGCTGCAGCTTTGAATCCGGCGTCTGACGACGGTGTCTGCTGTCGGTTTGTGGATCAATAGGGGACAAAGAGGCAAGAAGAAGCAGAGGAGGATTTTAGAGAAGCCGGTAAAAATGTGCAGAAGCACAAAGCAGACCAACGGGAGAAGGTTTCTGTGCTTTTCAGGCACATTAGCTTCACGGGGTCCATCAACACAGCAGGAGGAAGGAAAATCACTCCTGCTGGAGCTGCTGCTAATGGTTTTATGCAGCCAGTGTGTTGCTTTGTGTGTGTAGGTGTGTGTGTGTGTGTGTGTGTGTGTGCGTGTGTGTGCGTTTGCACTGATTGATCAGACATGCCAAGTCCATCTATGCTTTCCCTGCTGGGAGCTCGAGTGTGATATTGCCAAAACAGAAAATATACCCCCCCCCCCACACACACACACACATGCACACATTCATGCACATACTTGTTCACTTTTGCCTGTAGTAGATGGAATTTTCTGGAACTGCCCGACAGTGCAGCCTTCTAGCCTTTTCATAATTCACATTTGTATAAAAGTTCTTTTCTGGTCAGTTTTGAGCTGCAGAATAAACATTAGAAGCAGCTAAAAATGATCTAAAAAAAACACACACGATCCTGCTATTGATGAGACTTTAAGGGCAGACAGGGATTTAAAAACTGTGCTTGATAATACCTGAATGTATCAGGGATTTACTATAAGAACATGAGGAAAACGCCGCTGCCAGCAGCCGCTGACGTATTGATTTCCATCAGCAGCAAAGCGACCGGCTGCTGTCAAGGTCAATGTTGGCTCTGGTTCATTATCCTGTAACTGCTGTTTCAGGTTGAAGCTAGCACGCAAACATGTTTTGGGGCATTTTGGGGATGAACCATTGAGTGTGAACTGGACTGAGCGGCGCCGCCCCCCTGGTGTTCCAAACAGGAAGTACTCACCAAAATCCCATAGACGTCAATGGAACAACAAACAACTGTTACTCTATTGTTTTGGTCAGAAGAACCGTTCTGGCTCTGGTACCTTTTCCTAAAATGATAGTCTTCATTTTTTTTTTATGTTTTGTTCTGTAGTTCAAGTTATTCAAATTATAAACTGTCCGATCAAATGCCTCAATTCAAAGTAGGCGGAGCCAGCTGGCCCCCACGTTGTAAACCCTTTTTGATATGAATAACGTCAGGCTCAGTCCCGGTCTCTAATACAGTCAATCAACGGAACCCATAAAAGTACAGTTTGGTGAGTATTTTATCGCTATAAAATTATGTTAACAAAAGTAGCAACATACATGCAATCTTCTAATACATTTTGAAAATTTGTAGCACTGGTATTTCCATATAGATTTAAGGACACAAAGTTGCACTGATTAACCAATCAGCACCTGTCTTCTGTCAGGCAGTGGGCTTGTCGTCTTTCACCTGCCAATCAGGTAGAAAAATGTTATTGAAACCGGTTTCTTGGTTTTGGTCAATTTATGTTCCCAGATCCTGGGCTAACTTCTTTAGTATTAATAATTAATTAATGCTTTAGTATTAATAATCATAGTGATTCTGAACCGTCAAAAAGGAGTCGTTCAGGATCATCTGCATTTACCTTTACATCTACTTAGCACTTGAATAAAGCAGTAACTTAAGGGAATGAAAGCTCTACATAGAAACTCAGTAAATGTCAGTTGGGGGCTGATGCCTTTCCCTATTATTAACTTCAAAAATGTTCTTATATTTCTCACTAAACGACTGAAACTATTAAGTTAGTTAGGCTTTATTTAGCTTCTTTTGAATTTTTAGTACCCTAAATCAGATGACAACTGTGTTTTTGGTGTTCTTTACATGTTCTTTTGGCATTTTTCGGATGAAGCAGGACGTTCGTAGGGCCGACAGTCCCCGCCTACAACACAACTTCTGATGAACTCCTGTGGTTCTGTGGAAATAAGTTCTAGAAAACGACTCGGGTTTTGGGATTATGGCTAAGATGGCGCAATCATAATTAACTCTTTGAGAATAGATCAAAAGAGGATCAGGGTGGGATTTAATGTTGGTAGTGGAATTTTCTCAAGAGTGTTTGTGAAGGCTAGACCGGGTGAACATACTCCAAAGTTTTTAAAGGCTGTGTCACACAACCACAATGTACATTTAGTGCATATCGGACAGAGCAAAATTGGTCATATGTGAATCCACGTGGAAAAAGTGAGAAAAGTTGTGGTATTAAAGTGAAATATTCATGAATGAACCACACAAAGAACACATAAACCAACATAAACGAGTCTGGCACAAAATGTGTGCGTCACATCTGAACAAATGCACACGCTTTCCTCTGAATGTGCGTTTGCAGAGACGATGTTAGAAACAAGAACAGAGAAGCAGGACCCAGACTTAAACATTCGGAGCCGCACTCACAGTCGGGACAGAGCCTCGTTCTTCTGAAACAGCAGCTCTGGAAGCTGGCTCAGACGGTTTCTGTTGAGGCGGCTGCAGAGGCAAGAGGAAACGTGGCGTCAGACATCAGTCGAGTCAGTTTTTCTTTAAGAGTTTGACTTCTGGACTCTTACAGTCTCTCCAGCTCCTTCAGCTCATCAAATGCTCCTCTCTCAATGTTGGAGATCTGGTTCTCCATCAGGTGGCTGCAGGAACATGACATAAAAAAATACCTAAACTAGCACAGACACATGCCAGCACACAGATTTACGATCCAAATTCATATTATTTTAAACTGGTCATATAAATTCATTCTCCTGCAATCTATGCTTAGAAATGTGTTTTGTGGAGCTTTGACGATGCCCAACACTCCAGAGATTGGACAGTACCCGCACTTCCTTTCTGCTAAAGTAATGGGAAAAATCCTGAATAAATAAGAAGAGCTGCTGTGTCGCCAAGAGACATGAGAAGACGGATTATCAGAGAAATGAGGTCCAGCAGGTTGAAGGCATCTAAAACAGCTTTAGAATGACCAAGAATGAAAACTCAGAGCCACTCACATGGACTGATCTACACTCATAGAAGCTCTAAGAAGCTCCAAGAAGCTACAAGAAGCTCCAAGAAGCTTTAAGAAGCTCCAAGAGGTTTCAAGAAGCTCAAAAAAGCTGCAAGAAGCTTCAAGAAGCTGCAAGAAGCTGCAAGAAGCTACAAGAAGCCGCAAGAAGTTCCTAGCTCTGGGAAATGACTCATTGTCAGCCATGCACAGACCCATCGATGCACAACACGTTTTTGCTGCTGCATTTTCAACACTTTTTTCAAGGTCCAACTGTTTCCTCTGGATTCTAAGGATTTAGGTAAAATGCTGTAATTTTTTAATGAAAACTTTTTAAAATATTTTAATTTTTACTGGCTTTTTATAGACTTGAAGCTATAATATAATCATTTGCATATTAAAAAGTATCTAAATGTCTTATGTTCAGAGTTCAACCTCAAATCATATTTGTTGTGTCCTGTTTGACTACTTCCTTGTTGAAGGTGACTGATTTTTCTGTCGGAGTTTGCTTTGATTTCCAGTTGTTTCTAAAACGTGGATGTCTCCTGATGATGTTTCTGTGCGTGAAGCTCCGACTCACAGCACTCGGAGATGTCTGAGTCCTGACAAGTCGGACTTGGTGATGACAGTCAGGTTGTTCCCGTTCAGATCCCTGAAACACAAAGATCAGCAGATCAGGAAGAACCAAAGCCGTAACACGTCAAACATGAAATATTCATCTTCAAAGCTTCAGGCAGCTGCTGTCATGTCCCAAATCACTTTGAAGACAGATCAAAAATGTACTAAGTTTGTCATTTAGCCCTTATTACAATTTCAGTCTGAAATAACACATTAAGAAAAAAAATTCATTTTGGAAAAACATCAAGTCCCAGGAAAGATTGTCTCCTGGAAAACCGGATTTTTTTGGCTTTTAGTATTGGTAGTGAGGCAGATGAGCTGCTGAGGTTCCTTAGCTGTTCTGTAAAGTCCCTCTCCAAGGAAAATCATGTTGTTGTTTTTCTGTTTTTGACATGTACTTGTGGCATTTCTCTTATAAAAGGGAACAGATGTAATAAGAAATCCATTACTGGATTCCCCACATGCATTTTAGGTGTGTCCAAGGCTGGATGATGTTGTTGGCCGCACGTATTTAAAGTTAAACTTAAAGTTAAAGTCCCAAATGTGTCCTCCACATTTGTGTTAAGTTTCTTTTAATGCAGGCTTGCTGTCCTGCATTAACCAAGAGAGCTTAAAAATAAGAACAAGAATAAAATTAGGAGATCTGTTTTATTATTCCCTAAATGAAAATAAGAAAAATATCACAAAGTTCTGGAGTCCCGAGCAGGCTGGCTCCCCGTCCCACAGTGGGACTCCCGTTCGGCCACCAGCTCGCCTCCGGTGCGTGATCAGGATCGCTCCAGCTCCATCGGCCTTCGCCCAATATTAGCAGGGATGGGTAGTGTTGGCCGATTTGCTCCAGACGGTTCAGATACCAAATCGCGCGGCGCTGCTGAAATCTTGCTGCTGCCAGACCTTGGCACTGCACCCGTCGCCCAAATCTGCTTGTGCAAGCCTCAAATCTGAACCACAACCAGTGCTACTTGCTGCTGCAATGTAGCTTAAATTCAAAGCATTTTCCAGGGCTTATCCAAATTCTTTTTGGTGTGTAGGTTTAATAAACAGCAGGGACTGATGCACACATTCATTGTGTCATTGCACACATTGTTCAAAAGTGTCGATTTGGAACCAAAAATATGTCACTTTTTACAGTTTCTTTGTCGCTAAAGAGAAACTGTTGAGAATAGAGACTGTCAGTCCAGTCTGTGTTGTTTGTGCCCCCCCCCCTTCAAGCTCCTCACTCTTGCAAGACACAGCTTGCAGAAAAGGGGGATCTATCAGCTCAGCACCAACGGCCACGCCCATGTAGAGGAGTTTTTGGAAACAGAGGCGTCAGATAGACATGAAACATGGCTTTCAAAGACGTTTAGGTTGTGGGATTTTGGTTGAAAACTTCATAATCATAATGAAATCACCACTGGGTACAAGCACTTCTACCTTGAACCCGAACGAGTCCCTTCATGCAAACACAGATCCTTGAAGATGCTGTCGCATCATCAGGTGGAAAAGCCACAACCAACTGTCTGCCAGCGGCTGAGTAACGAGAAAAACCATGTGAGCCAAAGATGGAGCTCAGAGATGAAGTAGAGTCAGAAGCAGAACTCTGACGAACACCAGCGGAGAAGCAGTGAGACCCGAGTTCCCAACCATCCACCCAAGTCAGACTTCATCTCCTCGGCCGTCTGTGTTGAGTGATGTCTTCTTAACCGGGTATTCTTTCCAGCAAAGATGTAAAGCATGCAGGAGATGTTTAACCTGGTGATCTCACTGTCCAATGTCACAGACAGCTGCAAAGATGGAGGTGATGATGTCAGTCCTCCCAGTAGGCTTTGTGGTCAGAGGGGTAAACTGAGCTGTGTGCAGGTACCTGAAGGTGTGTGTGTTGAGTTTGTGAGTGTCATGTTCCTGTCAGAATGGAAAGGGTGGAGCATCTTCTGACATTGTCCCATGGAAAGAGAAGAGGGCGGGAGCATGGAGCGTGAGAACTCGAACAAAACAAAAAAAAAGAAAACAGTTCTTTCGTGCTTGAAGTCACAATGACCTCCAATCTTTAAGGATTTCACTACATAACAGACTATCATCTAGGGCAAAAGGCAATTTTGAACTGCCAGCTTATCGTGGTGGCTGTTGCAGAACTTGGTTGATCCTAGGGGCCATGCTGTCTGGGCCAAATCTTCTTGTTCTGGTCTCCCAAGGCAGACAGGTACAGGTGGTAAACCAGATCAAAAGCCAGAGGTCTTTCATGGAGAAACCCTAAAGTCTGCCACATCACCCATGTAGGACTTTGACTTGTACTAGTTGAGGAAAGAGGAAACTATTGAGAATCTAGATATTGATCCGAAATTTTCTCTGAATTCCCAATAAGCTGAAAATCAGCAGAATTTCCAAAAGAAAAACACACAGAGCCGTAATCTGGTGTTTGGTAAAAAAACATCAAAGCAAACGCAGAATTTCTCCAGATTTTCCTCGAAATCCCCTATGACGTAGCGTCAATCTGCATCCGTCCTCCTCTTGAATGTCATTTTCTAAACATTTGAGATGATCTGTGATCAGGTACAAAATTCAAATTGAATTCAGGAGGATTCAATGTGATTTTCATTTTGTGATCAAGCAAAACTGGAAAACCAAGGTTGGAAAAGGCCCACAGATGATGCCTCCCATTCTAGGTCAACGTTTGAGCTAGAAAAAAAATTATCATTCCATAAAAAGAAGAAGCCATGGTGTACCTAGTGAAGTGGTTGGTTGGGCATGGGGTTGGTGGAGAAGCCAGAGATTGGCGTGTCGGAGTGGGTCATTGTTGGTGGGGGGTTGAGAACTAATGTGGTGTTATTAATTAATAATAATTGATACCTAATTGATCCCACAATGGGGAAATTCTTCTCCGCATTTTGACCCATCCCCTGGGGAGAGCGGTGAGTTGCAGCCTAGCTGGCTGGGGAGTATGGGGATCGATCTGCCAACCCTTCGATTGTTGGACGACCTGTTCAACCGCCTGAGCTAAACTGCCGCCCATTGCACGGACCATAGACCATAAACTGCCGGAGAAACACCAGAACCCAGTCAGGGGCTGATGGCCTCAGAAGAACCCAGATGATTCGTTCTGAAATCATTTTTCAAGTGGCGTCTGCATGTGAGGAGCAAGAAGCTGAAGATGAATGCCGCCTTGCTCTGATGAGGCGTGGCAAATCCAGTTTGGTGCAGTGTGGCTGGGTCAAGGGTCAGCAAAGTGACAGACGCCCCCCTCCTTGAGTGGCGACTCTACCAAACAATAGCTTGTTAAAGCAGAACGCGTCTCACACATGAGCAGACAATCGCCGCCTCGGTGGGCAGCGAGGCTGGGATTTTCTGCTCATGTGTGACTGATGAGGTCTTATGCACCAGAGCTCACTTTAACGGGGGTCTTTTCCACTTTGCTTTTACACTGAGAAAAATATCAATTAGTGTATAATGTCCCTCATTTCATGAGTAAAATATAAGTTATCTTATAACCTGAAAGTTGCTTCTAAAGAAAAAACTGATCATTACTTTTGTTATTTCATTCTTCTCTCGTTATTTCTGCCCTTCCACCTGGTCCTCACCAATTCTCCTCTTCATCTTCACTTTCACATTTTCAATTCCCATCCTGACAACCTGAGAACAGAAGTCTCCCGATCGTTTTCCCACTTCTTTCACAATTTCAAATCTTCTTTTTTCCATTTTTTTTCCTCACCTCCCATGTTCCCACATGGCAGAGGATGCAACTGATTCAGTGACAGTTCATCAGCACGAAGACAGGCAGAGGTTGATGGGAAAGCAACATCCGAACGTCTCCTGAGAGGAAAGCCTCTTCTCATTTTGGATGTGGGTGTGTGACGGATTTTACATCATCGAAGTTTACACTTTTTCAACGGAGAGGATAAATAGAACCAAAGTGGTTTCAACTGAACTTTAGTGTCTAAAGTAGTCAAATGTGTCGACAGAAAACTTGAGGTGGAAAGATGTCAGGAATGATAACATCTCTTCGTTTCCATAAAAAAAGATGTTTTGTTTTGATGTTGAAGGCACCTTAAACATCTCTTTTTAATGATTGACTCTTTGAATATTTGCAGGATGCAGGGCAGCCTCACAGCATCACACAATCACTATCATGCTTGTGTTAGTTTCCATCCAGACACTTCTTCCAGAAAGTTTCTCTTCTGTCTCATCATGTCATGTATTTTCTGAGCACTGGCAGCTACAGGCTAACGTAGCTGACCAGCGACTACTGATTGCCTCATCAAGCAGCAGTAACACCCAAATTTGAAGACACTATTTTTTCCATATCTCTCCACTTGGAGGGATAATTGTAGGGTTAGGGAGAAGCTGAAGGGGTAGGGGAGAATTTTGGATTTGGGCTATCCCTTCCTCCATCCATCAATTCTTACATCAATTGATTTCCAATAATGCTTAATCCCTTTTGGGGTGATGGGTTTGCTGGAGCTTATCCTTATCATTGTTGAGTGAAGGTGGGGTAAGCTCCAGATGGATCTCCAGTTCATCGCAGGGCCACACAGAGACAGACAACTTCAAACACTCACATTCCCACAAAAGAGACCAAAAGTCACCAATTACCTTATGGAGCAAGTGGTCCCTGGAGAAAACCAGAGAGAAAGGGAGAACTCCACTCAAAAAGGACCCAACTGGAATTTGAAACAGGACCTCCTTACTGTGAGGTGAAAGTACTAACCACCATGCAGCACACAGTGCATAGTGGCGTATGGCTGCTTTTCTCCATGACTGAATCCACTGGAATTACGTTATTTGAAGAGTTATGAGCTGTGGAAGTAGAAATAATGTAAACACTGGAACTAAAGTACCAGTGTTAAAGGGTTAACCAGAGTTGAGTACAGAAAGAAAAAAAGCTATCACAGGCGGCTACACTAGTCTTCCTTTGAGTATTCATCAAAAGACCTCCAGCACTAACAACGCGGAGCAACACTGACCTTTTTACAGAAACACATGAATATGTAGAAAAGAAAAGAAAACATTAAAGATTCAAAATATGTTGGTTTTTTAGATCTTTGAGTTCTGAATCCTGTTACTATTGGCTTGTACTCAAGCTGGACCTTAAAAGACATGAATCCGATTCTGAAAATTGATAAAGGTTGACATTTAGCACTGATTAAAAAAAGGAATTGGCATGTGAATGTGTTTGGGTTTTGCGTGTGTGCGTTTTTGTGTTTGTGTGTTGAGAGTTCAGATGTGCCTAATGTACTTTGTTTTCCCGCTCTCTTCCACCTCATCAGGCATTGACACTAATCCTTCTCTGGCTGTTCTACTGCAACACACATGCACGCACACACACACACACACACACACACACACACACACAAGTATACAAATCCATGCAGTTGTCTTTAGTGGTTTGTTGCATAGACATCTACGAATTTGAATGATTTACACCAGGGGTCTCAAACTCAATTTACCTGGGGGCCACTGAAGGCGGGGTCTAGCTGAGGGAGGGCCGCAACTTCAATGCACACATACGAGCTACTTGTGAGTGTCTGAGAGCCAATATTATTGTATGGAACATGTACTATAATATTAACTATACTCTATTATTAACTGTTTTCTGTACAAAATGTACTCATAAAACTCTCATTCAAATAAAATACGTAAATAAAAAAATATACAAGTAAATAAATCAGTAACACATTTCTGTTTAATTAGTCTTCTATATATGCTGTTTTCTCATTTAAATTTCCCTATTAACACAGTTCAGTTAACACTGTTGAATTATAACTATTAAACACTAAAGAAGACTTAAATTCTACAGTTCTGTAAATCCATCAATGGTTCTTCTGAACACGGCTTCTCTTGTCTCCTTTTTACTGCTGGACACTTGGCAGCACTTCCTCCCAAACAGCTGAGACCCTCAGTGTGGATAAAGATGATTGTCTGTAAATCTGGACTGGACTCGAACTTATTGAAATTGAAGGTGGAGAAGTCAGAGAAGATGTGCTCCCAATTTTGAATCTGTGTTTAATTTTTTTTTAAGTTTACTTTTTAAAACACAAATTAGTAAAGGAGAAACAAAATTCAGTAACCATTTTTGGACTTTCTTTCTTATGACTTTTGCACATTGAAAGCCCGGTCACAAGTTATTGTAGAGCAGCCAGTCATCCACTCTTATATTTTTATAGCAACAAGGCCCCAACCTGAGCGAACGCAGCTGGAAACTTAGTACTGCACTGACTGCAAGCCACCAATTGACTACTAAACAATGCATTATGGGAAATGTGTCCTGACGGTTTTTGTAGTTGAGTGATCAATTAAAATAATTTAAAATACCAATTGATTAAAAAAAGCTACGTACATTACAAAACACTAAAATAAATATAAAAGATATAATAACACAGATCATACTAAGGGGGAGAGGCACATTAAAACTAAATTGCATGTTTAGGACAACTTCAACTTCCGGTTCCCCTTTAGTCTCGCTGCACCTTCGCCTTCCCATCAGGCGTAACCATAACCTCAGCCCTCCTCCGGGTCTGTGTGGCCTAGAGAAAAGTTCAGCATGTATTTAGATACGTTCTAAAAAGTAAAGTAAGGAACTCCTTAATGTGGTCCGGGGAGGGAGCGGTCAGGTTTCCTGCCTTAAATGTTCTCCTGCTTTAAAGTGCGGTCAATGTCCCGCCTCCAAGAGTCATATGCTCCACTGTGATTGGTTGGTTTGTCAGCTCCGCGCACAAAATTGAAAAGGTGTCCTTCATACAGACTGGCGGGCCGCATTAACATTAAACTTTCATATTAAGGCGACGGCCGCAAAATATCATCTTGGGGGCCGCAAAAAGCCCGCGGGCCGCGAGTTTGAGACCACTGATTTAAACCATTGCTAGACAATGCCAAACCTCCATGCACACCTGGGTCAATCCAGATGCTCTTTGGTCCTCAAGAACCAGAAGTCCCAACACCAATGGAGTTCATAACAGATGGGGTTCCCGCAAGATGACAAATACGAGTACACACACACAGATCTATATGTTTCCCAACTTTACAATAAGTATAGTTCAGACTCAGTTTAAAGTGTCCGAATGTTAGCTGCATTTTGTGTTTGATGGTGGTTAGCTTCCGTCATGAGAGGCTTCCACGCTTTTGTTTTGGATTTAAACGATCCCCCTAGTGTTCAGCATGAGGAAACACATTTTTGGTGTTTGTACAGTTTTCCGGAAAAAAGGCCGTCGTCATGGCGATTAGTGGTGAACTCCGTGTTCATTTCAGCGTGTGCGAAAAAGGAGACGCACCACTGCATTCAGACTGTCAGAATGAATGAAATAAAGCGTCTCAGGTGCATTCAAGCGCTCTCTTTCACCCTGTCACACTACATCATCAAACTTACATGTTTATAGAAAAGAACGGCGTCTTTGTTTGTTTGTGTGTTTCATTTTTGAAGCACCGGTTTGAGCACCGGAATCATTTCAAAAGTATTGGTTCAGACGGGCACCAGATCCAATCCAAGCAGTTCTCTTACTGATCTATAAGAGCAGCTGAAACCTGTTAACCTTTTTTATCTGTATATGAATCACTGTTTAGTGGAGCCAGTTCTGGGTCACCAACAACAACCAAGCAAACAAAGCTTTTTATTTCAAAAACATCGTGTTGGGTATTTTAAACCTTTTACATTTATTATTTTTTTCAATGCTCACATTATTGACTTGATTATTACAAAGATCATGGATCATTTTAACACTCATAGGTACCAAATCTGTCAAGTACATTAATTCTTTGAATGCCTTTGATCCATCTCCTCTCAGGGACTTTTGCACAGCCTTGTATTGTCACTTGTCTCTGTGCATCAGTGTGATGGATTCTGGACTCGTCTAATGCTGTCGTCCTGTTACTGTGGGAAACAAACCTCTGCCACCCGGATCTCGATGAGACCAGAAAAAGAGCAATTTTTGAGGAGCTGTAGAACTGATACTTATGTTTTTAAATGATCTTACATGAACTGAAGTTAAAAAAAAAAACATATATATCTTCCTTAAGTTCTTCACCGAATCGCCTCATTTCTCTTGACAAATATTCTGACTCAAAGGGTCTCCAGTTTTCAGCGTAGCCCCGACAACCCCAGTGGGAAGGATGTTCAGTTTGACTGGGGCAGTCACCTTGATAAATGACCCTGTTAGTGTGGACTGTCTCCCAGGGACGCCTGCACACACACTCTCACCCTCCACTGACTCTTCCCCCTCCAGTCACACTCAGATCACTTTACATGCTAATTGGGGAACAAGAGCGTTAACAGATAGCTGTTTAACGAGCCTCCCTAAGTAGCTGTAGGGCAGGGCCGGACTCAGGCTATAGATGGTCTGAGGAGAGGTCTTTAAAACCAGGAGGCAGTTCAAAAGGTCACACCTTTTGTTGATGGTCAAACCTCAAACAGCAAAAATAAGAAAAATCTGCTGATTAAAACTGTTTTTTTATGACTACAGTGTTGTTGTGGGGTTATGTTTTCTAAAAGGAATCATTGAAGGTGAAGTCTGTAAAGTATAACAGATGTTTAAGGCTGCAGAACTCCTGAAATTATACACTTTTCTCTGACAGACATGACCATTTTCACGTTTCTTTCTCGTTTAAACTCTCGACGTTCAAACCTTCAAAGGAGAAAAAAACAGTATCATGGAAGGAAAACTAAGATCAGATCAAGATGAGTATTTATGTAGATTTAGCAGACTGAACACTTTCTGGACAGGAGGCACAGCATGGAGGAGAATGATGGAAAAGGTCAAACAAAGTGTAAAAGCATGCAAAATCGCATGAAAGAAGAACTGGGATAAACCAATGGACAACTGGCATAGGATTTGGTTTGATCACCCTTTTGGTTTTCTGATGGTGGCTAAAAGGCCCGTACACATCGGTATGAATTTCACGTGCGATATTCTCCGACGTTTAACGCCTCGTGACTAAACAAAGGGCACTAATGTGAGTGTGCACACCGACGCGTAAAACGCCTCCAGGAACCACCAACCTCCACCAGGAACAACAACCGCCAAAGACTAGGGACTTATTTCATGCACATCTTTAGGCATTTCTGATCAATCTTTACTCTCATGGCTTCTGGAAGTAAATCAGTTTTTCAAAGTAAAACAACGAGATCATTTCTGACCTCCGTTCTGGTTAACCTCTAGTCTGACTGAACTGATAAACTTCTGGAATTCGGTCCACCGTCTGCACCTGCGGTCCACCTGTCGGTGGTGGACGGCTCACCGGTGGACGTGTCCGTCACATCAGATTAGTTCAGACAGTTTCCAGATGGCAGATCACCAGCAAAGGGAGAAACTCCGCCTGAACGTCTTCATCGTTTAGGCGGGAAAGAGGTCAGATCTCCCCGTTCTTCACGATTGAGCAAATGGGAATTTTCCGCGCCGTTTGACCAGAGTCCCCGTTTCTGAGCGCAAAGCTATCCGCCTGGGGGCTGCGGGGGCAGCAGCAGAGCAGGGAAGCGCCAGGATAGTGTTTCTCTGCTGGCACCTCTGACAAACATCAATTATTCAAAGCCGGGCTCTCTGAAACCTGCAAACACACCCATGCTCGACAAACCCCACATGAACCGAGAGGACCAACAGTTGGACGTTTAGATCTTCATATTTCATCAATGTTTTCTCCCAGCTTCATCCAGAACATCCCAACTGTTGCTGGACAGCAGACTAAAACAGGAGGGGGCTCACTGAGGGAGGGGGTACTATGAAGGAGTCAGCACAACCTCTTCTGATTCACCAGAACAGCTTCACCAACGTTTGAGGACGTTCTCCTCTGAGACGCCTTGGACAGACGCAGAAGTTCAGAAGGGGAAAAGCGGCTTGCTCCTCTGGAGGAACAGCAGGTGCCCCCTACCTGCCCCCCCCCCCCCCACACACACACACACACCAGCTGGTACTCACAGCCGCTCGGTTCCTCTGGGGATGTTTTTGGGCACAGACTGGATCCCCAGGCCATGGCAGTCCACCGTGTTCCCCGCGCAGGTGCAGGGAGCGGGGCAGCCCCGGGCGCCCCCCTGACCCGCCAGCAGCACCAGGGCACCCCAGACCAGCACCACCCCCAGCCGGGGGTGAGATCCTATCGTCCTGCAGCCGCCCAGCCGCCCTCCATCCCATCTTCTCCCAGCAAGCATTGTTGTCTCCTGTGGAGCTCCACCACGCCGCCGATCCGAGCTGACAGGTCTTTGGCTTTCAGGGGGAGGGGGGAGCTGACCACCTCCTTCTGTGAGAGGGGAGCAGGCAGCAGGAAAAAGGAGTCAGGCGGACGGTCAGAAGTTCAGCTCGACTGCCACTTGATGCCGGAGTGTCCCTGAGGAGGATAAAGAGAGGAGGACGTCCTCTTCCTCCACGTGAGCTCCTCTTCTCTGTGCAGCAGTACAGTGCGCCTGCCTCCTCCCCCCCCACTTCTCATTGAGTCATTGTGCACTGAACAGTAGGAGCGGGGGGGGCTCCCTCGCTGTCTCCATCACACATGCACGCGCACACACACACACACGCACAAACACACACACCGTGATCATCCATCAAAAGCATTTACCAAGACTCCTCCTACGCCCCCCCCACACACACACACACCGGCACCCAGGGTGAACTCACATCTATTCAGCCGCCGCCACCCCCTGTGACAGCAGCCCCCCACCCCCTCCTGCTCATGCAGACCCCCGAGAGGAAAACAGATCTCCATGAACATGATGAGGAAAAGAGAGGGAGGAAGAAGAGAGCAAGTCGTGATCACCCCCCCCACACACACACACACACACATCCACTCACAAACACACAGACCCCCCCCCCTAAAAAAAAGCATCCAACTGGGAAACTCCTGGGAGAACAGAGGAAGAAAAATAACTGAGAAAAGAGGAGAACTTGGGTATGGATGTTTTGGACCTGATTGGGGGTGGGGGGGGGGCATCTCTCTACTTACTGGCATGACGGCGGCGGGGGGGGACACACTTTTTATTTCCCACTGAAGTGATACCCCCCAGAGAGCAGGAAGGTAAACACAGGTGAACAAATGGAGCCTCGCCCCCTCCCACCCCGAACGAGTCACCCCACATTGGAGTCTGGGGGTGTTTGTGGAGGGGGGCACTAATAGCTAGTGTAGGGGTACAGTATAGGGGGGGGGTCCCCTAACCCTCCCGCAGACGCGTCTGAATTGATTTCTGGGGGGGACATATGCCGGGTCTGCACCTCCTCACAAAAGCCCCCCCCCCCCGAAGCATGAAAACGAAGCTCCAAAAGAAAAACCTTCAGGATGAAACACACTGAACTATTTTACTGAAAATAAATCAAATTAAAAAAAGATAAAGTCGGAAGAAGCAGAAATTTCTTCCAGTTGAACAAAGATTTTAAATGTTTGATGTAAATTTAAAGTCTTTTAATGCTTTTAATCCTCATATTGAGGTTCTTTTCAAAGATTTTACATTTTATAACAGAAACGTTATTCACTGTAAAGTATTAAAGTTTGCTCAAATAAAGAGTTTTTATTACACATTTTGTCCATTAATATTTTTTTTAATATTAACAGGTTATAGTTTGTTTTAGATTTTTATCTGAAACAGAGGTTTTTGATTAAAAACATGTTTTTAGGGAATCTAAAAACAAGTTTCTTACATTTATTCCCAGCATATTTGCTGGGAATAAATACATAAATGTTTCTTAAAAGGTTTTCACGTTTCTTTTCAGAATAAAGACAAAAAATCTCTAAAAAGATTTATTTCAGCTTTCAGAGGTGAAGCTGCATCCATTTCAAGTTTGAGGAGATGAACGGAGCTGCAGCCAAACATTTAGATAAATTATTTTATTCTATCAGAAACTGTGCGCTCTTGTTCTATAATGTGTAATAATACAAATATATTTAATTACTTTCTAAATGAAAACGTGTCCTTTTGTTAATTTTAATGGTCAGAAATAAATTTAGGTAAAAGGAACAAAAATGATTTTTAGTTGTTGGGGGGGGGCTTTCCCTTTAAACCTGTGAAGCAGTTACTTTTGAAGCCATTTATCCATGTATAAGCCATTTAGCCATCTGTGCATTTCAGAGGCTTAGAGCGCCCTCTGGTGGACACGCGTGTTTACTGCACACACTAGCCAAATGCAAGGAAGAAGTTCCCCTGAAGCAAAAAACCAAACAGCTTTTAGTGGAAATATAAAGTTTTAATCCAAAGCAGATTTAATGCCAAGGAAAGCAGTGAACGAACAGATCTTATTTTACACAAAAATAACCACAGATTTGAACCAGAAGTTACAGAAACGCCGGAGAACTCGGTTTAGACATATACAAAAAGATAAAAGTCTGAGAGAAATGATGGAAAAAAACTAAGAAAACAGGTTCACATTTGTAACAGTAGGGGGCAGCATTTGTTCCACTGTGAAAAAAAAAAACTGCAGCCAGACACGAACCAAAGAGGTTCATTATAAAATATTAGCATCAGGAATCATAAAATAATCCAGGCCTTAGTGTGAAGGAAAAAAAAAAGGGTCAGAAGCTACAGTGTCTTTTAATCGCCCAACATCCCATAATATCCACGTCCTCTCACAGTCTGCAACAGCTTTACCCCCCCACACAGCCATCCTCTGAGTCACCACCAGGCCTCAGGCCCCCCCACACCTGCTAACGCTTTAGCATCTCCAGGTGTTAAACGTCAGACCTGCAGCCCTGATGATGATGACTCCTCCTCCTCCTCTTCCTCTGAAACGGCTCTCAAACACAAATCCTTCCTTCAACTTTCCTTAAAACTTTCACCCCCCCCCAGCTAAGATTAAAAAACACCAAAAATAAAAATTCTAAAGTGTCTGAACAGGAACTTTTTCACATTAACCTTTTTGACACGTAAACGCCTCCGCTAACGGAGTTCGATTCCCTATTGGGCAGGACGCCAGCACCTCGACGAACAGTCACTTCTGCCCCCCCCCCCCCCCCCCCCCAGGAAGTCTGCTTGTGATTAGCAGCTGTGAAGTGGGACTAACGCCAGACTTCAGGCGAGGACAAAGATCTCAGCGGGAACCTTCCTCGTTTCCTTCTGCAGGTACAGGTGTGACGTAAACAGCTTTATGTTAAAAACACACAAACACACAAACAAACAAACAAACACACACACAAACACACAAACAAACAAACAAACACACAAACATACACACACACAAACAAACATCTCCCAAGCTTCTAAAACAGTAACATAGTTTACACTTTAAACATTTCCTGCAGAGTCAGCAGAAACGTAGCGGTCGTCGCCACAGGCTGTATAAATATCAGTAACGTTACGACTAAATAAGACAAAAGTCCTGTGGTGGAGCGTCCCTCCGGTCCAGAAGTTCCGGTTCCTACACGGCAGACGGACACATCCTGGA
Organism: Oryzias sinensis; assembly: GCA_037389245.1. Lineage (NCBI taxonomy): Eukaryota > Metazoa > Chordata > Actinopteri > Beloniformes > Adrianichthyidae > Oryzias > Oryzias sinensis. The sequence continues at coordinate 36,965,129 of CM074490.1, forward strand.
CTCCGACGGAGATTCCTGCTGGGACACGGATGGAGGCGGGGTGAGAACCGCCGCCAGCTCAGCGGGTCACAAACACAGACGACCACAGAAAAGACGGAAAAACAAAACCAAATCCATGAAAAGAAGGCGGGAAAATCCCCAGAAGAGACTCGTTTATCACGTTTGTTTCTGTTCAGCTCCGGTGACTCGAAGGCGCCGTCAGCAAACAAACAGGAAACGTCATTTAAACCTCAGGAAGCCAAACCGAAGACCAAAAGAAGTTCCGGTCCAAGAGCCGGCAAGGAACTTTAGCAGAACCGGAACTCGTCTGACATCATATCTGGATAAACCAATCAGGGCTTCTGGTCTGACGGCAGACGGCGCCTGACGAACACGCCAAACACGGTTTTACAGGAAAGAGGCAGAAATCGTCTCCAAACCTTTGAAGGTTTCACAGCTTTGTCTTTGTTCCAGTCAAAGTCTGGATTTCTCACAACCAGCCCGGATTTCCCCATCAGCGCACCGCTGAACGGACTGTGGACCTGCACACACACACACACAGGTACGTGCACACACACACACACACAGGTACACGCACACACACACACACGCACGCACACACACACGGGTACGTGCACACACACACACACACACAGGTACGTGCACACACACACGGGTACGTGCACACACACACACACACACACGGGTACGTGCACACACACGCACACACACACGGGTACGTGCACACACACGCACACACACACGGGTACGTGCACACACACACACACACACGCACACACACACGGGTACGTGCACACACACGCACACACACACGGGTACGTGCACACACACACACACACGGGTACGTGCACACACACACACACACACGAGCACAGACAGGGTCAATGTCAGAAAGGTCTGTATGTGAGAAACTTTGGTTTCAAGAAGAAACGTGAGAAAAACAATACAATCTAAACTAAACTAACATTTGAATTAAGTCACATTTACTAAATAATGACAATAATAACTGAATGCATAAAAAACGAAAATCTTTTTTCAAAACTGAAATGTTACATTTTAAAGATTGCCTTCTTAGTAAATGTCCACATTTGTTTTCATCAAAATCACAACTTTTTCAGTCATAAATTGATTGTCTGATTCCAGAGAATTTTATATTTTTTCCTCCTTATTCTAGTAAATTTTTCACATGTTCCTCATAATTTTATAATTTTTTTGGCCCAATTATTTTTTCAACTTCATTGTCCTAAAATTTTGGCTCTTAGTTTTGTGACTTTTAAAAATAATTTTACAACTTTATGTTTCCTTTTAACGTACTTTAAGCATAAATAAATCTTTATAATAACTGTAATGTCTCACAGTCTATATTGTAAAAGTTCATTCTAGCTTCATAAAAACATATTTTTTAATAAATCAAAGTAAACCCGATTCGTTTCTTACCGCCTGTAAAGCGACGTTTTCTTTGCCGCCTTTTCTTCCGCTCCGGCTGACGGCCTCGGGGGAGGCGTGTCTGACCCGCCTCTCCGCCGTCAGCTGCTCACCTCGGGTTCGGCGCTGTTACCATAGCAACACAACGCCTCGGGTTAGAGAGGAAACGTTAGCGGTTCTGGAGCCGGACGGGAACCCGGAGGAGTACCTTGATGAGGCCGCCGAAGGAGCGCGAGCGCGGGTGTTTCCTGCTGGGAGGGGGCGGGGCCTGAGGGTCTTCAGCCGCGTTGGTCTGTTTGACCAGCTGGAACAGAGGTGACTCGGTTACTCCGCAGTAATCTGGATACCTGGAGCCGCGGCGGCGAGCAGAACCTGTCGAACGAGCTTCTTCTTCTTGGCGGAGTCGGGCATGTTCTGGTGGACGTGCCTGAACAGCTCCTTCAGCGCCTCGTCCGTGTACTGCTGGGCTGGAGACCCGCACGCCTCCTGGGAGGGCGGGGCCAGGGCCGCCGACCTCTTCAGGGGCAAAACCGTCCGGGGGGCCGGAGAGCTGCTCGCCGCCAGCAGCTCCAGGTCGTCCTGGAAAAGCACAGAAGAAGCGGCGTGACATCAGACAGACGGCGGCGGCTCATCTCAGAAGAAACCGACCGGGTTCTGAACCAGAAGACAGAGCCGTTGATTCTGCTGTGGGTCAACCGTCACATTCAGACACAACTTTATTTAAAAGACGGTTCCTTCCTACAAGACTGACGGGGAACTCCTGTTTATTCTAGAAAAAGACATTTGAAATTCATTTATTCTCTCAAAATGTCTTTTTCCTCATAATTTTACAAAATGTTGACTTTGCTGCTTTTCTTATAACCTTTGTTTAGACATCTTCCTCATATTTTTGGGACTATATTGTCAAAAATCATATTTATCGCTTTTGTACGAATTTATTTTTTCCGTGGCCTGGCTGACGGGACACGCCACTGATCATTTAAACGCAGATTTCTCCGGTCGTCGTGGCGATGAGCAGCAGGAAGTAAAGCGTCTCTTCGTCGTCACGCAGCTTCATCCGCTTTAAGGTTTTTTGTTTCGTTCTTGAAGCACCGATTCCAGCACGGAACCGTTTCAGAAGAACCGGTTCGGCATCGGATGGAATCCAAACAGAACCCATCCCTCCCCAGGAGAGACGTGATGAGCTCTGGGGCTCTTTGAGGAAACGCCCAGCACTGACCTTCGACTGCAGAGTTCTGGTCCCAGAAAAGTGGACCCGGGCGAATTCCCGCAGGTACAGCGGCGCCTGGAGGACACAGGTGGGGGGGTCAGGGAGGAGCTTCCCGACTCCGAGACATTTGGACCGCTGGGAAACTCACCCGGAAAAGCTTCTGCGAGTGTTTGATGAGGAAGGCCATGCTGCTGTTCAGCTTCTTCAGATGATCCTTCAGGTCGCTCGCCGTCATCTGCAGCGCCGAGACGCAGAGGAGAGTCATCCAGACGACCGACGGCGGAGCCGATTCAACCACAAACATTCAAAAACCACGGAGAATTCTGTCTTTCCCCGATGACAGCAGAACATTTTGTTGTTTTCAGAAATGTCTTCCTTCTTCTACGTCTGCTTTTAGCTTTAGTGTTCTTCTTTGTTCTTCCTCCTCTTTCCTGGTAGCTCCAACCTTAACATCCTTATCCAAACATCATCACCGTTCCTCATCTGTCCGTCTGCTTCCCTGCGCTGATCTCCAGAACTTCTACCCTGATCTGATGGATCCGTTCCTGATCCATCCTGGTCCCAATGAGAACCTGAACGTCTCTGCTCCCTGTGACCTCACCGTTCCTCTACAGTTACGCCTGGAGGCTCCTCCCCCTGCTTCCTGCTGTCACTACAGATCACAGTGTCATCTGCAAACATCATGATCCACAGAGGTTTCTGCCCACCCCCCACCCCCCAACTACATTTGCACGTCAAATTTGGAATTTGGGTCCGACGCCTGCCTTTGACGCCCGGCTGCAGAGCAACCGTTCACGTTTTTCTGGACTTCATCATGGAAAATAAATGGATAATGTTGAGCCGGTAGCTCGGGTCTCTCCTGGGGAGCTCTACAGAGGCGCCGGCGAGAAGGATGGCGAGTCTGGGCTCACCAGATCCTTCAAAGTCTCTCCTGGTCTGGTGCCCAGGTGTCTGTGGTGTCTGTGCCCCAGTCTGAGAGCCAACTCGCCGGGGGGGGGGGGACGACGTGCGAATCGCGTCCGGTGTGAACGCAGCATTTGACCCACTGAACTTCTCGCCACCGTCTTCCTGAACATCTCCAACGTTCTTCTCTGCCGCTCCAGACCTCCTCCTCCAACCGCTGCTCCTCCTGACCTTCTCTCCTTCAAAGCAAACATCGGTGGTTCTCTCTCTGCATGAAACCACCAGACTGCTGTTCATGGATGTTCACCTCTGACCTCCATCGGCCTTCAAACACTCTTTACTCTTTGATGTTCTTCGAGATGAAACCAGAAGTCTTCATCTCCGTTTGTCAGACAGAAACTCTTCTGCCGTCTCTCCTGAACACGTCCAGACCTCCACAGCCTTTCAGTCTTCCTCCTCACCAATCTTTGCTACTTCCTGTTCCACAACATCCACCTCTTCCCTCCCAGATGTTCCTCATCCATCAGTTCTCTCTTTCCATCACACTAGAGGAACCTGCTATTCTGAAGCATCTGTTCAGATGTTCAGTAACAGTTCCCCCTGCTCTCCTGTGCTTTTCAAAATAAAAGTCCTCCCCGTTAAGCAAAGTTTCCCCACAGCGATGTCAGACGTTTGATGGATTGTTCGGCTTTCAATCTAACAGCAGGGAGGAGCAGAAGTGGGGGGGTTTCACCCCTGAACTTTTTATGAGCCGCAGAGGTTTTGAGGCTTAAATCTCCAAAATAAAAGCTTCCAGACGTACGTGTCGCGGCCAGAGGACGTGCGGGGCGAACATGAGGGCCAGGTTGTGGGCGGACATCTTGTTCTTGTCCTGCAGCTTGGCGGTGTGGTAGAGCAGGTCCAGGAGCAGCTTGAGCAGCGAGCGGTTGGCCTGCGGCAGCAGCAGGAAGAGCAGCTGCAGCGCCTCGATCTGCCGCTCCTTGTTGGGAACCGCCGTCTTGTTGCCGTGCTCGTCAAACAGCGTCATGTCTGCAAAAAGGGACGGAGCTCCTGAAACATGTGGTGCGGCGAGAACGCCCGTCGGCGCCCCGCGTCGGTACCTGCGATCTTCAGGTGAGCGTTGAAGTGTCTGTGGGTCAGCAGCGGCTCGGGCAGCTCCCCCAGGAAGGTTTTCAGCAGCGTGGCCACGTCGTTGGGGTGAAAGTCTCCGGAGTGAAGGTCCACGTCGGCGCCGCCGTTGAGGAGCTCCTTCAGGGTCTGCTGCCGGACGCTGTTCCCGGGAACTCGAAACAGACCCTCCACGTGAAGATCTGACCAAACGACACAAAAACCGCTCAGAACCGGGTTCTCTAGCAGCGGCGTGTGCATGAACCGACCCAAACAGACCCCGACTGAGACGAGACCCAAAGCCTCTGGGATCCACAAGAACCTCATCCCAGAACCCCTAAAGTCCGGGTCCTGGTCCAGGAAAAAGATGAGATCCAGGTGCCGATGTTCGCAGCACTTTAAAAGGATGTGAGGTTTTCTGGAATTTAGAGCCAGAAAGGAGGTTCTGGAGAACTTGCAGGAGTGTCGTCAGCTGTGGTTCTGTTTACACGCCACAAACCAAAAAAGGAGCAGCAGCACGAAAAGAAATGTGAGCAGAACCGCTGGGATGATGAATGAAAACACGGCCTGGAAGGACGCTTCTCCGCGTTCTAAAGCCAGGAAGGGGCGGGACTTACGTCTGCTGAGGAACTCGACCAGCTGGTAGATCTGAGCGATGCAGCCGTCCGTCAGCGGACTCCCAAAGACGATGCCTTTATCTGCAGAGGAGGAAGAGGAGGGAGCATGACGGACAGGTAAAGGTGAGAGCAAACACACCCATCAGCGTCAGGATGAGCCGTTTTAGTGTTTTTAGTTTGATGCTCGGTTATTTTAAGTCATTGTTTTTCCACTTGTATGAATGTTTTTTCATTTTTGCTCTAAAGTCTTTTGTTTTGTGTTTTTTGTGAGCAGAGTCTGTAATAATAAAGCTTCCTCTGAAGACAAAAACGGGACTTTGGACCAAACTTTTGATTTTAAATGTTGGGCTCAGCTCATGAAAGCGTTGGGGTTCTACGTTCCTCTCATTTCTGGGGGGGCAGTGAGATGATCTGTTGTGTCCAGCTAGTCCCTGGTCCAGACCTGAAGCTCTTTGGATCCAGAGAGCCTCTGAGCTGCAGGTTGGCCCCAGACGTCTCACCTTTACGTTTCAGGAAGTTGAGCGAGCGGAAGAAGCCCCCGTTCCCGCCGGTGGGGGTCTTTGGTCCTTCCTCGCCCAGCAGCTGAGCGAACTCCGTCCCGGGCAGATCGATGAGGCGCGTGACGTTGCTGATCACCAGCTCCAGGAAGACCTCGGGGTTCTCGTGGCGCAGCTTCTCCACAAAGAAATCGGGGTTGAAGATGACGGCCGGCCGTCCGGCCGGAGAGCCCGCCGGCGGCTCCTCGTGCCGGATCACCATGCTGCACACGGTTCCTCTGCAGACACAGAACCGGCCGTTGGTGGGAACTCTGAGGATGTTCAGCTTCAAAGCTTAGACGTTCTGGAAAACCTCCTGAAGCCGAAACTTTCCGTCTGAAAAGTTCTTCACCCAGTTTGTGAAAAACTACGTCTTCCTGAGTGAACCTGTGCGTGTTCCTGAGCAGCTCTGAGCTTCCACGTGATTCCAGGTTTACTTTCTGCAAACATCTCAGTGTCCTTTAAGGAAAACCATCATAAGAACGTCTGCAGAGCTGAAGAAGAGTTTTTATTTTTTCCATTCAAACTGGGCAAAGAGCAGAAAAGGAGCCACAGTCTGGATGAGTTCCTGTCCCAGAGCTGCTCTGGTCGTCCTCGCCACAGAGGATTCTGATCGGATCTGCTTTGAACCTGCGTGCTGTCTTGTGGGGTCCAGATGACCCCACTCCCAACGTGGCATGTTAATGTTGGGAGTGGGGTAATCTGGACCCCACAAGACGGTGCGCTGAACCTTTTTTCATGCATCGACTGAGCGAACCATACAGGTTCAGGGACAGGAACTCTTGTGTGTGTTTGTGTGATATAGACACACACTAATGGAATCCATGTGAATGTTGTTGTTGTATAATAAAGTTTCTTATGAAGGACAGTCTGCTATGCTCAGCTGATGGGGGCCATAAACAAATAAACAATAAACACATGTAACATGCAGCAGCATCTGATCTGCCTGAGGAGTCTGACTGTAAAAAACAAACAAAAAAAACTAAAACTCAAAGAATTCTGCAACATATGAACTAAATTCTGCATTCTTGCTAGTAAAATAATGTTCTTTTTTCGTGCAAATAAACATTTATTAAGTATTAGTAATTTTTTTGGTAATAAAAAGAAACACAAACTTAGTCTGAATTTACGGTTTACAGAGATGACGTCAGGAAGAAGAACTTTTGTTGTTTTTTGCTTTCACGCCGGTTTTCTGCATTTCAACGGCAAACGTTTAAAAAAAGACCTCTAAACTTCCGGTTTAAGACATTAAAATCTAACGTTATGATACCTGTTCGCTCTGTGACCCTCATGTCCAGCCTAAATACCTTTATTTGCGGGGTTTTACCTTCTATTGTGCGTGTTTTCGTCGGCATCCTTCCCCGCAGCCATGTTCAGTTTGAATCCTGCGCTGATATCCTCCAGGCGCCGCCCACGAACCCGCCCATTGGTCAGCTCTCACATATGGGCGGGGATTGGATTTGCATGGACCGTTCTGATTGGTGCGTTTGAATCCGGGGCTTTGTCAGTGGAAAAACATGTTTGTGGCCACCTCGGTTTGAAATTATCAGAAAATTTCGGACGTTTTTGGCATTTTTTCCTTCTACGCCTAAACTTTACAGTTTCTGCGGCTGATTTAATGTCACTAGCAGACCCCAGAACCTTTATTCTCAGTATTGAAGTCTATTTATTTTCAAATTATTATACAAAAACACGTTTAGGCCTCATTCTCAACGATATTTAGACATTTGCTACTTATTTTTACCGAATTCCGCTAATAATCTGAAATGGGATCTTTAAAAGGGAGTGAGAGAGACATCTGGTTCTTTATTTAACACAAATCAAAAGTTTGAAAGGTTTCAGATTTGATTAAATAACCTCAAATATTTCCTAATAACCAAACCACAATGAATTTAAAATGTTTTATTGATGTATTAAGCTCAAAAAGTTTAATATTTGCAAACAATTAATTTTCATCACACTGAGGAAGGTAAGGCATAAGAGAACTCTTATGGTTTTACACAATCTATAATAATCTGAAACATTTCCTGACATAGATGAAGGTTTATAGAAGAGTAAATATTTCAGTCGCAGATTGTTTGAAACAAGAATTAAAAACACCTATTTTGGAATTTTTGCTCATTTACATCCACAAGAGAAACCAGATTGTCTGATTTCTTTATCAGAATATTTACTCGTTTGTTTGTTTGTTTGTCATTTATGCCTGTCCACAGTTGCTGGAACAACCAAATTACCCAGAATGGGATGAATAAATCTTATTGTAATCAGGTAATTAGAATAATCTGGATTAAGATCACTGAAATGATCCAACTGTAGATGTTTGGGTGTTATTTTAGAGGAAAACCGGTTAGTCTGATGTGGTTTTTAACAAAAGGACCTTCTGATATGGATGCAAATGCAGGCAGTAAATCAGAAGAACCGCCTGTTTGGAACAGAACGCTAGAGAATCAGACCAGCCTGCTAAGGAATGAGCAGAAGAGTTTTCTTCTACTTTAATTAAAATCCACGATTGTCTGATTAACAAATCTGCATCTGTGGATTATCACACGTGTGTGAAGTGATAATCTGGTCCAGAAAATGCTGACCGGTCAATAAAATCCCATTTATGAGAATAGATTTGTTCAGTTCCTTCCTCTCAGCAGCAGAAACAGAGACGAATTAAAGGAAATATTCACATTCCCCTTCCTGTTTGGGGTCACCGGAAATGCCGGCGTCTGCTCAGTTATGGTCAAACGAGGGAGGAGTTCAGAAAATCAAACCTTCATCCCTGTCAGGAAATGTGATCAACAGACGTGAAACGACAGGAATCCTTTACCACCTCCGTCCTGCAGGAGCTGCACCTCCTTCGACCGTGGATCGTGGAAAGGTCACAGGTCACAGGTGAGGTGGAGATGCACCGATCATTCACTCGACTTCTCTGCCTTCGTTAAAGAAATGTTCTTGATCGCTGAGTGACGTTGGACCAAACCGACCATCCACAACCTGCCTCTCTGCATCAAATGACCTTTAACCCCAGGAAACGTCAAGGACTCGCTTGCCAATCAAATCAGCTGTTAACACCCATTGATTTTTATTTTATAGACCGTTCACTTTGTCTCTACACATTTGGTCTGAGTTACAAAACTGTTTGATCTCAATTTTGGGGGATTTTTGCAGTAAAAAGACTAAATCTACTTCTTGGAATAGAGTTTTTCTGACAGTTTCAGGTTCTTTCTGGAATTATTTTGTAAAATAGTGAAAATTAAGCTAGGGTTCTACCAAAAATATGGATGTCAAGCATTACTCCAAGAAAAAAACTGTTTTAAAGAAGAATCATGAGAGCAAACTGTAAAGTAGAAAAAGGCTCCAAAAGGCCCCAAAGGTCGTCCAGCTTGACCTTTACTGTTGAGTTTGGGGTTTTCATTCCTACAGAAGATCTGACCGAACACACGTCTTCTTTATCACTGAAGTGTGTCTAGATTTCTGTGGTTAACCTTCATCAACTTTTCAAACCACCTTTCATTTTTTTGGGGCAACTTTCTTTTACTTTGTAGTTTCATTCAACATTTTCTTCCTCACATTTTATTCAATTACATGCTTAAAATGTTGTTTTATCAAATAAATATTGCAAAATATTGTCAGAAATGTGATCACGTCGTAAAAACTCAAAGTTCTCATGACAAACTGTCATAACTTTTACACAGAGGGATCTGAGGAAGACTCTGCTCGCCGTGCACCTTGACCCAACATGGTTGTTTGGGGGGGGTCCATATGCTGGCCTGATCTGGTCCAGGTGGTCCTGTCTACTTCTATTAAGCTCGTGGAGAAAGCAGGGTGGAGTTTTGATCTTTGGATTAGCCTGAGATTACAGCAAAATCACTTAGCAGCATGTGTGGGAGGGGGGGGGGGGGTTAATCAAGGCTTCTGAGCGCGCTCAGTGCTGGCAGTGAAAACAAGTGTATACATGAATAAATAAAGTATTTGAAAGGGTCATCAGTGGAGGAAAAGCAAAGGGAGCCGTCTGCTGGTCTTCATTTGGTTTGACAGCTCTGCTCTCCCACCAGGCAGCCGATCTTCCTCCACCACGTCTCCGACAGGTTCTTCATCTTGTCGGGAGTCTTCCTCAGCAGAGTCATCCTCTGCTGCTGGACGGTGACACTTCCCGCTTGCTGGTAACTGGCCAGGATGGCCGAGTCAAAGGTGTCCTTCAGGTTCTTCTGAGTCAGCGCCGAGCACTCGGCAAAAGCCGCGGCGCCGAGCTCCTGGGCGAGCTGCCGGCCCTCCTCTGTGCTCACGGGCCTCTGCTGGTTCTGCGCCAGCTGGATCAGCACCTGCACGTCTTCTCTCAGGTCCAGCTGGGTGCCCACCAGGACCAGCGGAGCGCCGGGACAGTGCTGCCGGATCTCTGGGAGCCACTTGTCGGTGAGGTTAGTGAAGGAGCAGGGGCGGACCACGCTGTAGCAGAGCAGGAAGACGTCAGCGTTCCTGTAGCACAGCGGCCGCAGGAGCTCCAGCTCATCCTGCTTGAAGGAAAAACACAGAAGTTCACAGACCCAGAAAGAGAAACTCTGGCCTATACGTTGATTTTTATTTTTATATTACAGCAAATGAGTAAATAAAGGTGGTCTGGACCTGCATGTTTGAAACATTTAGACCTGGTTTATGTCAAAGGAGGAAAATCTAATTTAGAAACCCAAATATTGGGTATTATCTCTTATTTTTCAGGTTTAAGGTGAACAACGTTCAACAAAATCAGTGGCCATGAAGCCCTGAAAACATCATTTATTTAGTAATATCACAATAATTTGTTTTAGGGGGTTTGAAAAAATAATAACCTGAAAAGTAGAAAAGTTAAAACTTTTAAAAGTGAGCAACATTTTTTTAGATGATAAATTGATTCTGTCTTGTTGCTATAAAAGAAAATCAAACATTTTCAAATAACATTTTCTTGTTGGATAAAGATTTTGTGAAATTATCTTTTGGGGCCAGTTGTTCAAAAAGTTTAATCTGGATCAAAATGATCCGGATTTGGAAATCACATTTTTTCCTATGCAGGATCAGGTAATCCGTCTTACTTTTATGCCGGTTTTTCAAAGCAACATTGGATTGGATCACCCTGATCCAGATACACAGTTTTCAAAATTACCAAATCCAGATTACCTGTGCTCTAAATGGGACAAGATATCACAACACGGGCTACCAGCCATGTAAAGAACAGGTAGAAGAGCCAACATGGGGTCACTGTAAGAGTCTGTTATTCTGAGACAAAACACAAAAATAACAAACTTCCACTTCCATTCATAATTTATTTTATGACCCCTAATCTGAGTCACAAAAAATAAAAAAACAAATATACATTAACAAATACATTGTGGATATTTTGAAAACGTCTTAGATAAAATGGCTAAATGTCCAATAGTTAACAAAATAAAGAATGTTCAGGGAGTTTTTCAATCTGAGGAGGAGAGACCAGCATTTCCAAGCTCTGCTTTTAGGAGGCGGATCTGCAGTTCTGCTTTGGTTGTTTTTACTTTTCTGAATAGCTTAACTGGTAGCCTATGTCTACTGGATCTACTTCACTGTTACAACGGTTACACAAGTCAAGTGCAAAATATAAATAAAAGTATAAACACTAAATGAAACAAATGTATTATTTGACCAATTTTAAAGTTTTTCTACATTTCCCTCCTTGAATCCACCTTTAAATCCTGCCCCCTGTTGGGATCAGGATAATCCAGTTTTTTTGGATCAAAGTTATCCAAATCCTACTGACAAGTTTTGAACAACACAAACTGAAGGTTTGATCCAGATTAGAACTAGGATTGGATTATGTGATCTAATCTGATTTCAGATTCCTTCTTTCCCTTTTGAACAACCTGTTTTCTAGATTTGATCCAATCCGATCACCAAAATCCGATCAGTTTACCTTTGAACAACTAACTGGCCCTTGGATTTTTGAAACTTCAGAGAGAAAAAAATGTGGAAGAAAAACAAGACTTTCTGATGAAACGCTTCTTTTTTCCTGTAGGGGGCGGTATAACCCTCACAGTTCATGTCGACGGAGTGACTTACGTTAACTGATCCATCGAGCAGCCCCCACTTCTACCAGCAGCGCGAGACAAGAAAAGGCGTGTGGGTTACAAAGCTGTGCGTAAACGTTTGGGGAAATGTCTGCTGTTCCATAACACACACACACACACACACACACACACACACACACACACACACACAACGCTCACCTGTCCAGCCGTGTCACACAGCTGCAGCCGCACCGGTTTCCCATCCACCACCACCACCACTGTGAGGTCAGAGCACAGCTGTCACCGTCTGCTCTCTAAACATGATCTGAATGCAGAAACGTCTGGAAACTCGTCTAGAAATGTTTGGCATAACCAGCTCCCGCGTGCGTAAAAGCTGTGCGTAATGGTCGCGCTGAAGGTTACCGGTAAAGTTGTCGAACGCCGTGGGCACGTATTCAGCGGGGTATCCGTTAGTGGTGTAGCTCACCACCAGGCTGCTCTTGCCCACCGCTCCGTCTCCAACCAGGACGCAGTTCACCCGGCGCTCCGGCGCGGAACCGGACCGCCGGCGCCTCGCGCTCGCCGGGAAGTCCCGGTTCTTCTGGCGCCGCGCCGGGACCTGGGAACCTCCTGTCTCGCAGAAGGGCTCCGACACCCGGGCCGTCTTGTGGCTCCGGACGTCCTGCGGCAGCATGGCTCAGTCTGGGGACGGACAGCGGACTTTACTTAATGCTCCAAAGGTTCGGGCCTCCTGAAGACCATCCTCTCCGTCCGGGTTTCTCAGAACAAAGTGGATCTTCTGTCCACAGAAGCAGAGATCTGGAGCAGACAGACAGCAGTGGAGCTGCTCGCCCAGCGGGAGCTCCTGATTGGCCTTCTCCCTGCATCTGCTGGTCGCGGCTGCTAAGAGGCTTACCGAGCAGCGCCAGATGAAGCAGCACTGAAAGATCCGGGCTTACGGCAATCCTTGATCCCACGCGCTGAAATATATGAGCGACCTCCTTCTGGAACTTAAACATTCATCTAAACCTTTACATTCACCTCATATAAAAAAATCTTTGAGACTGATCGATGGATCGTCATTTCTGCGTTCCTCCCTCCTCATGTCTGGATCAGCTGAAGTTCAGGTCTCTGACATCCGCTCCCCCCAATGCTCCTCCAAACTCCATGATGAGCTCCTCAGAGCAGTCCAGCCTGCTCTGGCGCCCTCTGGCGTTCACACTCAGAAGTCTGCGGGGACTGGAGCAGCAGGGCGGCGTGGAACCATCAAACACGTGCAACTTTTCTCCTCCAGGATAGGAGGAGAACTCAGCTCCTCTGAGCGGCAAAGGCAGCCGGAGCCACGGACACGGTGAGAACACAGCGAGGAACGCAGAACATGTTTGGTAAAACTAGACACAGTGGCGGTTTTTCGTATGGGCGATGTGCGCAATCTTGTAGGGGGTGCCCCCAAAAAAATCTTTTTATCCCCCCAGACTTGAGCTGCCCGCTTCCAAACGCAAGCTTAATGAAACTTGCGTTTGGATGCCCCCCTGGTGTCAACTTGCTGCTGTCATGACAGAACTTTGCGGATGTGACGATGTGAACAGGTGGAGGACAAGCAGGTATAGAGGCGGAGGCGGGGCTTAGACAGACGGAAAAGTCAATTCAAGGTTGTGGATTTATTCATTCATAATTGATGTCAGGTTTGTATTCAGCTCAAGAAAAAGAAAAGTGAAAATTATGACCAGAACCAGTAATGAACCCAAACTGATGCGTGTGAACGACAGAATACTAGACCTTAACTGTGAATTCAACTACACGAGGATATGTTGCTTATATGATTAATAGAGTAAAATAAAAGATACATTTTGTTTTGGCATGAATGCAGGCTTTGAGTTATTGAGGGCGGGGCTGGAAAGGGGGGTGAGGGTGCCCTCCAGTGTTTCGCCCAGGGCGTCAAACAAGCCGGAACCGCCTCTGACCAGACGGTTCTATCTCCGTGAGCAAACGCTTTGACTAAATAAAGTTAATATTTCATTTGTGGCCCTCGTGATGCATAGATGCTGTACCCAAACAGAAAGAACCAAACTATTTCCAGATCAAACGGCAGAAAAACCCAGCTGGAGCTTCTGTGAAGTGTTTCGGCTCTCCAGGAGGCGGCAGAGCCGCAACATGATGAGACGTTTGTGTGTGTGTGTGTGTTTGTGTGTGTGTGTGCATGTGTGTGTGCGTCTGTGTGTGTGTGTGTCTGTGTGCGTCTGTGTGTGTGTGTGTGCGTGTGTGTGTGTGTGTGTGTGTGTCTGTGTGTGTGTGTGTGTGTGTGTGCGTCTGTGTGTGTGTGTGTGTGTCTGTGTGTGTGTGTGTGTCTGTGTGTGTGTGTGTGTGTGCGTCTGTGTGTGTGCGTCTGTGTGTGTGTGTGTGTGTGTGTGTGTGTGTGTCTGTGTGTCTGTGTGTGTGTGTGTGTGTCTGTGTGTGTGTGTGTGTGTGTGTGTGTGCGTGTGTGTGTGCGTGTGTGTGCGTCTGTGTGTGTGTGTGTGTAGGAGGCTGAACGCCCTGCATTAACAACACAGCACTGAGTGGGAGACGCATAAAGCGTAGAGGCACTCAGCCGCACTTGGAATGGCGGTTTCCAGAGAGAGTCGCCTCAGACGACTAGAGGAGCTGTTTTCACGGCTGAACTGCGAGTTTTTTTTGACAAATTCTAATTTTAAAAGTCATTTTTCTTAAAGACAGCCCGGCGCAGTCACTCTGCTGCAGTCCTGCTGAACTGCAGCAGAGTGACTGCAGTTTTTGAGAAATGCTGCTGCAGTTTCATCCTTTCAATGGCGAAAGTTCAAACATACTTCCATTATTGATGGGAGGGGGGGCGGGGTTGTTACAGGTCTGGGCATGAAGGATCTGCTGCATAAGCCTCTACCTGACGACCCCCCCCTTTGTGGCTGCAGTCCTACATGAAGCTCCAGAGGCTCCTACAGAGCAAACTCCTCGGTTTGTTCAGCTCCTCTCGCACCCCCCGTCCCCCACCCCCATGAACCAGCAGGTGTCTGCAGGTGTCTGCAGGTGTCTGCAGGTGTCTGCAGGTGTCTGCAGGTGTCTGCAGGTGTGCACACTCTCCACAGCGACCAAACGTTGGAGGAAATCCTGAGGACCGGACGTGAAGTTCCTCTTTTGAATCATTGTGTGGGTGCAGGTAAATCCATTAGAGCGGCGCGGAGATTGTTGGTCTTCTGGTTTCCATGGAAACGTAACATGGAGGAGAGAAGGTACCAGATGGACACTGACACTTTTTTTTCCCTCCTTTTCATCGTCAAAAGCGATTAAATTAACCCAGAACCACCAGAACCGTGTTTGGAGCGTTCTTTCTGGCAAACTGTGAGGTTTCATCCAGATGATGGAGGTTCCTTCTCTGTGTCATCAGAACCTCGTCCAGACGTTCTCGACTTTCTCCTTGAACCCTCTGTGGAGCCATCTTCATCCAAAAGTCTCTTTCTGACTGTTGGACCGTGACCTTTGACCCAGACTGAGTCCAGTTACGCTGAAGGATGAAAGCTGAGTCCTGGTTTCAGTCTTGGGAGTCCCTTTGATTTGTGGGAAGGTTCTCCTCGGTACCAGGAGAGGATGATGACCGTGACTGTGGTCCTCCGGACGGAAAAAAGCTGCAGGGGAAACGTCGGACTGCAGCCGCCCCCCCCCCCCCCCCCCCGGAATCTGGTCCAAAACACACGGAAACTCGGATTGAAAATTCAAATCTAGCTTTGAAATCAGAACCTTTGGGAGTTTTTATTTCAAAATGAGCGACTTTTCCAGATATAAACGCACATTTAGACAAATGCTGCGTTCATGTGGCGTCTGAAGGATCGGAAAAATGACCACGAAAACACAGAAAAACGCCAAATCTTCCAACACCACAGGACTGCAGAATGACCTTCTGCACCCATACGGCCAATTTAGATGTAGTGCGCAGAATTACAGGGGAATAAAAGGAATCTCAATGTCATTTATGCCGGTTTAACAAACAGGCGCGCCAGGGCCCCCCCAGGGCCGTTCTGACCTGGAAGCCTTTAGACGGCGTCTTAACCTGCTAGTTTTCCAGCTGCTTTACTTGGATCAAATCATCTGTGACGATAATCTAATCAATTTGTTATTAAAGCAGCAATGGGGGAAATTCTCCTCCTGATAAATGAAAATGTAATTTTAAAAAACAAATGTCTGAACCCTCCGCCCCTTTCTGATGCTAATGTCACTTCCTGTAGATTATAGGAAAACGCCAGATTATGAGCGCGTGGTGCTAAACGTCACACGAGACCTCCGGTAGGATCCTGAAAAGCCCGGTGGCAGTCTCAGCAGGACGCACGAAAGCTGCTGCACCAACACCCCCCCACACACACACACACACAAACACTGCCTCCCCCATCTGATAAACTAGACACCTAATCAGAATCTTTGGGGACCCCGGCCCTCTTTTTGGTTTGTGCAGACCAGGCAAATGCACTAACTCAATTTAGAGTTTTGGATTAAGGCCCCCCCTCCTCATAAAACACACCCCCCCTCTTCTCCCTCCCTCATTTTCTTTCTGATAGGATAATCTGAGCTTCCCCATCTTCCTCCCTCTTGCCTCACTCTCCCTGCCTCCGGCCCCCGGGAGACCGGGGCTCTCGGACTCCATAGTTATGGGCCGGGGCCATCTGTCACCGCGCACATTCACGCCGCCACCAGAAGGCCGCAACATGTGCAGATTTAAATGGAGAGCCCAACTTTCCCAGGATTACACAGGCCTGGCCTCGGCAGCCGCTGCAGCCCCTCCTCCTGCCTGCCCCCCGTTCCTCCCCTCAGTCCTTCTCCTCTGCTCCTCTACATCCCACCACCATCCATCACCTGCTTCCACGCACCTCCACCAGCTCCCTCCAGGAAAAAGGTCTGTAAAAACAAACTCTTTCCACCCCCCACCCCCCTTCCTGACAAGGGTGTGGAGATGGGGGAGACTCCTCCACCCATGACGGATCTCCACCTTGCACAGCAGCTGTTGGTGGGGGGGGGGGGGTTGGAGGAGGTGTGAGAAAGATGGAGATCAGCTGATTGGTAAAACTGATTGTGAAGCAGAGGGAGAAAGGCTGGAGGGGGGGGGGGGGCTCCTGTGTGTGTTTTTGTGGATGCGGGGGGGGTTGACAGGATTGGTCTTGTCTGTGGGACCACGGGGAGGACAATGGGAGCGGCGGGGGGCGGGGTGAGTGTCACACGCTTTGGCTTTGTCGCTCAGTCAACAGGCGTGTGCCGCGGGTGTCGTCTCGCCTCCCCTTGCCTGCTGTCCAACTCCGGGGGAAGGACCAGCAGCCATGAGAACCGGGGCCCCGGGGCCCTTTAATGAGGGGCGTGCTGCTTCTTATCAAAGATGGACAAGCCATCATCGCAATCATGGTTAGGAGCTGCACAAAGGAGCAAAGGCTCTGCTGGCTGTGGATGGGAAAGTCCTGCAGGAGAAGCTCTGAACATCTGCTGGAAGACGGCAGGTGAGCTCAGGTTCTGAACCGCCGGGAGGCTCCGCCTCCTCCAGGAACTGGGCTTCCTCTGAGTGATGAAGGTGGGCTAATCCTCCTCAGATGTCTGTCTCACTCCAGACTCACGGGCCGGTTTCTCTTTGTCCTGCTTCTCCTCTTCATCAGTGTTCTGCTGATCCTTCTTGATGATGAAGAACGCTTTTCTCACAGGGATTTCATCGGAACAAATGAGCATAAAATGTTTATTTAATCACAAAAATGAACAAAAATGTGTTGATTTGTTTTGCCACAGCAGAGAATAATCAACATCCAGGGAGTTCTCTGATCTGGTTGGGGCAGAAAGAACCCAGAAAGACTCCAGCAGGACAGGAACCGACCAAGAATGAAGAACCCTGCAGAACCTCAATGTTGGATGAACTTTTCTGCAAACTTCTTCTCTTCTTCCATTTTTCAAACTAAATCTGAAATTTAGAATCCATGTGTCCCACCTGGTGTCCCTCAGAGGAACGAATCCCCCCAAAATCGACATGTTGAATCTTCAGAAAAGTTTCCAGTTTGATTCAAAGACAAAGACGATCCTTCTTGCATCTTTCCTTCATGAAACATTCTTTTGCATAAAATTGGACATAGAAGTTTGAGATTTGCTAAAGGCTTCAGTTGAAAACTTTGTTTCACTCGAGTTGAATCTTGTTCAAGTCTTTCAGAAACTTTGACTTTGATTTATTCCCCAAAATGCCTCTGAACTCAAAGGTTATTAAAAGATGTTTGTTTCCTGTCACTCCTTATAAGGTAAAGATGGTTTTCAGCTTTTTTCTCCATCACAAAGAGACTGAATCCAATTTTTAATTAAATTTTTTAATTTTCATCATAAAGATCTCTGACTGCTGCGTTAGCCAGTCTCAATGACACCGACCCCCCACCCCCCACCCCCAACTCCCTTCAATGTCATTCAACATCTGAAATGATGGTTTTAAGTTTTAAGATTTGAAACTTTTGGTTGAAAAACAAACATAACAAAGACAGATATTCATGAATAAATCCATTTGAATGTAGCTTCACTAGTTTTATTTAGACAGTTTTAACTTCACTTTGACCTCATCTTTGCGTCGTTTCTTTATTAATACTTGTTTTACTTTGTCTTCAGATGTTTAATCCTTTTTTTATGAAACATTAAAACCATTTGATCTACTTTTTAATAAGAAAACGACAACATGTACTACTTGGAATTGAGCCTTTTGGTCAGTTCATTTCTACTTTCTTGTGGAATTGTTGAGTAATTTTGTGAAAAATATCATTTAAAAAAGGAAACCTGAGGTTTACTGAAGAGGTGGATCAAGCAGTGCCCCAAAACCTTTTTAAAGATCATTTGTTATCGGGGACGGTGTTGACAGAGAGGAAGTTCTGTCTTCCTGCTGACAGAACGTTTTCAGGAAAGTGATATGAAGAACTGCATCACGTTCTGACAGTGACAAACAAAGATAACAGATAATGAGAGAAACCGAAAGGAAATCTGTCACGAGTCCAAAGGTGGATCAACAGAGGAGCTCCTCCAGCCAGAACCGAAGGAGCAGCAGGTCCTGAATCCTCCAGGAGCCTCTTCCTCTGCTGGATGTCCACAACAAAGTAGGTTGGAGCTGAAATCTCTGCTGCTGTGACTCATTTAGACCTGAGGAGGCTCTGTGTGTGAAGGGGGGGGGGGTCATCATTGTTGGCCTGGAAAATGTGTTGCAGCTCTGTGGCCTTTCTCAAGAGTCCCCCCCCCCCCCCCAAATTCTTTTTAATGGTGTGCCTGCTGAAGCTTTGTGCGCTGGAGGTGTGTGTGTGTGTGTGTGTGTGTGTGTGTGTGTGTGTGTATGTGTGTGTGTGTGTTTTGGGGGGGGGGGACGCTGCTGCAGCGGCAGCTGGCTGCCCAGCTTGCAGGGGCCATCTCCTCACAATGGACAGCCGTCCCCCTGGGGCCAGTGATTTAGGACAGGGCTCTCTGGACAGGCCCCAGAGGAGCAGAGAGGACACTGGCTTTAGAGGAACGCACCCTACTTCTCATCTTTGCGCCCCCCTCCCTGTCCTCGCATCGCACTGTAGACTGCCCCCACCCCACCCCAGCTCCACCCTTCTTCCCCTCCCCGGATAAACTCTCTCCTGGGACGGGGAGGCCGGCCTCTGGACGGGGAGCATTCCTGAGGTGTGGCGCGCTAACGCCTGCTGGACGCAATGGTTTTTCTGTTTTATTTTATTTTATCGGGGGGAGGGGGGCAACAGGTGCACGTGGATCCTCTGTCGTCCAGCGGCAGCTGAGAGATAGGGGCGTGGGACGAACGCGCTGCTGCTGCGCCGGTGGGCTGTTGGAGCTCTTTTCTCTCACAAAACGAGGCTTTTTATGTGTAACCTGGTCCAACTACCCCCCCCCCCCCGTCCCACCCCCATCCCAACAGGCCCCTCTTTCATCACGCCACCCCAGCTAGCACCTGCCGCCCCAGCCAATCCAAAGAGGAGAGCCTCTTATCCCGGACACCGAGAACAAGTGTTCCACAAAAATGTTCCCCTCCGTCCTGCGGCAGCCACCTCTGCACCCCCACCCCGCCCAGAGGAATTATGGGATGTCTAAAGTGAGCAGTCATACAGAATATTGTGCAGTTCAGCCACTTGATCTAACTGCTGACAGGGCCTCCACCAGAGCGGGTGTCCTGGGGGGATAGGCCGGATTTGGTTACCGCATCCCCATTGTGATGCGCTCTGGGTCCCATACATGGATGAAAGGGGACGGGGGGGGGGGGGTCATGTGCACATATGCGAGCTCACAACGCAGGTGCCTACATCTGTTCATCTCTGGGCAGATGCTCCTGGAGGAGAGATAGACCCCCCACCCGCCCCCAAACCACGCGCTCATCCTCCAGAATGACAAAGAAAGTGCGCAAAAGCGCAATTTTCCACATTTGTCCAAAGATGCTCCAGATCTGGAGACTTTGAGACCCAGAAACGTGACACCTCCTTTTTAAAATATAAAATCCTTATTTTGTGAATTCTAAAGATTTATGCGCAGAGTTCACAATCTGACGCCGAACTTTGAGGGGTTTTGTTCACAAACGTCGGTCTCGTTGAAAACAAAGTTGGACCTTTAAAGCTTCAGGATTCCTCAGTTCTGACTTGGTTCACTAAACCATCAGCTAGAAGGTTGCTGGTTGAACTCCTCAGCGGCAGCCGTCGGGCGCAGAGAGCTGTTGGTCCGCAGCAGCTTCCTTCATCCTCCGTCATCGAAGAATGACGTCATTTCTCTCTCATTTCGTCACTGAAGTCTCCTCGCGCTCAAGAATCAAACTCACTAATCTTTGTTGTTTAAATGATCGATACTATTTTAAATGTTGTGTTTTGTTGTTTTTTGTGCTAACTTCTGATTTTTTAGGGGCGTGCGGGTCATTCGGCGCGCGGCGGTGTTTGTGTAAGTTCTCCATCTTGTGCGTGTAGAGACCCGCACATGCGCCGCGGTGCGTCACCCGCGGGCTGCGTGCGAGGCAGATGTGCTTTCATAAACATGGGCACGCGACCGACCGCAGTCTCTAGCTCCCAGTCCGCGTCCCCCCCCCTCCCCCAGTGCATCCGCACGCACGCGAGCGCGTCTCCGCGTTAATTACTGCATGGCAGACCGAAAGGAAGCGCGTCTCCAGAGAAACGAATGCAAATGAGGCAGCCGCGCGGAGCGCGAGGAGTCGTGGGAAGCCTGGAGGAAGCCAGAAGAGCCCCGGGGAGACGCGGATGTGGCCCGTGGCCCCTCGTTACTGGCAGCTGGCCTCAGTAATCTAATCTGGACACACAAAGGCCTGTTGAGCTGCGTTTGGCGGGGACTTTGCGCCAGACCAGAACCGAACCGGGTCAGCTCCAAACTGGATTTCTCAGTTTTCCAACTCTCGCGTTTCGGTGTTTGATCTTTGCGCGGTGGTTGAAAACTTTCCACGCTGGATTGAAGGTTTTGTTTGTTTCATAAAGAACATGTCAGGCGCGTGCGTTCTAAAGACTCAAACCCTCTCATTTCCTTTCTCCTTTCAGCGCGACAATTTAACACGCGTGGCCTTGTCACCCCTTCATCTCCTCCCTCCTCCTCCTCCTCTTCCTCAGACCCACCCAACTCCGTGGAGTCTGATTCTGCGTCTTCTCCTCCCGCATCTGCCGGGGAACCGAATCAGGAACCACTGGTACCGGCGCGGTGCTCCGCCCCCCACGCGCGCACGATTTCACTGCGCGTGAAGACGCGTCAATATTTATCTAAAACAATCAGTGCGGAGAAAGGTGAATCGATCCAAGAAGACCCCCTCCCCCGCCCCAATCAACGCCTCCCATGATCGATATCGTGTGATGCGCGCCGTGTTTATGTTCCCACGAGTGACCATGTGGTGTCTCAACTTCGGGGACCAAAGGAAAACATATTCTGGCTTCCCCCTCGCCATATGGCCCCGGAGGGCCCATACCGTTACAGGTCCCCCAACATGCTTCCAGTTGAGAGAGGGATCAGGACGGAGGCGCGCGGAGACGGGCGCTCCAGCCCGGGGGAGGGACGGGGGGGGGGGCAAACGTCGTTTTCTGGACGTGTGCAGAGGAGGGAGAGTGGGTGGCAGATGGCTTGTAAGAGTCTGTGCGCGTCTGAAGGCGTGTCGTGGTTCTTCACCGAAGACCCCCCACCCCCAACCCACCACACCCCCCACCGCTGAGTCGCAGGGAGTGGATGAACAGTCAGACCCGAGTCTGGCGGGTTAGAGTTAAATGCCGCAAGCTCCTCCATGTAGCCTTTGGTGAAAGAGTCACTAGCGGCAGCAGTAGCTGCAGTTACAGCAGCAGCAGCAGCAGTAGCTGCAGTTACAGCCGCAGCAGCAGCAGCAGCAGTAGCTGCAGTTACAGCAGCAGTAGTAGCTGCAGTTACAGCAGCAGCAGCAGCAGCAGTAGCTGCAGTTACAGCAGCAGTAGTAGCTGCAGTTACAGTAGCAGCAGCAGCAGCAGTAGCTGCAGCAGCAGTAGCTGCAGTTACAGCAGCAGCAGCAGTAGCTGCAGTTACAGCAGCAGCAACAGCTGCAGCAGCGGTACCAGGAGCAGCAGCAGTAGCTGCAGCAGCAGTAGCTGCAGTTACAGCAGCAGCAGCAGTAGCTGCAGTTACAGCAGCAGCAGTAGCTGCAGATACAGCAGCAGCTGCAGCAGCAGCAGCAGTAGCAGCAGCAGCAGTAGCTGCAGTACCAGGAGCAGCAGCAGCAGTAGCTGCAGTTACAGCAGCAGTAGCAGCAGCAGCAGTAGCTGCAGTTACAGCAGCAGTAGTAGCTGCAGTTACAGCAGCAGCAACAGCTGCAGCAGCGGTACCAGGAGCAGCAGCAGTAGCTGCAGTTACAGCAGCAGTAGTAGCTGCAGTTACAGCAGCAGCAGCAGCTGCAGCAGCAGCAGTACCAGGAGCAGCAGCAGCAGTAGCTGCAGTTACAGCAGCAGCAACAGCTGCAGCAGCAGTACCAGGAGCAGCAGCAGCAGTAGCTGCAGTTACAGCAGCAGCAACAGTAGCTGCAGTTACAGCAGCAGTAGTAGCTGCAGTTACAGCAGCAGCAGCAGCTGCAGCAGCAGCAGTAGCTGCAGTTACAGCAGTAGCTGCAGTTACAGCAGCAGTAGCAGCAGTAGCTGCAGTTACAGCAGCAGTAGCAGCAGTAGCTGCAGCAGCAGTAGTAGCTGCAGTTACAGCAGCAGCAGCAGCTGCAGCAGCAGCAGTAGCTGCAGTTACAGCAGCAGTAGCAGCAGTAGCTGCAGTTACAGCAGCAGTAGCAGCAGTAGCTGCAGCAGCAGCAGTACCAGGAGCAGCAGCAGCAGTAGCTGCAGTTACAGCAGTAGCTGCAGCAGCAGTAGCTGCAGTTACAGCAGCAGCAGCAGCAGTAGCTGCAGTTACAGCAGCAGTAGCAGCAGCAGTAGCAGCAGTACCAGGAGCAGCAGCAGCAGTATCTGCAGTTACAGCAGCAGTAGTAGCTGCAGTTACAGCAGCAGCTGCAGCAGCAGTAGCTGCAGTTACAGCAGCAGCAGCAGCAGTAGCTGCAGTTATAGCAGCAGTAGCAGCAGCAGCAGTAGCTGCAGTTACAGCAGCAGCAACAGCTGCAGCAGCAGAACCAGGAGCAGCAGCAGCAGTAGCTGCAGCAGCAGTAGCTGCAGCAGCAGTAGCTTCAGCAGCAGCAGTAGCTTCAGCAGCAGTAGTAGCTGCAGCAGCAGCAGTAGCTGCAGTTACAGCTGCAGCAGCAGTACCAGGAGCAGCAGTAGCAGCAGCAGTAGCTGCAGTTACAGCAGCAGCAGCAGCAGTACCAGGAGCAGCAGCAGTAATAGCTGCAGCAGCAGCAGCAGTAGCTGCAGTTACAGCTGCAGCAGCAGTACCAGGAGCAGCAGTAGCTGCAGCAGCAGTAGCTGCAGTTACAGCAGCAGCAGCAGCAGTACCAGGAGCAGCAGCAGTAATAGCTGCAGCAGCATCAGCAGTAGCTGCAGTTACAGCAGCAGCAGCAATAGTTGCAGTTACAGTAGCTGCAGCAGCAGTAGCTGCAGCAGCAGTAGCTTCAGCAGCAGTAGTAGCTGCAGTTACAGCAGCAGCAGCTGCAGCAGCAGTAGCGCCCTCCAATGAATTTCACAGCAGATTTCTGCTTCTAAACTCGTGGCGCCATTTAAGCTCCTGTTCAAATTGATGTGACCTGCGTCAAAGCTCAGCCCCCTAATGCGCATGCTCCACAGAGGCTCACCTCAAACCCACATTTGAATGGCTCAGTCCAAACATTAAACCGAACTTTCGTTTCCATTATCGGGGTAATTAGGACAAGAGGTGAGCTGGTTATCAGCGGAGCGGGACTTTGGTTCTGTTGATTACACGTAACAATCCACCCCGTTCTCATGCACGAGCATACACAAAGTGCGGCTCTGCGCGCGAGTTTGTGCAGATGAGGCCTTTATGAAGCTGAAACATCCTCATTACGCTGCAGCCCCCACCTACCCACGCCCACGAGTTTAGAGAGACGCAGCGACTGAATCAAAGAGGGACCAAACTTTATTCTTAAATTGGAAGCAAAACAGAACAAAAACTATCCGAGAAGCTCAAGTTTTTATGTCATTCGAAGGAGAGCGAGAACGCGCACCAAGGGAGAGGAGGGGGCAAGAGAGTTGCGCGCGCATGCTGTTATTGAGTGGAGAGCAGGTGCTGCCCGAATTACCATACAGCTGAGGGGACGAGGAGAGAGCAAAACTTAGCTGCTCCTTCGCCGCGCGCACACAATAACAAGAGTCCCCCCTCGTGTTGGCCACGCGAGCAACTGCAGTGCGGGTGCACGCGCGCACACACTTCGATGCGCTTGTAAACAAGCGTTTCTTTTTCTGCTCCATTCCTCTGAGAGGAGAGCAAAAGGGGAAAAAAGCGAAGAGTCCGGCCCCTCAGAGCGTTTACCTCACCGCGCTGCTCTGCCAAGGAATGTTTTGACTCCTTTCAGTCTTTTCAAAGACTCGAATTCTTCCCACAGCCAGAAATGCCGAGAGGTAAAGACTGAACACGCTGAGGAGAAGACAGAGAAGGGGAAGATGAGAGAAGGAGAGAAGGAGAGGAGGAGAGGAGGTGGGCCAAAAAAAAACGGAGTCAGGGTTTGATCAGGGAACTTTTTATTCTCTCTGTGATGGGAACTGTAGAAGTCACGCCGTTGTAGCCCCCCCCCCCCCAAACAAAGGGAACCGTCCAGTTAGGCAACAGCTGGATGGATCGATGCAACCACGTGGCGTCAACATCAACACGGGACGATGGATCTGCGCCACTGCGTTCCTGAGCTGTTCCCCCCCCAAAACAACCTTTTGATCCTGACACTTTAAAGAACTTTTTTTCTTTTACACCCCCATCCCCCACCCCAAAGTATTTTTCAGTCTAAACATCAGAGAGTGAAAGTTGGTGGAACCGTGAAAACACGCGTCCTGTGGGCCGGCGCGGCAGACGTGGAGCTTTCTTCCTCCTCCACGTTGGTCCTAAACACGCTGTGGAGGTGCAGGAGGAGGCTGTTGGGGTACTTGCGTGGGACCCCATTGTGAAGGGCCCTGCCAGATTGGGAGGAGGAGGGGCCCATTTGCATGTTATTATCATAGCATGTGTATGGGCGTATATAACAGGCTGCAGGCGGCCTCCGCCGGAGACAGACGCACAGCTCACAGTGAGGGCAGACTTTGGGGGGTGGAAGGAGGCATGTTGGACCAGTGACAAATCTGTTTTTGGGGTTCAACCGAGACGGGCTCAGACTGAAATGTGGCACTTTTGCTGAAAGAAACAACAGGAGCCCGACCGCGTCTTTGCGCTTTTACGCACTGGATTACCGCCGTGGATCGGAGCTGGAGAACTTTAGCTGCGTTTTTATTCACCTGCTGCCAAACTCCAACAAGTTCACACGTTTGATTTCTGCTTTTACCGTGAAAGGTTTGGGGATTTATCCTCCGTTTCTTCCCTCGGGACATGAATCAGAGCAGCGTGGCACGCAGAGGCAACAGTTGATGAGAAAGACCCCCCCTCCGTGAGGCGACAGAAACCTGCTCAATGCATCGAAGGGACTGAAGCAGGAGGAGGCACCCTGAGACCAGCCGAGCCCCCCAAGACATTTTACTTTATTTATTTATTATTTATTATGTATTTATTGAATATGGGGCGCGTCATCCTGCTGACTCTAACCATCATGTCCGTGTTGCTGTGCCAGGTAAGACTTTCTTTCTGACTCCTGCAGAGCCAGAGGCGGCAGCGTGAGCGCGGCTGCTGAAAATGCGCTTCTCTCTTCCGCAGGGGTTTTGTTCGGGAGTCTTTGAGCTGAAGTTGCACGAGTTTCTCAACAAGAAGGGAGTTCAGGGCAACAAGAACTGCTGCAAAGGGGGCTTCGCCTCGTCCTTCCAGCAGCAATGCGAATGTAAAACCTTCTTCAGGATTTGCCTCAAGCACTATCAGCCCAACGCCTCCCCGGAGCCCCCGTGCACCTACGGCGGCGCCGTGACCCCCGTCCTGGGCTCCAACTCCTTCCAGGTCCCCGACGCCATCCCGGAGAGCTCGTTCACCAACCCCGTCAAGATTAACTTCGGCTTCACGTGGCCGGTAAATACATGAGATTTGGCGCCTTTTCTGTGCGTAAAAGCAGCGCAGAGGCGCGTTTTTTGTTTTCTTCCGCCGCGGCTTGAAGAGCAGAGAGAGTTTAGAGGTGTTCAGTTTCACCAGATCAGGTTAGGCAGTTTGTTTTCTGTGCGGTGGGTGTTCAGCACAATCGCCGCAGGCCTCGACTTGATGCTATCAGCGCATCTCCGCCGGCCACCTGTCTCATGAAGCCATTTGTCTCCCCAGGGGACCTTCTCGCTGATCATTGAGGCGTTACACACCGACTCCGAGGACGACCTCTCCACAGGTAGGCACCGCATCCTCTTTCCCTTTCCAGCTCTTTTACGCACCCGCCTCACCCTTTGCCTCCACCCTCCAGAGAACCCGGAGCGGGTCATCAGCACCATGACCACCCAGAGGCATCTGACGGTGGGCGACGAGTGGTCTCAGGACCTGCACACCGGGGGCAGAACCGAGCTCAAGTACTC
The DNA here is from genome assembly GCA_037389245.1 of Oryzias sinensis. Classification (NCBI taxonomy): domain Eukaryota; kingdom Metazoa; phylum Chordata; class Actinopteri; order Beloniformes; family Adrianichthyidae; genus Oryzias; species Oryzias sinensis. The sequence goes on from CM074490.1 coordinate 36,991,982, forward strand.
GTACCGTTTCGTGTGCGACGAGCACTACTACGGGGACGGCTGCTCGGTGTTCTGCCGGCCCCGGGACGACGCGTTCGGCCACTTCACCTGCGGGGAGCGCGGAGAGATCGTCTGCAACGCCGGCTGGAAGGGCCAGTACTGCACCGAGCGTGAGTTTCGGAACCGAGCCGCACAAAAAGTTCTGGAAAACGCGCGTTTCAGTCAGGAGAATTTACTCTAAAGTTCAGAGACTTACTGCCGTTAAAAGGAAACTTGAAGCTAAACGCCGCCGCGCGTGCCCCCCCCTCCTCCTCTTCACTCACACACACGCGCGCGCGCACACACACACACACACACACACACACACACGACCACTTGATTTATTCTAAGGAAAGTTTTGGGGAATAATCTCACGCGTGCCATAAATTTACATGCTGCGCTCCGATTGGTTCCTCCCGGAGTGGGCCGGGCCGTGATTGGCTGAGGTGGGGGAGGTATTGTTTGAAGTGGGCAGCTGCCGGCAGAGAGGAGACAATGGAGCAGCTGTCGCGCACTGGCAACACACTCGCCAGCTGTCCACTCTTATCTGCCCCAATCCGAGACATTAAGGGGAGCGCGCAAGCGCGTGTATGTGTGTGTGCGCGCGAGCGCAGACTGAATAAAAGAGTTCTGACCCGCAGCAAAGAAGTAAAAGAAAGAGGGAGGAGGAGGAGTGGGCTGTGTGTGTGGGGGGGTCTGTGTGCACTTGGAGGCGCACACGTTCACACACTCCCTCCTTTGTCTGCGCACTTTGTTGAGCAGAACATTTTCAGATAAAGAGATGGAGCCCCAGAGAGAGAGAGGGGGGGGAGGGGGGGCCGCTCCCCGCACTTCCTCCCTCACGCACTGGGAAAAAGCCACGCAACTTCTTGGAAAGTCTTTCTAAAACGCGTTTTTCTGTGTTTGCGCAGCGATCTGCCTGCCGGGATGCATGGAGGAGCACGGCTTCTGCGAGAAACCCGGGGAGTGCAAGTAAGTCCACCCCCACCCCCCCACCAACTCACTGGGGCATTAATAAATGAGTGGGACACGTGAGTTAATGTGAGTGGACTGACCGGTGTTGCCTCCTAATTGAACAACAACAGGTGCAGAGTGGGATTCAAAGGCCGCTACTGCGACGAGTGCATTCGCTACCCGGGCTGTCTCCACGGGACCTGCCAGCAGCCCTGGCAGTGCAACTGTCAGGAGGGCTGGGGGGGGCTCTTCTGCAACCAAGGTGAGGACGGGGTCTGACAGGAGAACCAGACCTAAAGCTGGCCTGGAGACAACAATTAGGAGAATGTTGGTGACGGTTCTCATTCATCCAGGAGTCGAAGTCGAGTCGTGGCAGCTGGACTTGAAACCTTTCAAGCCCACCTGCCACGACTCGACTTCAAGACCGTGGAACATCTAGACGGAGAACCGGAGCCAAACGGGACAAAAGAGGTTCTGTTTCTGGGGCTGCTGTGGTCACGCCATGTGTTGCCCTGCCGCTAATCCACATGTGTCTCTCCAGACCTCAACTACTGCACCCACCACAAGCCCTGCATGAATGGAGCCACTTGTAGCAACACGGGTCAGGGCAGCTACACCTGTTCCTGCAGGCCTGGCTTCTCCGGGGCCAGCTGTGAGATCAAGGTCAACGAATGCGCCGGAAACCCCTGCCGTAACGGAGGAAGCTGCACCGTAAGAGCCGCTCCCCCTTCTCAGATGCTTTAGGGTAGAGAGATGCTCGAGCAAATGCCCCCAGCCGTAAACACTGTTCCCTTTTTCCCTATAGGACTTGGAAAGCACATACAAGTGCACGTGTCCTCATGGTTTCTATGGCAACAATTGTGAGCTGAGCGCCATGACGTGCGCCGATGGGCCTTGCTCCAACGGTGGGCGCTGTGTGGACAACTCTGACGGGGGCTACTTTTGCCAGTGCCCCACAGGATACGCGGGGTTCAACTGTGAGAAGAAGATCGACCACTGCACCTCCGGGCCGTGCTCCAATGGTAAGGATGGGGACTCGGCGTTGGGGTGAACTGTACGGTGAGCGGAGGAGACGCTGATGCTCATCTCTGGCCTGTAGGTGCCCGCTGTGTGGATCTCGTCAACTCCTACCTGTGTCAGTGTCCAGACGGCTTCTCTGGCATGAACTGCGACCACACCGGCGAGGAATGCTCGGCCTACCCCTGCCAGAACGGCGCCACCTGCCAGGAGGGCCCCAGCGGCTACACCTGCACCTGCCCACCGGGATACACCGGCCGCAACTGCAGCTCCCCCATCAGCCGCTGCGAGCACAACCCCTGCCACAACGGCGCCACCTGCCACGAGAGGAACAACCGCTACGTCTGCGCGTGCGTTCCCGGCTACGGCGGCAGAAACTGTCAGTTCTTGCTCCCTGAGCACGCCGCCATCCGCGGGTCCGAGGTGCCCTGGATGGCCATCGGGACCGGCGTGGTCCTGGTGCTGCTGCTGCTGGCCGGCTGCGCCGTACTGGTGGGATTTTTCCGATCAAAGGTGCAGCAAGGCGGCCAGGTAGACACGGCGACTGAAGGAGAGACCATCAACAACCTGACCAACAACTGTCAGCGCGGTGACAGGGACCTGGCGGTCAGCGTGATGCCGATGCCAGGCGTCAAAAACATTAACAAGAAGATGGACTTCAGCAGCGGCGACCCCGACGAAGGCTCCTCACCAGGAAGGAGCAGCTACAAAAGCCGACAACCCCCTGCAGACTACAACCTCGTGCACGAGGTCAACTACGAGCAGGCGGCTAAGGAGGCCATGCTGGAGGCGGCCTGTGAGGACAAGTGCCAGTCCCTGGACTCTTTTGAGTTTGAGGAGAAACGCAGCAAACGTTTAAAATGGTACGCTGGTTGTGGAGAACTCGGCTGACACTTCAGGCAACGCAGAAGATGATGTTGCTAACATGTCGTGCTCTTGTCTTCCCTTGTAGTGACGCGTCAGAAAAGAAAGCCCCAGAACTGTCTGCATGTGCGGACACCAAGTACAAATCTGTGTTTGTCATGTCAGAGGAGAAAGACGAATGTATAATCGCAACTGAGGTAAGCTCCCCGCCACTCTGCTCGCCGTCCGGCACACCCAAACACCCGCCAAACTCTGAAGCCTTTTGTCCTTCTCCTTCCGTCTGCAGGTATAAGAAGCCGCCTATGGGCTGCCCGTTGCCGATTTGCTCTATGGGAGAGTTTTTATGCTCCTTCAGATGCTGCTCTAACCTTAGGGGGAGGTGTCCCGCCTTGAGACTGCTGCTGAAACCGATACGTTTAACTGATATTCAGAGTGAGCTGGTTCTCTACTGGTACCGAAGCGTAGGCAGCGACGGCCTGTGGGGTAAGAACAGGCAGGGTCACCGTTAGAAGAAAAAAAAACAAGGTTTACGGTTTAAAGTAAACTGCCATTTAGCTTTCTGTCCCGCCTTTCCGTGGAGAGGGTTGTAAAAGACGGGCTGGAGCGTCGGCGCCCGCCCGGGCCTCTTCTGTAGCCCACATGCCGTTGCTGAGCGCAGGAACTGCATCAAACGGTGGATGTTTGGCCATACTGGCCTGCTCTTCACGAGGCTGCTTGGGTGGGCTGTGCACCCATCGCTGTGGAGACTGTATGTACGCTCGATCACTGTGTTAACTGAAGAAGTGCGTTTTCTGCCCCCCCAAACCACTCATCATGTAGTTTTGTTTTTGTTTGTTTGGGACAAGAAAACTTTATTTTTAAAAAAACAAACAAAAAAAAGTTGGGTTTTGATACAGAAGGTCCTTTTTTTGTGTGTAAAAATATAGAAACTGTTATGATTTAAAATTATGATTTAATTTAAGTTAATTTAATGCTTTTTGTGTTATTCTTGAATTGTATATTTGTGACGTTTGCTATGATTATTTAAGTCGCTTCTTTTAACGATAATATTTGCAAAGGCACTTCACGTCGATGGGAACTTTTTAAGAAAATGTTATTTAAGAGGGATGTACAAAATTGTTATGTTTCCGTTTCCTTTACCGCCTTTGATCGAAGGAATTAGTCAAGACTATTTTTCCAAATAAATATTGCTGAAATTGAATTGCGTCCGCTTTGTGTTTCTGTCCGTCTGGCAAACTCCTCTTTAGGGGTCTGTGAGCAAACTTAATCAGTAACATCTGTTGTCTTTCCTTGGCGACCCCATGGTGGGCTTTTCTGTGCCGACACTGCTGGCTAATGCCAGGAGTTGAAAGTGTCTCCCTGGAGATGGGAGGGGGGCCCATTCATAACCAAACAATGTCCCCACGCTGAATTTACCGCTCCCGTTTCTCCTCCCATGCAGATAATTCACGTCTTTACAACTTTGGGGAAAGTTAGGAAACATCTACTGTCCCGTCTGCTGGACACCTGGAGACTTTCTGCACATGAAAAAATCTATTTTTCCCAGAATTCTCCCTTTTTTGATTCGGTCACAAAAGATGCTAATTGTGCTCAGAGAACTGTAAATCATCGGCGCGGCAGATTTGGCCTCTGGAGGGGTTTGTAACCCCGAAGCTTTGGAGGGACAGACTTGGGCAGACAATGATGGAATTGACAATGGGGCACACAAAAGGCCACCCTCGGGAGAGTCCGCCTGTCCCTCGGCATGCTGGGAGAAAGAGATCAACAGGAGCAGATGTTGTTGAGTAACAGATGCCTTCTGGCCAAAGTTCAGCCGCAGCAGCCAAACCTTCCAAGACTCTGACGCAGGAAAAAGAGAAACGCCTGGAGGACAACTTTTCTACCAACATTCATCACTTTGTTTTAAAAACTCGGTTCTGCTGCCTCCTTTCAGGTGTTCAAGTCAGCCCTAGAATGAAAACATTTCACCCCATCATGCCTGAATTTATTTCAATTTATACAAAAACAAATCTTCTTCAGTGTTTTTTTCCCTTCAAGTCCTGGATTAAAGAGTGTTAGGGACACACAGTGTGAAGGGGATCATTGAACAATCTGCACCATCAACATAAATGATCTTTAGGATTATGACATTCCAACCATTTTCCCTCCAAAAGGCTTTTTCCGTGGAGATTAATCCATCAGACGAACATCTGCTGAAACGGCGTTCAGGACCACCACAAGTCGGTGAGGCGTGAAGGTTCTTTAAACTCTGGAGCTCAAACATCTGCTGTTCCGTTGTGGGAAAACCATTTCTGAGACGTCCACAAACCCTTATTGATCCGTGCTGCTGGACTCTTTCTAAGTCACAACCCTCTTTACAGACCTGTGAACGTCTCCAAAAAGCTGCGTTTTTGGTGTTTTTAACTCGTCCTTGCAGCATTTTCTGATGACATTTAAAAAGACTATTTAGCTTTTCTGAGAATTTCTCCATTCATTTCATTGTGAATCAGGAGCAGACTAATTATTTGCCTTTTGAAAACATTCATATTTGGGACGTAGAAAATACGGTGGGTGGGGCCACAAGCCCCCTGCTCCGCCCCATTCTGATGCGTCCACCTGCAGACCAATAGATCCATGAGCGTCTTTGTTTCTTCTCTGCAGCCTGTAGATCTAACCCCCTCAGAGCAAACATCACACCCTCCTGCTGCTCACTAATGTTCACCTCTGCTCTGAGTTCAGCCTCGACTGCTCATTCTTTCATTAACCTCATTGTTCGGCTCATCAGGGTTAGAAAATCTGCACATCTTCGGGTGGGACTTTCAAGTACTTTAAGTTACCTTTGTACTTGTACTCTAGTACTTTTGTTTTGTTTTAATTGTTAAAGCTTTCAGTTTTTTTATTCTTCTGATATAGTATTTTTATTAATCATATACATGACTTTTATAAGTAACATAATCTGCATATATTTTTGAATAACTGATCTAGATTTGCCATGTTGATTTCTAAAATAGTTACGTCTGTTTACATAATAATTAAGTAATTCATCTTTTTTGTGTTTTATTGATACCTAAGGATTCTTAATTCTGTCTGATGAAGTTATGAATTGGATATTGATAAATTATGTCATAAAAAGGTTTTAATACGTCTTTGAATGAATGTATGAATGCTCATTGTATTGTGTTGTGCATTATTCCTTGATTGCTTGAAATAAACCATTACAAATCAAATCAAATCAAAGCGTTAAAGCATGAGGAATGCTTTTTTTTATAAAAAAAGTTTGATAAGATTAAAGCTGATCCCTATATTTTCAATTCAAAACATTACAACAAAACATTGAAAAGGGAAATAACCGCCAGACAAGGGTTTATCTGGAGCCATAACGACTTTTATTTGAAGAAAGAAATCACTCATTAATGAAATTCAATTCATCGAATACGACATCTAAGTTTTCAGAAAAAGTTAAAATCATGCCTTTAGTCTTCTTATACATAAAATATGTAGTTTTTTTATCATGACAAGTCATTCTTCTTTTTTTAACCCCTCCCTTAGAGAATGTAGAAAAACGAGTGTCCTCCCTCTGAACAAAGCAAGAACAGAAAAAAGGCAAAACACAGTACGGTACGATGCGCGAACATGGCTTCAAAGCACACATATTACAGTACTGTACACGGGTCCACCTCAGACAAAACGCAACGACACCACAGCCGCCGCTGGGGACAGATCCCATCTCTGAAACAGCTCAACACTGCTTATTTACCAAACCGTGACGGCGGCGCGGTGCGGCGCTGGCAAATGAGGTAAATGTTTCTAGAAAAGCACCAAAGGTTTGGCCTTAAAATCTTATATAGCTTATAACAAACAGCAAGTTGGAAAAGTTCGGTCTAAAACTTCCCCTGAAATTGTTTATATTCATAGAAGTATATATATGTGTGTGTGTGTGTAATATATGTTTCAGATCCACCACAATAGAGAGGACCTGCACCGCCAGGCCTTCTCCGAGTAAATAAGCAGCATTCCTCCACATCTAAGCGGGACATTTGATGCCGGTGTTTATAGTGAAGTCCAGCGGGACGGGGATCCTCGCGGGATTCACTCTTCTGAACGAACATCAGGATTAAAGTGATCTCTGGACGTCACCTTGCAAAGCTCTGGCGTTTGGCGCGGAGAAGGCTCTTTCAAAGATAAGGTAGTTTACAGAGGATCATGCTTCTAAAAAAACCCAAAGGACGCTAAAGATCACCTCTCAGCTTCAGAAAAATAAAAGGAAAAGCCAAATACGGACAGCAATAACTAAGCAATGTGCAAACATAACTGTGCATAGAGATCAAAATTTAATAAATATTAAGGAGAAGTTTTCCGGCTTTATCTTAATCAAAAGCTTGTTGGGGTGATTGTACACTTTTCTGATGACTTTAGTCTTACTAAAAATAATTTTTCTTCTAATAGTGCTGCAAGAATTTTTTCTTTTTTTCTTTTAAGCAACAAAAATTCCCAAACGACAAACACAGTGAAAGACGAAACAAAAGATCCTGACGAGAGTCACTGATTTGTCCTCCCCATGGCTCTTCCATCTGCAACAGACTCAGCGTTCCGCTGAAAACGGGAACTTTACACACCAGAACGCTGTTTCTTCTTCTTCTTTTTTTCTCCAAAGGAAACGGACGAATCTCCGCTTCCTTTCTCCGCTGGATGTAGCTTAACGAACGTGAAGCATAATGCCTGTCTTTGGACCACCGAGGTAATTGTTGGCGTGTGTGTAAAACATGCTGAAATGTTTCCTCAACTGTTCACATGAGAAAATAGTGTCCATCTGAGCCGCCGCGGCTCAGCGTGGTCGAGGTATATGATCCTGGGGCCGAGCGGTGGCGCCTGTGGAAAATGTCACAAAGCATTCTGACAGCTTTCATTCACTCCGCTGTGCGTTAACCCCGCCCACCCTCCCCCTGTTCCCTCCGTCTCCCCACTCCCTCCCCAAGTCACCTGTGACCCTGAGGGGTCACCTGCTTCCCGGCCGAGCGGCTCCGGGATCCGTTTTCACCTTCAATTCAAATCGTTCAGGAAGAGCTTAAAAACATCAAACGTTTTCTGGAGAATTCCTCCTGATGAAGATGACGAGCCCGTCCACGCCCAAGAAACCAAAGTGGTTTCGAAAGTCGACACGTTCAGGCCCTTATTTTGCAGGATGTGTGAAGCATCAAACCTGCTGTTACTGCAGTGCTTCTCAAACAGTGGCGGTTTTGGCACAGGTAATACGAGCAATTATCCGGTGCGTAAATTTAACATGGGGGCGGTGGCGACAGCGGCTCAGTGCTTGTGAAGAAATCTGCACGATTATCCGGTTCCTATAGTCTGTTAAATCACAGAGTTTGTAACAGCCTGAAACCTTGAATTCCCATCTCCTGTCACACGCGTGTGTGAGAAGGAGAGGGGAGGGGTAGTGGGCTCAGGCTGCCATGTGAAACGGGGCACGCGGAGAGCTGCAAGCGCTGCCTGGATTGCGCAACACCGGCATCATCTCATGCCTTTAGATGACTCAGCTCATGCTAATAATGTCATTCTTTATGAACTATTGTAGACATTTTGATGACGTTTATTTTCCATCAATGTTTTCTTTGTCTGCCTGTGGTTTAGTTGGTGTCAGTATTTGACATACAGACAGCAGGTAATGCAGGAAAAAAACAGCTGAACTTTATGACATCATTAATAAATAATCCATCATTTAGAAATAAAAACAGCACAATGTTTTTATCTATTTCTTCAGACTAACAACGTTAAATATATTAGTGCTGCTGTGTTAATGTTTCAGACCGATTTACATTGAATATTATTTATTAATTGAATTATTTTTCTCAGCATCAAATGTTTCAGTTGGTCAAAATGTTTCTAGTTTAAATAATGACTGACAGATTTTTTTTAATTTCAGGCACTTTAAGCTTCTTTTCTGTTTTAGACTAGAACAGAGTTTCTGTGGCTAAATAAAGTTAATATTTGTTAAAGTGGATTTATATTGCTTTTTGTTGGGGGGGGGATTAGAGGGGTCGCGAAACATTTTCTTTTTCCTAGGGGGGGCCTTGCAAGCACTGTGTTACTGGGACGTAGCTGCTGGTGTCTGGAGGGAGGAGATGCTGGTTGCCGTGGAAACCCTGGATCTAATGTCTGATTCGTTCACGCGTGTGCACAGAGGTCGAACCGCCAAAGGAGTCAAAGCAGAGAGACATCGATACCTGAGTTCATTTGTGATGGCCGTATAAAGAACTGGATTCTCCTGTCTAAACGCTACTTTAGACTGAGTGATGGCGTGTTTTGGCGTGAACGTGTGCCGACTCACTGCTCGCCGCTCTATTTGTCTTTATAGTTTTTTTTACTTTTACACAAAATGGTTCACATTAATTTAGATAGAAAAAAGGTTTCAGCTTCTCTTTTAGTTTCAAGCCAAAGGTTTAAAAAAATAACCTTAAATAAAGTTTCCTGCTGCATATTTGCTGCATAGGTAACCAGTTTGCATTTTTTAATGAAGATATAAATAACTGAAGGAAAAAAATGCCGTCAGAAACGCACTCGTCTTTGTTTTCACTTTTCTTCGGCCAAACCTGGAGGCTTTTCCAGCGTGGCGATGCTGGTGGGGGTCACCACATCCTGACTAGAATTAAGCCAGTTAATACTCGGTTCTGATTGGCTGCTGGGTGTGGATGAAAACGTGATCACGCACGCCTAAAAATGAAGCTCCGGTCACAAAGTTCTGCGTCGCTTAGAAACAAACTTCAGCTTCATCATGTGGACAAAAACAAGCGAGGAGAAGAGAACTTTCCCTCCGATACGACGCTTTGGATCCCTAAAGACGGCGTTCTTCCCTCACAAACCAGCTGCCGCAGAGCGAGCTGCAGGGTCTGTAGCCGTTACCGCGGCAACACGCCAAACCGCTTGTCACATAGTCCGAAAAACGATTCAAATGTAAAAACTAACAAGAATAAAGTATTAATGCGTGACTTAATGTGTGTTCATGTGAATTTCTTTCAAAAGTCACCATGGTGACCATTATGGTGTCACTGAGCCAATAATCTACTTAATAATCGACATACCAGCTGCTTCACTAGCAAAGCGCCAAAAACTAAGAAAGTAGCAATATTGTTGTTTTCATGGACTTTTTCTAAATTTGTTCTTTATGGTTTTCTTTCATCAGGAAAAGGTAGTTGAGATCAAAAACATCTTTTACGGATCGGTGCTGACGCCTTCCTCATCTCCTTCTTTTTCACAACTTCCCTATTTGTTGAGGAAAACCCAGCTCTGCAGCGCCACCTGCTGTCTGCACAAAGGGACTTGGTGCTGGAAATGTACGTAACGATTTCAAGTGAAAAACGGAATTAAAAAGATTTTTTTTAAATCCGGGACTATATCATCGACTGTAACCGGGGTCTGGACTGAGTGTGACGTCATCCGATTCAGTCGCCATTTTTTCGCGTTACAATCACCGCCATGTTGGAGCCAGACGTCAGCGAGCAGTAATTGGATTAAGTCAGTCGGGGGTTTCTATGGCAACAACTCTCACCAATCAGGAGTGAGCTGGTTGGGAGACCACACCCCTTGTAGCGGGCTACACATAATCTGTTTGAACGTGGGCGCCAGCAGGCCCCACCTACTTTTATTGAGGCGTGTGATTGGTCAGTTTATGCATTAAATAACTTCTATTCTATTAAAAAAGGGTAAGAGTGGTTCTGACCAATAGATAAACCACTGTCTATTTCTCTATATAAGTCTATGGGACTTTACGTCCTGTTTGGAACGCCAGGGGGGCGGGGCCACTAACAGCTCTCAAATGCAGTCAATGGACTACATCATGAGACTGTGAGGGATGGAAATGTGTCTGAAGGTTTTACTTTTACCTGAGTTAGTGTTGGGCGATGCCCCTCAAATTGGCAGTTGACGATATTTGCAGAAAACCATCGGGATGGACGATGATATCGTTGGGGGGAAGGGGGGTTAATTTTTCTTTATTATATAATTATTATTCTTTATTTTACCATATTACCTCAGCTCCAGGTGAACGAGCTACCGGACTCCGGAGAACCGGGTCTCCCGGTAAAAGTGTGTGTCCGGGCAGAGCTCGGACCGCCAGCTCACACAGCGGCTTTGGGGCGGTGTGTGAGCTTTTCAAAGCAGAAATGTGGCTCAGTCCTTAGAAACTGTTCAAACAATCACCTGGATTTGTGTTTCCAGTCGTGTCCCGACAAAATAAAGGCTGATGTTATTCCCACATCTTTACGTGCAGCCAGGATGCAGATTGCAGCTTTTCCCGCATGGATTTTATGTTCATCCAAGGCTAATGTTGTTAGTGCGTGTTAGCCTCTCCTAACCCTGGCTTCTTCCGGCTCCGTTCTTCCACAGAAAAAGCACTGACCACACAGATTAAAATGAAAATGAAGAGCGAACAGGCGCTTCATAATAACCGTAACATTAATAAAAGCATGTTTAGAAGATCATCTCGTATATTACAGAGCTGACAGCGTATGTAGCCGCTCGGTGGAACTCATTTCCTCTTTCGGCTTTTTCAACACTACTGCGCATGTGTGAGTGATTTATTCTGACCCAAAGTGTGACCTTAGTGAACGTTTGTTATAATCAGAAATAGTTTTTCTGGGCCCATGGATTCTAATCCGACCATTGATCCCATCAAGATATTTTCCTCATGTAACCGCGGCTTACGGTGTCGACTCGCAGCGCGGCGTCACAACCCTAACCTGAATGGACTTGAATTGAAGGTGAATGAAACCCCGTTAGCCCCCCCGCCCCCCCCACTTACATTTCTTCAGCCCCTTTAACCCCCTCTTCACCTGCTCAGTCCTCCTTACATCTTTGGTGACACTCTGCTCTCTGAAACAGGGTTCCTCCACAAATGTACAAAGAAAATGGCTGTTCAACCACGTGTGTGACCGTTACCCGTGTTGCTCTGGGACCGCTTTCCGTCGCCACGGCAACAAACGTCACAACACAGGAAATTTAAAGTTGGGATACGACATTATAATGTCTTCTTTTTTTTGTAAATCCCAAATATATATATATATATATTTTTTTTAAACCACGATTTTGAAAAGACTTTTCAACATCAAAAGCCCCCCCAGGCCTGTGCAGGAACCCTGACTGAAAAACGGCGTCAAGCTTAAACATTGAGGCCTGTAAACGTTCTGACCGCCAGAAAAAAGACAAACAGATCAACAAGGCTGTTAGGACCAAGTAAGTGTCGCTTCAAGGAATGAGCCTCTGAGAACTTCCTCCTCTCCCCCCGGTCCCCGTCTGACGTTAGGTGGAGGAAGCTCCGTGGCTGGGCATGCTGGCCATGCTGCCGACCATGCCGGCCGCGCCGGCCATACCTGAGGGGCCCCCCATTGTCGGAGGGCTGTGCTTGGTGGGTGAGGTCATGTCGGCCCCGCGGCCGGGGGTCTGGGGGCCGTGGTGGGCGTGCTGCAGGGCGTGGCGCTCCAGCAGGGTGCGGTGGGTGAAGGCCCGGTGGCACACGTTGCACTGGAAGGTGCGCTCGGCACGATGGGTGCGCATGTGCACGTTGAGCGAGCTTTTCTGAGTGAAGCGCTTACCGCACATGGTGCACTGGAAGGCCCTGACGCCGGTGTGCACCACCATGTGCTTGAGGAGGTAGTCCCGCAGGGAGAAGGAGCGCCAGCAGATGGAGCACTGATGAGGTTTCTGACCTGAGGGCGGCAGGCGCACAAAGACATGAGCACAGGAAGTCAGAAATTGGAGGTCGGCGGACGGCCGGAGCTCACCAGAGTGGATGAACATGTGCTTGCTGTAGTTCTTCCTGGACCGTAAGGATTTGCCACAGTGCGTGCAGTCGAACGAGGTCTCGGATCCCTGGGAAGAAGGAGAGGGCCCCGCCGAGCAGGAGGAGGTGGAGGGAGGCGGGGCGGGGGTCATAGGCGCCGGAGGCGGGGCTTGCTGGCCAGGCTCGGTCACCGCCATGCTGTCGATCCCTCCTAGAGGCCCGCCCACGTAGAAGGGAGCCGGCTGCGACTGGCTGACCGGGTACTGGAACAGCAGCTGAGGCGACACACACACACACACACACACACCGTTAGAGCAGCGACACACACCGTTAGGGCAGCGACACACACCGTTAGGGCAGCGACACACACCGTTATGGCAGCGACACACACACCGTTAGAGCAGCGACACACACACCGTTAGGGCAGCGACACACACCGTTAGAGCAGCGACACACACTGTTAGAGCAGCGACACACACACCGTTAGAGCAGTGACACACACCATTATGGCAGCGACACACACACCGTTAGGGCAGCGACACACACCGTTAGGGCAGCGACACACACACCGTTAGGGCAGCGACACACACACCGTTAGGGCAGCGACACACACCGTTAGGGCAGCGACACACACACACACACCGTTAGGGCAGCGACACACACCGTTAGGGCAGCGACACACACCGTTATGGCAGCGACACACGCACCGTTAGGGCAGCGACACACACACCGTTAGGGCAGCGTCGCGCGACGTTTCCGAAAAATCGAGTCGTTTACATTAAAATGGCCTTAAGCTAACAGATCGTCTGTCTGTTAATATTTATAGAAATTAAAGATTCAACAAAACCAAGTTGCTGATTTGCAAAAGTAACTTCATTAACCCTTTAACTCCTGAGCTTTAGCTCCTCCTATTAGCGTAACTCTTCAACCGTCCAGGAATGAACTTCCCTCCAACAGGTTCTGAAGCAGAGAACAGCAGCCTTGCAGAAGACGCAACAGCAGGAAATCAAGCAGAATCAGTAAAAAAGTCACGGTATGCGAGCGTTATCCAGGGGCCATCTGCAACATCTCCAGTGTTCCAATTCCCGCCTTGCCCGCCCATGTGTCAGAGTGACACTGAACCCCCCCTTGCCTCTGGTGGAAGGGGTTGCCAGAGTGTGTGAATGTGTGTTACTGTGTGAATGGCTCTGTGACTGTAAAGCGCTTTGGATCTTCGGGGACGGTAGAAAAGCGCTATACAAGTATTCGCCATTTACGTCACATTTACCATTAAAGTGGAAGCAAATAACTGGACGCCAAAACCAGCTTTGTCCGACTTTCAAAGTGTGGTGGGTAGATAAATATAAAAAAAAAATGAAAAAGCCGTCGCAAAAACGTTTGTTTCTTACTAAAAAAAACAAATTATTAGCATGTCCTCAAAACACGTAAAGGCAACTGACAGTTAAGCCTCTGGCTCCGCCTCCACCTATAGGGGCATTTGGACCAGTAGTGGTGTCCCAAAGTTTTTTTTAAAGAGGTGCTGTAACGACGTGATCCATGTCGCGCTAGTGACGTACGGGGACAAACGTAAACATTACATTTACAATAAATAGAATAAATATTGACTTTTTGATGTTTTCACGTTTTTTTAGAGTTATAAAACCAATGTTATACATTTTCCAAGTGCTGGCAGCTGCACGCTAGCGTAGCTCACCGGCTACGCTAGCGCGTAGTTCTACGCTAGTTCGCCTCATATTTATGCTACAATAATTTAAGAAGAAACTCATCTTTTATTTTTAATGGAGATTTGAATCATATCTGGTCAAAACTGTTCAATAGTTCTGAAGATCCTAAAGTTTAAGTGTTAAATGACAAAAGAAGGTAAATAAATAGAGAAAATGGGGAAAAAACTTAATCTGCTTATTACATTTTTTTTTAATTTGTAACAAAAGTATTGGATCCGGACTCGGTATCAGCAGATACTCCAAATCAGCAGACTCAGAACTAGAATTTTAATTATTTTATTTATCACTTCTGCAACCATTGATGTGAAATAGATTTTTTTTAACTGTTAAACTGTTAAATTAACTGTTAAAGTGGAAGCCAATAACTTCAGCTCCATTCGACTATTAAAGTGCGACAGATTAATACACATTTTTCCCTAAATAGAAAAACAGAAATGATTAAAAATGTCCTCAAAACAGAAATAGGCGACTGACCTATAAACTTATTAAGTTAGCGTGATCGAGCGTTTTAGACAAAGAGTTATAGTCGAAGGTGAAGGCCGGAATCCTGTAGTTTTTCAAAATAAAACTTCCTTCAGAATAAGATAAGAAAAAAACGGGTGAAAGAAAGAGAGAAATATGTTTTTGTGCTGGCCGGTGTCAGGCCGCGGGGAAAATAGAAACCATGTAATTACGTTTTTCTTTTTTCATCAATGTGTAAAAATAAAAAGGGTTGGGGAGAGCTGAGTGGGAGGGAAGCTTGAGTGCACGTGAGCGCGCATGGGAGCGCGCATGACACGTCCATAAAATAGATGTGTTTGTTTGCATTTCCCAGAGGAAACTGCAGCAGGAACCCCTGACAAACTTCCCGTTCCACAGCCGTTCCCGCTCGTGGGTTCTGCTGGGGGCGGCGGATCACGAGAACAACGCCTCTATGGTTGCGTCAGCTGAACCGATCACCACACAGTTGTAGCGCACATGGCTGGCGGTTCTTTGTTGACGGAAATCGAAAACTGAAAACAGCTTTTATCAAGCGGCCGATTCCTCCGAGCGCATCGACTATTTTTAATCAGAGCTTCTGGAAACGTCATGAAGTGTTTGCAGACGAGACGCCATCAGGTGGAGCGACACACAGCACCCACCTGATTGTTGATGGACTGGGAGGTTGGAGGCGGAGTCAGCGGCTTGTTGATGCGCCCTCTGGGGTTGTAGGCCATGGCCTGATGGGGGTCGCTCTGCGGCCAGAAGCTCTCAGAAAACACGCCCTGCTCGTCATAGAAATCCTGAAAGCACAAACGCAGAACGAAGCAGCGTTTTTCCGTCAGCTCCCAGTAAAACCTTGAAAGACGGAAAGAGAGTTTTATTGGAGTGTGTGTCCTAAAACATCATGGCAGGGATGAAAAGAAGAGAAGAATCTGCACAGAAACACAGATCGGCTTAAATCAGGGCCAAATAATCAACTCCTCTAATCTTTATTTGGCTTTTTCTTTCCTGAATCCTTATCTCTGAAATCCAGGAATGCAAACGCAGACAAGATCCGCCAGTAATGTGATCCAGCCGTCCGGCTCTGCAGCAGAAGAGACCAAAACCCAAAGGCTTGGTGCTCACTCTGCCTTTTTTTAACAGCAATTAGAGGAAAAATAAGGATTTAAAAAAGAAAACTGACAAAGAAGCTTGAGGTCACTCAGATAAAAACTGGGAACAAAACAAAACCTGCAGCAAAACAAATTTAGAAAACAAAAGATGAATATACCACAAGATGGAAAATAAGACCTGCAAAAATGTGTGTTTAAACTGAAACCAGGTTCATTTGAACCAGATTGAAGACCGACCCGGAGCATCTGCCTCAAAGTTCTGGTTCTTTCAGTCCAACCGTCAGACGAACATTTTCTGAGATGAAGAGTTTTCTCCACAGCAATAACCATTTTCCACCAGCCAGTTTTTACCTTAAATGTTAGTTTATGCCTTTAAAATATTGAATTTTCAGTATTTTTTGTTTCAATGGAGGATCAAATAACATTTGCTATAACTAAGAAAAACAGGATTTTGCACTCCTCCTTTTTTGTTTAACATTCTTTTTACATTTTGTTTCATATTCTTAAAGATCTAAAGAAATATTTAGTTGGACGTGAATCTTGCAATCTGATTGGATCGCTCGTATTATGAAGACAAAGGAGTGGAAATACTTCATTGACAGATTTTAACTTTAGATCCAAACACAGAAAGCGGCTCCTCAGTGGATCATCCGTCCTCATCTAACTGATCGTTTTCCTTTTCCAACAAGAAATGCCTGTAAATACAATTAATATAAAGTTAAATACAAAAGAGATTTATATAAATATACAACCTCCTGTGTCCAGAGATTCATCAACTATGAAGGTAAAAATGTGTCAAAAAGAACGCACTTGTAAATTTGATTTGAGAACTTGTAATATAGAATCTGAATACTTGTGCATCAAAAATCTGCACCTGTGTGTAAAAATCTTCTGCTGTGAACTGACAAATTTCCAATTGCATGTGTTCATTTAGAGTTACAGCTATTGAGCAGCTTTATAATAAAGCTGCTCAATAGCCCTGGCCCTGTTGTCCTGCTACAACAAAGATGATCATCT
Organism: Oryzias sinensis; assembly: GCA_037389245.1. NCBI lineage: Eukaryota > Metazoa > Chordata > Actinopteri > Beloniformes > Adrianichthyidae > Oryzias > Oryzias sinensis. Next base: position 37,008,904 of record CM074490.1, read on the forward strand.
TCCTGATCCTGTCCGTTCGCAGCCGTCTAGCTGCATGTCTGCATTTAAAGCACGAAGAGATCATTTCTCATTAAAAACAAAAGTTTTTCTGTAGAAATGCATTTTTAGTTCACTCTCTGTGTTCATACAAAATGATTGAGAGACTTGCTGTCATATTTGAACGTATCGAATCCTGCAGTCTGATTGGTTGACTCCGCCTCCTCTTACCCCCCCCCCCTAGTCCCATTATCGGACACAGATCACTTTTGACGCAAGTTTCTCGCAAGGAATGTGTCAGAATTCAGAGCGCAGTTGTAGCGCACCTGTGATTTGCGGCAGCAGATTGGAGCACACGCAGAAGCACATTTGAGCAGTTGGAATCACAGATTTGAAGTTGTAACTCTAAATGAACACATGCAATAGGAAATTTGTCAGTTCACAGCAGAAGATTTTTACACACAGATGCAGATTTTTGATGCACAAGTATTCAGATTCTATATTACAAGTTCTCAAATCACATCTACAAGTGCGTTCTTTTTGACACATTTTTACCTTCATAATCAACCCCTACTGTACCACAGGAGGCCTTCAGCTCTCGGCTGTTTGCTCATCTGCAGGACTAAACATCTACCTGGTCATTTTTGCTTTTTTCATTCCCGTTCACCACATTGTTCTTTATTAGGCGGAGTCAGTGGAGAAAACACAGATTTTTCTTTCGGCGCCTCAAATGCATCTTTTGCTTCTGGCGTATGAATGCTTTGGTTTCACAGCGAGGAATGAAGATGAAGATAAGCTCCTCACAAAAACACCACAGGGGGGGTTTGGGTGCAGACGCCGGTGGGATGGCGCCTTTGCGGCGGCTGCACGCCAACGCCGGATTCCCCTCGCAAGCTCCCTGCTCCGAGCTAAAAGCAACGGGGACGTGAAGGGGGGCGGGGTTGCTCCAAGCCAACAGCCCCGCCAACAACTCTACAGCTGGATTGCTTCCATATTGCTCGCCATTTTTGTTACCCCGCTAGTATTAGCTGGGGTTGTGAGAGGCTGTAAGCTTGCAGGAGAGAAAGTAAACACCTTATTGGTCCCGCCCACAATTTAGAGGAGAATTTCTGATGAACTCCTGCCGCTCTGCAGAAACGATGTCCTAGAAAACGACACGTTTTTAGATTTTGGCTAAAACTGCATCATCGTGATTGAAAGACCGCCGGGAACACTTTGAAACCAGATCAGACGATGATCAAAGAGGGACCTGATTTTATGATTTTACCGTCTGATATGCATTTTACCACTGCCGCTTTTATTTTTGAACTGTAAATCATTTACAATATTCAGAACTATTAGGTTTGACACGCATCATTTTTTAAATATTTCTGTTACTTTTTGAAGTACGTTCCTATAGCAGCTCCCTCATGAATGGTGTCAAAGGAAAGAGATCACTTTAAATGTAGGGGCGGAAAATTGAATTTTACTAAAGATTTTGGACACTTTTTACAGGATTTTTGACACCAAGGATACAGAAACCCCCTGAAGCCTCTGCAGTTCGGTGCACAGAGGTGCTCCAAGCCTTCTCCCCGTGCTGCAGGTTTGCCCCGGAACTACCTCCAGGAGGCGTCTCAGAGGCTTTTGGCCTTTTCCGTGCGGCTTCAGGTAACTTTGATGCTTTTCCTTCATTCTAAACCTATCTTTGAGATGAATAAAGCTTCTATCTAATGCCTGTCAGAGCTGAAAACGCATGGGTGCATCATCGGATTGGATGTTTCGGGGGTTTAAACGTGGTCGTAGATGTCATTTGCTGCTGCGCATCACAGCGCCAACATCTCCAGCTGCGTTTGCTGAATCACAGCGAGGATGCTCAACGTTGTGCAGATCCTGTTGTGACATCGGTTTATTCTTAAAATGTCCCTTTCCGTTTTCCATTTCAAATAATTCAAAACAAAGACGTACAGGATTGTGCGTTTGCTTCGGTGAAGACATTCACTGCATTTCTCTGTCTGCTAGCGTTGACCTTTTTAAGGAGAATGTCTATGAATATTCGCTTTTAGAAATGTATTTTAAGAGGAATTGAAGGTCATTAGATAAATCACAGAAAAGTGAGAGCTGTTGTGATTGCCTGCAAATGATGAGGACAAAGAAAGAAGCTAAGCTGTGTTCGTGATCTGATGTGCAGCACTTCTGAGGAAAATGAAGCCTTTCTTCGCAGGGAGGCAGATGCTCCTTGTGTCTGCAGTGAACAGCAGGCTGCGGCAGAAATCTGCTCCACCACGTTTCCTCACTCTACTTACTTCAGGACTTGTGACAGCACTGCCAATTATCAAGGCAACACCAGAAGATCCTTCAGAACCAGAGACGCGGCATCCTCCCTGAATATTTCTGTTTAATCACGGTCCACAACATGGTGTGCTTCTGAAGATCAATTATTAAACCGTTCAATAAAAGTCCGCTTTGCTTCTGATTTCCCATTTCTGTCTTGTTCTGTTTGGTCGTCCTACCTGCCCGAAGCCCGCCATGGACTCCTGGGCGCTCTCCTGCCCCTGATCGCGTCTCCCGTCCTCCAGGGAATAGACGGTCCCGGCGGCGGCATCCTGCACCCCCTCGTCCTTCACCACCACCCCCTCTCCGCCCAGCACCTGAAAGAGACGGAGGTCCGCGTCAGTTCGGCCGAGGAAAATCCCCCTCCTCCGGCTGTGAAAGCCGAACCGGCAGAACGACAAAAGCGTCGAGGTGGATGCGGCAGCAGGCTGGAATGAAGAGGAGAACCTACAGTGAGGATGAAGAAGTCCATGGATTGTCAACACGGCAAATGCCGAGGAAGTTGAGAAGAGAGATTCAAATGTGCTAAGTGCAGAAACATCTCAGCGATATACGCCAATGCAGCATGAGAAGAGGGAAAAGCATAAAAAGAAAGGAAAATGTTGCAGCTCTGCATGCCTGAAAGCTGTAACCATAGCAACCCTTCCCCTTATCCCCCTACCTGGAGTCTTAGCGGCTGCCTCTGCTTGCGGCTGTGGCTCGCCCCCCTGTCTCTGTCTACATCTCTTCCCCGCTCCCTGGCGTCCAAGTCCTCCTCCTCGCTGTACCTGTCTATGCCCACCAGGTCGTCGGAGAGGTCGGTGGCGTTGCCGCGGAGGCTGTCCCTGCCGATGCTGTCCACGCTGCCCACGCCGGAGCTGCAGCCCGTCGACAGGTTGCCCGTGCTGCTGGCGCCGGCCCCGTTGGCCGTCTGCGCCAGCAGGTCTCGGAGCTTGTACCTGACGTCTTGAGTGCAGCTGGAGCTCTGCTTCATAAGGATGGGGCCGGGGGCCCCTCCCATGCCGCTGTCACCGCCGCCACACATGGAGCCGGGGCCCATGTCGCCCAGAGGCATCAGGTTTACGGTGCTGCTCTGCTCCATGGGTCCACCCTCGCCCCCCAACCCCCCACCCATGTTGTTGGCTCCACACTCGGCAATGAAGTTGGAGAAGTTGGCAAAGCCTCCACCCCCGCCTGCGCTGCCAACAGAGCAGCTCCCGCTGCCGCCACCGCTGCTCTCCCTGCCTTTGCCCACGCCGCGCTCCTCTTGCTTCGGGAGAACACCCCCAAGCATCCCCCCTCCCGCGGCCGCAGCCGCCGCGACGGCCGCTGCAGCCGCCGCGCTGGCGCCTGCCGCCGCCTTCCTCTGGGAGATGATCTGGGTGCACTCGTCGATGACGGTCTTGATCTGCAGGATGCTGGCGGCGGTGAGGATGCAGAGGGCCTGCGACTGCAGCACCACCAGCGAGCCGCTGTACATGAAATCCACCAGCTGCTTCACCGTCTCGGCCGGCACCAGGGGCGGCACGGATATCTCGGAGTGACCCAGCAGCAGCTTGTCCTGGAAGAAGGGGCTCCCGGCGGCCAGCACGCAGGCGTGGGCCCGCAGCGAGGCGTCGTGTATCCGCACGGTCACATCGCAGAAGAGGCCCTCGCGGCGCTGCGTGCGCAGGGCCTCCAGCACGGACTGGCTGGAGTTGTGCAGGTGGATGTAGTGCACCGTCTCCGTGCCGGACACCATCGCCGGGGGGGGCGAGTCGCTGGGGGCGAGTGGGAGTGGGGGTGGGGGAGGGGGGGCAGGTGCCTGGGGTTCTGCGTCAGCTTGAGGGATGAAGAGGACGGGGAGAGAAAGGGCCACAGCGCATGGGCCACAGCGGGGTCGCTTCGGCTCACGCCGGCATGAGTCCGCCCGTGGTTATCTGCTCTGCTGTGGGTGGGGGTGGGGGTTCGATGGAATGGGAGGGGTGGCGGCTGTTCCCAACAACTTTACTGTCTATTAAAAACAATAAATGGAAACAAATTTCACCAAAATGCACAGCATTCATCAAAATATACTTTAACTGATCAGGACGCAGGAAAAAAAGTGTCCAAATATAAAATATTCCACTTTCTTTTGTTTTTAATTTCACTTTTGTATTTGACCAACTGTCTCAGATTCACAAATATTCATTAGTTAGTTGAAGAATAATCCAGAATTTCTTCCATTTTTTCAGATTTGACCGAAAACAGGTTCGGTTAAGAAGTGATCTGTTCCTTTCGAAAAGCTGTTTAAATCCCACAGTAACCAGATAGGACTCGGGTTAAGGCGCGTGCAGACACGGGTTAATAATCGAATTAGTCGCGTGCATCATCAGGAACACCTGTTTCGGACAAACGCGCGTGCGGTGGCGCGAGCCTGTCCGAGAGATCCTCGGGTCAGTCGACTCGGCCGCTCTGCACAGCAGGGGGTGTCTGGCGATTTAACAGCCAAAATGACAAGAGGCGGAGAGAACCGGGGGGGTACTGAACTGGTATCCCCACTAACCGCAGCTCCTCTTGCACAGTGCCCGCAGGTTAGTCTGGTTACATGTTAACTAACCCACATATTTGGGCCAGCAAACAGGTTACCGAGGAGAGGCTAACGCTAGCTAGCATCAGGCTCTCAGGACTAGCCACCGCCGTCTCGAAGAAAATGTACTGAAAATGTGTAGGTTTGCCCACGCAAACCGGATTCTGTTAGATATTTAAAACTGGTAAATATGTTTACGTCTCGAAATGTGAGCGGCACCGCTCCCCGCTTGCCCGAACCCGCGGCGAAAGCCTTAAAGCTCGCCCCCACGCTCCACGGGAAAAAAATACATGCTAGCTAGGCTAGCTAGTTCGGAAGCTAGCGCAAACGGCCAAACAGAACTAAAAGTTAGCTTGCCAGCGGCTAAGAGGTTCTGTGTTTCCGTCCGGACCGTGTCGTTACGGGAAACACGGCGGGTCACAGTCGAGCTGTCACTGCGTGGGGCCGAAATGCGCCAACTTACCCACGGCGTCGGCAGTGACAGCTCGTCTCAATACAGACGGATGCGGCAGGAAGCCCTCATGAAACGCAGCAGACCCGACGAGAGCTGCAAACAAACACACGCACACGCACACACAGACCCACGCATGCAGAAGCGGAGAGGCGATTCTTCTCCCGCATAACACAGCCCATTCCCGCAGAGCCCCGCAGGAACAAGCGCCCGTGATGTTTTCTCGTTCCTGCTCCCACTGCGCACTTTCACGGTCAATCCACTTCAGGCTTTTCATATTCATTCAGTAAAAAATTATGCTTCTTACAATTTATGCTCAATCTCAGGCAGAATTAAAATGTGTGCAAACTTCATTCCATAAAGTCAAAGAATATCAGAGGTCTGTAGGTCAAAAAGTATAATAAAAATATTTAAGATTTTGCTGTAAAGGCTAATTTTGACAACAAACTCATTCATGTAATTTGAAAACTTTCTTATACTAAATTAGATTGATCTTCACACATTTTTTTTCTTAAAACACATTTTCCGCCCCTGCCCATAAAGGGGCGGCACGTTTTGAAAATGTTAGTCTTTCACAGCGTGATATACGTCATCCATAAGGTTGGTCCATTCACAAGTATACAGTTTATGCATATTATATGTAGTTTAAATTATTTTGCAAATCTTACGCAATTGTGCGAGATGTTTGTGAGATGCGTTTGCAGATTTGTGTTTTTCCACGACCGTTCCACGTATGTCTAACCGACTTCACGCTTGTACTACCGATGTATAGCTTTTATGTAGCATGTACCGCATACGTGTGATTTAATTGACACACAAATCACTAATGAATTGCATACAAACAGCACAATATTCGTCCACAGTTTATGTTCTATGTTATGTTCTTTGCGTGGTTTATTCACACTTCTTCTGTGGTTTTGTTGTGGTTCATTTGTGTGACAGCTGTAAAAATTTCATGTAAAGACCACAACTTTTCTCTGTTTTTTCTATGTATATTCACATATGGCCAATTTTCATCCGTGCGATATGCATAAAATGTACGTAGCGGCTGTGTGACACGGCCTTAAGGAGACAACTTGAAAAACAAAATGTTCTTCAGCTGTTTTTACTTTCTTCTGTCAAACCTCTTCAGCTTCAGAGCTGAAACACCTGACATCTGCTCTAAAATGAAGCATCACCAGCATCTTCTGCTCTGTTTGGAGGGAAGGTCGGCTAAAGTTCACTCATGTGATGGGTAGTCCAACCATGTAACCCTTGGTCTATCCTAGGCACTTTAACATTGGGAGTGGGGTCATCTAGACCCACTAGACAGAGCGCTGAACCTTTTTTCTTCAATGATTTGTGATCTTCACTGGTGTCCATGGATTACATGAAATCTTTCCACCTTTGTCATGGTAGGGAGAACAGGTAAATGGAAGGGGGGGGGGGGGGGGTCATCTAAGATAGCATAAGGGTTAAAATAAAAAAAACTGGAATTTTTAAATGACTAAAAATCCAATAGAATCAAATAAAGAGGTTTAAAAAAAGAGTTGACTTTGCAGTATCTCAATAATTTGGACTTATTATGGCCTTTCCCCCCAAAATATTTTCAAAATTGTTCAGTAAAAGTTGAGATGCAATAAACCAAATAGTAAAAAAAGACAAAGTATTACCAATTTTTTTCAATTCGAACAGTATTTATGCTTTTTTTTGGAAATTAAGTCTCAAATTGAGATTTAAAGTCCTCTCTTTAAACATTTCTTCATGCATCTGAAAAGGCACCTGTCAATAATTTTAATTTATTTATTTGTTTTCTTTTATTTGCTTGGTCATTTCACTGACCATGCAAAGTTCATTTAAGAAAATCTTAGTTTTTATTGCGTAAACTCAGCAAAAAAACGAAATGTATGGTCTGAAGAGCATCAAGGCAAGAATTGTGCTAAAATAAACACCCAAATGTTTAAAAAGAATCTCAAGTGCTAAAAAGTATATTTTTTAGAAGGATCTTACACCTTTATACGCATTAATTTATTAAAGTTGTTTCATGAAATGTCTGCTTTATGACCTGGAAACTAAGTTATGACTTTCAAAAACATGTTTGTGTTTTGATTTGCGAGTTTTTATTTATTTATCTGACACCTTTTCAAATGTCTATAAATGAAAAATAGCTAATAGGATTTATTCTGTTAAAGCAGCAGAAATCTGACCAAAAACTCATGCTGGCATGTTTTTATCTGTAAATATAAATGCATTCCTGGACTTTGATGGAAACGCAACGCGACCTGTAGATTCACGGGCACAGAGTCCCAACTTTGCAGGGAAAAAGAGACAGAATTAACTCCACAACAAAATGTAGTTTAATGAATCCACGTGTGTTACTGTTGATCACAACTCTATACTGATGTAAAAATACAATTAACAAAGGAAAAAGGATGCCGCACCCTCCGTGTTGTAAGGCATGCAGTCTCCACAGAGCTCTGGACATCGAAAGCTACAGGTCGCCACGGTCGGACACTCATCCACAGACACACAGAAGCGCTCGCAGTGCCCGTCCTCTCCGTGGGGCTCAAACATTTATTCATTGCACATAACAGTGTTTAGAAGTGGGAGTCATCACAACACCTAAAGTAGAATCACAAAGAGCAATAAGATTGGCTAACACTTCCTTTAAATCTCCCCGGTCCACTCTCCAGGAATAAATCAATATGTCAGTGACACGGTTGCACAAACGAGGGTTAGCAGTGACCGGACGCACACACAAAATGACCACGATTTGAACAGCCGTGACTCTTGGCTTTCGAGCCCTTCAGGTTCTCTGAGGAGGATCCTCCTCTTCCTCCGTTTGGACATCACCACCGTTGTAGATCTCATATAAAAAGGCTAACATTTCCTTGTCTGCGGTGCAAAATCCTAAATGACCTTTGGGAAACCAATTGGCTTCGGCTATATAAATACAGTCATATATTTACCTCCATATAAAAATAAAATCAGCAATACACAAATATTGCACACCTAAGGAGATTAGATAGAGCGGGTTATTGACAAGCTTCTGAGGAAAATGTACAAAGATGGAAATAATAAACCCTCTGGTGCTATAAACAGATATTTGCATCTTCAGTATGAATTCTCTTAAGCGCGCCTCTGGCTGTGGCTAGACCGAAGCTGGCGCAGAAATGGAGTCACGGCTGCCAACGGGAGACCGGTTTGGGCTGCGCGGTGGGTGGAGGTCAGGGTGGAGCAGCAGGAGGAAGGCCGTGGAGCCTCCTCACTGATTCTGGGCGTCCAGCTCCCTCTGGCGGCAGCCCACGGCGGTGATGAGGGCAGCCCCTTTCCCACTGCCGTCCTCCGATAGCAGGAAGTTGACATCGCATTTAGGGGCAAGTTCCTTTACCGTCTGCAGGAAGATCCGAGAGAAGCTGGAGAAAGTCGAGGAGAAGCACTTCAGTTATTCAGACTGGAGAAAAAAACTAAATGCACTTTTACGTGCCGAGTTAAATCATCTGCAGATGTTCAAAGGCCGTTCTCACCTTGACCTGTGAATGAACAGTACAATTGTTTAAATAGACGGATGCAGAGCCTGAAAAACCTGCTGTTAAAGTTTGTACATGTTTTTCCAACTTTAATAAATACATATAATTATTTCATTCAATTGTTTTACTGAACAACTCCGCCAACCTCCTTTAGGGATCCAGAATCACCAACAGCTAACAGTTGACCCGTATGGGTTCTGGTGTTTTTTTTGGGTTTTCCGGGTCCGAGGAGCGGCTGCATCTCAAGGGAAGCACAGATAGGTCTTTCAGCTCCTTCAGGCTCGTATGGCCGCCTCAAGGGACGTCGTGAAGACGGAACCTACCATTGTCCTACGTGTGGTAAGTTTATCAGTGAGTATTCGTAAGGATAATGGATGCGCTTATGACGTCCAGGGGTTGTTTCGTGTCCCCACACACACGGGGTGTGCACATGATACACAAGTGCCCGTAGGACGTCCACACAAACTACCTCTGTCTAATTTCCGCATTTCTAACTGTCAGGCTGTACGCTAGGAACACGCACGTGTCACGTGAACAGCACTAACAGGCTTCTTGCGCAGTCTGGAGGATTTGGGGGGGGGGGGGGGGGTTGACGACAAGCCTGCATCTTTACCCACTCACCCTTGCATGTTGTATACGTGTTTTCTACGACCTGTCGCCTGCAGCATGCCCTTAGAAAAATGAATGTGCATGAACGTTTTCTCTCTACGGGTTCACTGAGCGTCTACGACTTTGATGCTTCGTGTGGGTCACCTGCGTTCCCCGTACGGGTTTTTCGCCTGCGTAGCCACCCGTAAGGACGGTTGTGACCCGTAAGGACGGTTGTGACCCGTAAGGACGGTTGTGACCCGTAAGGACGGTTGAGACTAAAGCCTAAAGAACATTATGTGATGTGTGCTTTCTCCTCCTTAAAACATTTCATTTAACCCTGGAGAACCCAAGAACAATTTTCTTCTGGGTTTTTAAAGTTAATGGGACTTTTATTTTATTTTATTATTTGTTAATTTTGGATAGGAGCAATTAACTGCGGCCAAATTTGACCCTGTCAGCTCTTTGTGATTATAAATGTTAATCAACTGATGTCAAAAGCTGGATCGGTGGTCATTAAACTGCTTTCATTGGGGTTATTTGATCAGCTTTCAGCGTAGGTCTTAGGCTTTGATGGCTCAGCAGTCGTCTCCGTGCCGTTTCTTACTGTGGGTGCAGCTTGTACAGGGTGCCGTCGACACCCACGGTGACGTCCAGGTGGTCCAGTCCTCTATTCTCGCGGATTTTGTCCACCACAGCCGCCATCCCGGCGCCGCATATCTGAGCGGCGCGCCGGGACACCGTGCCGCACACTTCCTTGACGATGATGCTGTCGTCACAGGTGCTGTCGAGGCCCAGCTGCTGCAGGATGGCCCTGACCTGCAGCAGCGCCAGACGATCGCTGGGGAGCAGCAGAGGGGTCAGAGGTCAGCCAACAGCAGCACAGTAATCGGATCCGTCTCAGCTGTTTCGCAAGCTGAGACGGACTGAACCATTATGTCTCTCCTCTTTGACTATTAGATGCCCTAATTTACCAACTAATCTGGTGAGTTCTGCCATCAGTCTTTACACTCTTGTAAACGTTATATAGGTGATTTATAAATGATATTTTTTGTTTGTATAAACATTTAGGTTTAGTTTTATTTCATCGTACAAGAGATGGTCTGTAGACTCTGAATGGTCAATGATTTATAAGAAGAGAGCCATCATGACCCTAGTTGGCATCCCGAAGTACTGGTTCTGTTCAATTTACTGTTGAATTTATATTCAAATGGAACTTTATTTAAAAAACACTTCACACAACTGGTGGTTTCAAGACTAGATGCATGAATTCTTACATTAGAAACTTAAAGAAAAAAAAGAATTATAAAAAAGGATTATAGACTTGATGAAGTGATATTTGTTTTCTAAATAAAGAAATATATCGGCTGGTTTGATTAATTTATCATTTTTAAACGTCGTCTCACACACTTAGCTGTGTGTTTGTGAACATCAAGGACAAAATTGAGAGAATTATTCCTTTAAAAATGTGTTTTGTTGTGTAAAAACCAGTTAAAAACAATTTTACCAATGATGCAGTGAACTGTGGGCCTGGGATGTTTGTAGGATTTAACCCTTTGAGAGTTCAATTCTGTTTAGAGAAGATTTCTGGTTTTTGCACAACAGATGAGTTTGTATTTCTTCTTGAACAGTGTGTTCTTCCAGTTGGACTTTTTAGCTAAAAACGTCACAGTCGTTTCCGACATTTCCATGATGTTTGGGACTTGTAATGTGGTGTTTGTCGTTTTTGCTGAACTACTCTTGGCTTGTAAGTGGATGAGACTGAATGAATCAGTCGAGGGAGTTAAGTCCTTCTCTCACCTTTCGATTTGGGACAGGAACTTGGTCTCAAAAATGCCTCTGGTTTTGAGCGTCTCTGAAATTTGTCCACGGAAGAGGAACCCACGCTTGGTCAGATCGATCAATATCTGCCTGACGATTTCTCCCAGATACATGCCGCTGCACATCTTCTCGTACCTGCCCCACCAAAGACAAAGATCAGCTATGGGGAACAGCAGGACGTTGGAGGGTTTTGTCCTTTTACGGGCTTCACGCAGTGATGGTTTGAGATCACACAGCTGTGGGAGTGAATGAAGCTCCTGACCTTTGTTTGCCTTCGTTCAGCGAGTTCTCATCCACTGCCTGGTCATACTTGGTCCTGATGTCATCCAAGCAGCCGTTGTCTCCAAAAGCGCCCCACTCCATGTTGACGCACATACGGCCCTCAGTTCCCGGCACGGTCTCGATGTTCTTCATCTCCTCCATGTAGCAGGCGTTACTTCCTGTCCCTGTGAGGACACGCCGCCGTAGCATTTAGACCAAGAAGCAGCTAAACCGGGTTAGTTCAGGACACCAACCTATGAAAGCGGTTCAGTGGGAACAGAAGGTTGTTTTTGTTTTTTTTCCCTACCTGCAATCAGTCCCACTTCACATGTCGGCTCCTCATAAGCGCAGGTCATCATGGTTCCCACGGTGTCGTTCACGATTGCAACCACGTCCAGCTCGAACTCCTGCAAACGGGGCAAACAGTCATCTTAGAGAGATGAATCATTTGACTCTACATCTATGACGTCTGAAAGCTCAAAAAACAGATCCTTTACATTTTAGCCTTTATTTAAAAAAACATTTAGAGCCTTTGAGTCCAGTTACCAAAATTAGTCTCAGCTCATTTCTAAACGTGCAACTTTAACGAAGAGAACTTTATAGATGCTGGAGCCAGCGTGGTTCATGATGCTCTAGAAGCCTCCAGTGTTATCAGCTCATGCATGTGTTAGTGTTTGGTAGTTCTCTCTGTCTGGGTCAAACATGTCGGAACGCTTCTTTAAAAACGTCTCAAAGCTTGAAGTGGGCGTCACGTTCTCAGTCTTTTCATGGATGAACCTTCTTTCTTTTGTTTTCTTGAGTTTTTAAGATATTTTCAAAAAAGGCAACACTACAGATTACAAGAACAACTTGTGGAGAGAAGAAATAAATACATAAAATGATATATAAAATAAAATAAAAAAAGTCTGATTCTGCGTGGAACTAAGCATGTGAACTGAATTACGCTACTGGATGAACCTTCTGTCTTCAATTTGGAAGTCTTTGTTCATTATTTGTTGCCCTGAGCTGCTCTGGTTGAATACTTTTGCTGCTCTGGGAAGCGATAAACGGTTCAGTGTTTATTAATTTACTGACACATTTTTGAACAGTTTGTGTTTTTGTTAACGTTGTGCATTTCTAAGAACAAATTAAATATTTTTTAGTCATTTTAGACCAAACGCTTATCATCTTCGTTCAATTATCAGAATGATCTGTTTTTAGATGACATTTTGGAAGTGAGATCATTTTAGTGGTTTCAATCTTTAATTATATTTTGAAAAATCTTACGAGAATGGAATTTTAGGTCTAAATAAAACTCGCTCTAGTTTCTAAAAACTTGTTTTTCTTCTGTGGCTGAAAACATTTGTGTCCAAAAATATGAAAGACTCCGTCAGTGGCTGTGTGTCATTAAACATACGTGCAAAACTTTAGCGAAATGCTAGAAATGTCTGAAAAACACAATTTATCAATGACACTGTTTCCATTACATCATAAATGTAAATAAACACAAACCAACTCGCGCCATAGAACACAGCGACAGACGTTAAATATTGATTGACAGCAGATACATTCACATTTCTGTCACGGCTCTAGCGCCATCTATCATCTATTAAATGAGCCGTGGAGCGGCGAGCTCCTGACACATGGGAGGAGCTACAGATGAAGCGATTTTGGGAAATCATGGTTGGTGGATGCAACAATCCCGCTTGACACGCTAGGCTTCTGATGAGCTGTGCGACAAAATACCACCAACTCCAAATGCAATTTTTGTTTTCCGATAAATGGATGTTTTTGTTCAAATTGTCGTGTTTCCATGAGGCCAATTGAATGTCGCAAATCCAATTTGCACAATATCCTATTCAATGGAAACGCAGCTGTTGATGCCCAACAAACGGATTAATAACGGTGGACGCATTGTGGATAAAACAGAAAAATGTAAGAGTGAACACCAGCTAACAGGCCTTTTGGTAAAACCCAGCTGATGTATTCAGTCACTCTAAACCTAAAGCAACAGCTGGAGCCTAAAAGGTCACCAGAGTTTGATTCTGTCCGGTTCATTTACACAACAGAAGCATGTGACGCAGTAAACGGACACCAAACCCTATCAGTCACCGTTAAGACTTCCCGTACCAGAAGCTCACTCTGTTAGATTCTCATGTCAATGTCAGGCGGCGCTGAATGCACGCGTGGACGGACGCCTCGCCAGCTGCCCAAAGGCCACTCTCAGCTCAATGCAGACACGGATGAAACAAAGTTGTTCAGGAGCGCCGCCATCCTGCGGCGTCACCGCATGCCGTCACAACAGAAAGCACTCACCACGCCAGGCTTTACCTGTCGCGTACGGATCTACGCTCACTTTATACTTACTGGATCCTCCACCTACAAAAGTAAATGTGTCAGATGCTAGCGTCAGGAATGCGTGCAAAGATCATAAAAATGATCGTCTGTAAGACGGTGTTGTTCCCCTGCAGGTGAGGGCTTTGAGGGGAGAGGGGGGGATTAGATGTGTTTGTGCCACGACAGCATAATCAAGTTCTCTCTTAAGTTACTTCAGGATTATCCCTCGTCTGCATCCTATAGTCATCATCCTATAGTTTACGCCAGCAAACTCAGTCTCGTGTTTGCCCCTTGTGACTATAACTGCCCCTCTGTGGCGTTCTGGGGCAGCTGAAGAGGGCAAAGCCGAGTGTTCCCTGGAAGCAGCAGAAGACTTTGCATTTGGCAGGTTATGCATGTTTTGGCGTGACGGAGATGGCTGCGCTTGTGGGGAACCGTCACCTCTTTTCTCTTGATGGCCTCCCGGAGCAGCTCCACCACGTCTTCACCTTCACAGTCTGTGGCCTTGAAGCCTTTCGTCCAGTTGACCAGGATTCCCTGAAGGCGAGACATGGACCCCAATCAGGAAGCTTTTTAAACAAAGAAGCTATTCTTCCAACCTGTCCTCCGAAAATATTTGAATCCGGTGTGGTTTACCTACCTTTAAAAATACCAAAAAGCTTAAATGTTTGTTTATGAAATGAAACACAGACGTGAGAACAGAAAACAGAAAAATGGTTCATTTAAAAAAACTAAAACTGTTGGAGCTTTATAGAAACAGACTTGTTCTAGAGTTGGTTTTTGTAATCCCAATATGCTCCTTTTTTCTTAAAGTAACCTCATAAACGGAGTAAATGATTGATATGAACTCACTGCATCCAGGCTGGTCTGATGGCAGGGGAAGGAGAAGGTGAAGCCCAAAGGCAGCCGAGCGCTTTTCATCCCCATGTAGTCCAGGAAGTCGGAAATGCAATGCACGATGTGGTCAAAGAGCTGGAAAAAACAAACAATAGCTTCCTGTGCTGAAACTGCTGGAGACACAAACATTTCTGCTGAGGAAGGAAGTCACTAAAGCAGCCGTCACCTCCTCTCCTGTTCCCTGCATGACCTCTATAGGGATGGCGTAGATTTTGTTGTGCATCTCCACCGATCGCTTCTTCCCACTCCGGATCTTCACGAGCAGCACACGGAAGTTTGTCCCGCCGAGGTCCAGAGCAAGGAAGTCTCCGTTTTCTGTTCATTTGAAAGAACAAAACGGAAGCAAGACTTCAATTTGTTAACAAAGTTATCCAAACTTCTAAGATCCCCATTAATATAACGAGTATTTGAGCTACTACATAGAAAAAGTATGAACACAAAGTGGAAAAATTATGAGAAGTAAAAGTTTTACAAGAAAAAGTTGTGTTTTTTTCCAAAATAAGATGTCACTTTTAGCTTTATAAGTGTCACCAAAGACCATCAAACAATACCAGATTATCACTTTTATTGTTTCTTCATTGTATTTGATTGATTAGTGATTTGATTTTATCTTTAGCACTTCTCTCCTAGTATGAATGCTCTATAAATAATAAACTGATTTAAATTATGTTAAGATAATTCAGAGACGGTGGACAGACGTCACACTGCTCAAGAATCTTGCTGAATCTGCTTTACCAATTTTGTAAATGTTCAAACTTTTTTTGATACAAATTTGGACTTTATTTCTCATAATTTTAATGTTTAACTCAATTTTGACTTTAGAGGCGACAGTGAAGAGGAGCGACTCTGTTCCATCACAACCTGAGAACTAACAGAATCTGTCTGCCTTGATCTATTTTTTCCATTTTACAATCCAGATTCTAAGAAGTTTTGTCGGCCATAGCAGGAAGGCTTTATGCAGGATTTATTAATGTGTAAATCCCAAACTGTAAAAACATGCAGCATCGTAGACGGAGCTGAGAGTCTGAGTAACCTTTGAAAGTGTAGATCGGGATTTTTACTTTTTTTGTGTAAGGAAATATACAAATGAATAAATCCAAACTCAGAAAGGTGATCATTCCTTCTGACTGTTCCCCTGTTGCTCACCTGTTCCGTCAGGTGTTCTTCGAACAAAAGTGGGCAGCATCTTGACCGTGGCTTCTTTGTGGGTCTCCTTCCTCAGGCCTCTCTCGATTTCCACCTTCATGCGTTTCTTCACTTCCAGCAGCTGACTCGTGTTTAGCCTGAACTCCGCCAACGTCTGCTGGATCTGCCGCGCTTGCTCCGTCAGACGGTAGGCCACCGCCGTCACCATGGCCGCGCCCTTCCCGCTCCCACTCTCTGACAGCAGGAAGCGCACGTCCGAGTCCGGAACCAGACGGCGCACGGTCTTGTGCAGCCGCCGAGCGTACCTGATCACAGAGCAGAAGAGAGGCTGAGGAGAGCATCCTTTTGGGATCAGAAGTTCAGACGGCTGACTGTGAGTCAGCAGGTTTCCCTGAAATCAGAAAGAGTTTAACCGTGTTGAACAGATTTCTGATGAACTTGGCAGATGGAAGCATCATGTCAGGACGCTGCAGGTCAAACTCAAAATGTGACGTAGGATCAGAAGAGTCTGATTTCATTGTGAGGAAATGTCTGATGTCTCTCATCTGCATTACTCGGAAGCTTTCTGTCATCGGTCGTGTCAGTGGATTTGAGCGTTTCCAGGCAGCTGGTTTTGGTCCTAAAGCTCAAAACTCACTGAGGATGCATCTTGTAGAGCGAACCGTCGATGCCCACGGTCGTGCGCAGGCGTGCCACTCCTTTGTTGTCCTTCAGGCGGCAGAGAATGGCTCCCAGGGTTGCAGAAATCAGGTTTGCCGAGCGGAAGGACACAATGGTGCACACGTGCTGCACAGCCAGACAGTCCTCGTCCGACGGCTCCACGCCGAGCCTCGTCAGGATTTCCATGCATTTCTTCAGCCCTTCTTTAGACCTGAAATGGCAGATATCCTCCTTCATTTGTGTCTTTTCTCAAAGAAAAGTGTTTTTTTCCAAACCGCCTGCTAACTCGAGTTTACCATCTCTCTGCACTTACTTTTCAATGGCGGAGACGTGTTTAGTCTCAATTTTCCCTCTGGTCAGGAGCTCTGGGGTGATTCTTCCCTCGAAAAGCAGCCCCTCTTTGGCCATCTTGACCAAGATGAGTCGAACCAGTTCCCCCATGTACTGCCCGCTCACCATCTTTTCAAACCTTATCAGACACAAACCCCCTTCAGAAAACATCTTTTCTACACTCGTGTTATTTTTTTAGATGGATTAAACCCTCACAGTTGCTTCCCGGGGTTCATGGAGCCTCGGTCAATCTCACGGTCGAACTCTGTGCGAAGATCTTCCAGGGAGCCGTCGTCTCCAAAGGCGCCCCACTCCGTGTTGATGCACATGCGGCCTTCGTCTCCTTCCACCAGGTCGATGTGCCGCAGCTCCTCCATGTAGCAGGCGTTTGTTCCCGTTCCTGGAAGGAGACGCAGCCACATTTTTGCTGTAACCTTTGACAACAGAATCAATGTCTTTAACCTGAGAAAAATTTTAGCTTCTGATAACAGATGGGTTGCAGGATTTGTCTGTTGTTTTCATGTCTTTTTTTTTAATGTCCCATCATGGTAAGAAAACACAAATACCTATAATTATTCCCACTTCACATCTTTGGTCATCAAATCCACATGTCATCATAGTTCCAACTGTGTCATTGACCACCGCCATGATGTCAGCCTGATAGTCCTGAGAAAACAAAAACAATCCAACGACGCCCACTTAAAAAAAACAAGGACTAACAACAAAAATGCTTTGACTTCTGATTATTTTGCCGATCAACTCTTGGAGAAACTTACTCCTCGTTTCTTTATGGCCTTGTTCAGAAGCTTCACCACATCCATGCCTTCCACGCCGCTGGCTCTAAATTTCTTTGTCCAAGTCAACAAGACCGCCTGTAAAACAAGCGCTGGTTACCGTTCCACTGTGAAATGAATCCGTTTGGGTGAAAACGCTCCGAGCCTGAGCTCTGAGGAATGTTGTTGGTGTGAGAGTCGCTGAAAGGGCTACCTCATCCAGCTTGGTTTGGGCGCAGGGGAAGGAGAACGTGAATCCCACAGGAAGCTTCTTATCCTTGATTTTCTGCTTCTCCATGAAGTCCCCCAAACACTCTGCAACATGGTCAAAGAGCTGGACACAGAAGAGACTTTATTACACCAGAGAATCTGCCATAAACCACTGGATGGCTCCAAGACGCCAAAACCCCATCGACTTCTAATGAGAAACAAGCAGCTGCTACTCATTCTATTGGTCAGAAGAACCATTCTTGCTCTAGATACCTCTTTTTTTAACATGTTCTTGATAATCCTCAAATTTTATATTGTTTCTGTAGTTCAAGTTTTTCAAATTATAAACTTACCAATCTGATGTCTCAAAAAAGTAGGCAGACCTGCTCCAACATGGCGGCATCCGTATTATGAAAAAAAAAATGGCAACTGAATTGACTTCTCTTGGTTGGAGCTGGAAGTGAACCATTTTTTAGGGATGACATCAAACTCACTCGGTCCAGTTCTCATTTACAGTCAACGTTTTCTGAAAAGTTTTGATATTTTTTTCAGATGGGAGTTTTGTATTTTGGCCATCGAGATATGGAGCCGATGTGGTCTTTATGTTTTGTTTTCACCAAAATTTCCTTTGTCATTTTTGTTTGTTTTTTAGCTTTATTGACAAACATTGTGCTCACAGAATATCATACAGTGACACTCATTGTCTAGTGCAAAGTTGTCGTTTTGTTGTTTTAAATAAAACGTTTTGGGTGGAGACTTTTATTTTGACGGTTGCACTGCTACTTCCTGTTGGTTAGCGGCATTCCTCGCGGTCTCCACGTGGACCCCAGAGGGGAGGTAAGCACAGGCATTCTTGTGAGGATTACAAACTCCACATAAAGTGTAAAAAAACCACCCAGAAACCCGATGTTACTAAGTTAGAAGGGTCTCAAGGCCGTTTCTGTTGTTACTTATGTGTTAAATGCGTTTGTAAATGTAATTTCAGCTCTTGAAACATGCTAGCTTAGCAGAGGAGCTCGGGTAGCCTGCAAGGTCTCACAAGGTAGTGGACCCCCCCTCCCCCCTCCCTGTGTGTTTTCACACAGTCAGCTCCTTCATGAAGGTCAAATCCTTGTGTGAGACTCAATATTCCAACCAAGGCCTAAAAGCCATGATGTCACGCAAACACTATGTACATCTTACACAGATGAAGATTGGTCATACGTGAATATACATGGAAAAAGTTGTGGTCTTTACATTAAATTTTCACAGATGTTTTATGAATGAGCCACGTTAAAACCACAGAAGTACGAATAAACCAAAGAACACGTAAAGAACATGGACCGTGTGATTGTAATTAATGTTTTATGCAATTCAGTAGTGATTTGAGCATCAATTTGAACGTGATATGTACGCTGTATATGTGATATACAGTAATAGTTATACCTCGTTGATACATGCGTATAAACTGTGTAATTCTCAACCCAACCAAAACTTTGAACATCTCAAAACCGAATCCACATAAAGACCGTCGACGGACATCTGCTCACAAACGACGAACGCCAGAAACACGTATGAATGACGTAGATCAGGCATGGCTCACGACAGACCGATATTTCATAGTCTTTCCAATAAAGACTATATTTTACATCATTTCAAATCTTAAAAGTGAAAAAGTAGAAAGACTGAAGGAAAAAGTGACAGTTTGGATGATTCCTGCAATGTTCAGATATGAATGGAAAGACTTTGTTCCATTTATGTTTTCTGATGAAACGGTGTGAAGTGTTTGGTGTTTACCTGCGTGCCGCTGCCGTGGATGATGTCGTCAGGTGTGTCATACACCTGGCTCTCCATCTGAACCGGCTGCTTCTTGTCCTGGGTGACTTTGACCCTCAGAATCCGAAAGTTTGACCCGCCGAGGTCCAGAGCGAGGAAGTCTCCCTTTTCTGTCCAACAGAGTTCCAGCCTTTGTGAACCTTTTCTGTATTGTGTAAACTTCAGGCAAAACAAACAAATTCTCCGAGGTCTGTTTTGTGTTTAGGCAGAACGAGAAAAGTGACTTTTCGGCGCGTCCAAAAAGACTCGAGTCTTTAGGTCAGGGGTGTCCACTTCCAGGCCTCAAGGGCCGGTGTCCTATATGTTTTCCAATCAACCTGCTGTTCAAGTTCCTTATTGGCTAAACACACCTGATCCAGGTAATCAACAGCAGATGAGGCGGGGTTTCTGGAAAACCAGCAGGTTGCCGGCCCTTGAGGCCTGGATTTGGACACCCCTGCCTTAGGTTAAAGTGATTGAAGGCGGCCATTGCTGGTGCTGATTCTCAAACGGCCGCACAGGACTAAAGTTTGTGTCTGAATCTGTTTCAAGGGTGAAGATTATTTATTACTGCTGTTTTAGTCACTTTACAGCTAAAATCAGCTTGTTAGCCAAAGCAGAACGACAGAACCTCCTTCTAAGAAGTAGTTCTGGTCAGTTTGGACTCCACGGCTGTAGTGTTTGTTGCTCCGTTGGTCCTCCTGACCCGACTGGAATGACACGCGAGCGTTACTGACACGCCGCAGAGCATGTGTTCACTTTACCGCCTCTATTTTGGTGTTATCCATGCCAATACGATGACCCGATGCTCCTTCCTGAACCGTAAACGTGAGGTTTTCTGTCACAGGCTTTTATCAAAGTGGACCTTGTTGGCTCAGGATGTGGCAGATGTAACGGGAAACAATAAGGCTGTCTTAATGACATTTTGTTTGTTTTTTTCCCCAAGGGGGGGAACATGATCAGGGTGTGGAGTGGCTGCACGACAGCTCAGGTTAGATTTCCACGTCAGCTGCAGCTCTTTAGGAAAAGAAAAACATTTGAATACATTGAAAAGGGACTCTTTCTGCCTCACTTCCTGAGATTTTTGTGAGTTTGGATTACAAGCAGGAAGCTTCAAGTTTCTGTCATTTCCAGCGGAATTTCAAAGTGATAAAATTGGTTGTTTTGGTGTTTTTTAACATTTTCTTGTAACCATTTTCTAACGATGGAGGACGTAGAGGAAAATTATCTTCTATATATTTCTTTATTCAAGTCGTGGGGAATCAGGAGCCGAGGAAATAATTCTGTAGGAAAACAAATCGTATTTGTGATGTAGATGACCCGCTGGGCGGGGCCACAAACGTCCTGCTCTGCTCCATTCTGATGCAGACGCATAGATCCACGAACGTCTTTGTTTTCCTCGTCTGCGTTGGACGGCTGACTGTACCACAACTCTAATGAGCTCCTGCCGCTCTGCAGAAACTATGTCCTAGAAAACATGTTTTTGACCTAAAAATGGCATCATCATAATGGATAAAAGATTGGGAACGCTTTGACAAAAGATCAAAAGATGGTCGAAGTGACACTTTTAAGGTTTTATCGTTTATGAAGAGCAGCTCAAACATTTTTCAGAGAAAATTACTTTGTCAATTATTGCTGCAGCAATTTTAGTGTTGTTGAAAGCGAAATGTCTTCAGATCTGCTCTTCATCACGCTCATGTCCAGAAGGAGACGGCTTGGACCGAGTTCGTCTCCCTGAATCACGTACAGCTTCGTTAGCCCTGAAGAAGTCGTTGCTTCCTCCCAGAACCCGGGTTTCACCGCACCGCAGTCAGTCTAAAACATTAAACAGCCATCCGGGAAAAAGTTGGCATCTTTGGACAAAGTGAGCTGTTTTGGTGCCGCGTTTCAAACACCTAATCCTGACTGTAAAGCTTCTCAGGGGTCCGCGATCAGGCGTCTGTCGGGTCGGGTTAGACGGACTTTTGACTGAACTCCTGGACTGCGTTGGAGGGAAAGTCATCTTTTGTTTGACCGCCTTTCTCTTTGTGTCCGTCAGTGCTGCTTTTCAAAGGCTTTGTCATTTTTGACTTTGACCTTTGCCAGGTCGGTTAGCGCCGCTGTTGAAACTGGAAGCTGTTTATAAAACCGGAGGGCTGCAGTTGGTCGCCTAACTCTGGTTGAGCAGCTTGGAGCTCTTTTTACTTTCAAATGGTTAAAATTATTATTTCTGGGCTTTTATTTTACTTTAAAAAACGTTTATTAGTTTTATTTTTGTTCTTTAGCTCAATTTTAATTTTAAGGTGAAAAATCTGCTTCTGCGAGACAAAAGCAATCAGAAAGACAGGAAATGTACTTGAAGTTATTAAAGTAATTCTATCAACAGACGTTATTTATTGATGTTTTAGTTATTCTGATCATTTAAGTTAGTTTTACGGCTATAAAGTTTGTCTGTAAAGACTCTCATTCATCCAGGTTGATTCCATCATAGTTGTAGGTTTAGGGGCCGTCATCTGGACTTAGTTTAAAAACTACGTTTAGATGACAGCCGCTATAAAGTTTAGTTTTCATCCAAAAATCCAGATGTATTTGTTGCTTTCACCCGTTTACAGATCATTCCAGAGACCTGTCAGCCAGTAAATCCGGTCTGAAGGTGGAAACTTCAATTCCTCTGACTGTAGCGCATCTACGTAATGTTAGCCATCCACTGGTGACCAGAGCCACACTCCCACATCCTACCTGATCCATCAGGGATGGACCTGACGAAGGTCGGCAGCATCTTGACCGTGGCGGTGGCGTTGGTGTCCCGGCCCAGGCCGCTCTCCATCTCCCGGCGGTAGCGGTTCATGATGTCTTTGAGCGTGTCGTCGGAGAAACGCATGGAGTACAGGTACTTGTCGATCTGCGGGGCAAACGTTAGCGCGCTTTAGAATTTAAGAATCCCCGCAGGAACGTCTGTGGAACATCTGCAAATGCGCACCGACGTCTACAGGAATGTAAGGGAAAAAACTAGAATTTAGCACATTTTCGGCGTTAGGGGTCTTTAGCCCTTGTGCCATCTTGTGGGGTCCAGATGACCCCACTCCCAACGTCAACATGCCAGTGGGAGTGGGGTCATCTGGACCCCACAAGATGGCACAAGACGAAACCGTTTCAGTGAAACTGACAGAAACACATTCAGGGTAAAAGTGACCCGAACCCTAAACATCCCCTGAAAGCCCTCAGGAGGCGGGATGAGGACTGAACCTCGGTTTCAAATTGGTACCAGTACCAACATCTATGGTCCTACCAGTACCATAAAAAATAAATATAAAAAACTGATTTTAGTTTTCAGACATGTCAATCACTCCATTCAGTTTTGTTGTAGATCTTCTAGCCAATCAAATAACCCTTCCAGCGATTGTGGGCGGGCTCAAAAGAATGGTTGGGTTCTATAGGCTAGAGTCGCTACGCTACGTAATTGGCTGCGGTATTAGAAAGTGGAGATGCCGGCTGAGCGAGTTGAACTTCAGAACGTTCTGGGCTGATCTTGAGTTCTTCCATGTCGATGGTCACGCGACATTATTATTTCAGCTAATCACGGACCACCGATCTTTTGGTGCTTTTGGGAGGATGTCCCGCAAAATTGAAGGGAAAGAGACCAACCAGGTTCTCTTTCTGTCAGTTTCACTGAAACAGTTTTGTCTCTAACCCTTGTGCTATCTTGTGGGGTCCAGATGACCCCTCCCACTGTTAACGTGACCCGACAAGACAGTGCGCTGAACCTTTTTTCTTCAATGATTTGTGATCTTCACTGGTGTCCATGGATTACATGAACTCTTTCCACCTTTGTCATGGTAGGGAGAACACGTCAACGTAAGGGGGGGGTCATCTGGACCCCACAAGATAGCACAAGGGGGTTAAGAGAGAACAGGTGAATCACCTCACAATAACACAGTTCCATAACGGGCATGTCCTCTGCTAAAACGGGAACGATCAATAGTTTTTATGTACATGCCATAGTGTGTACGACCCTGACCGAGGTCACGGGTCAGAGAGCTCGTCTGCAAACCTTTCTGTCATATTCCAATGATTTCATTAGATTCATGACAACACTTATAGAGAATATTCACATTTAAACCACACTTGTCTTCAACAATCAGCAGGGATTTACACTCAATCCTCTTTGTCAGTTATGCAATCAGTCCGCCGAGGCCCAAACGGCCCCGAAGATGTTTATCGACTCTGTTTAACTGGACTATTTTTAGAGGCCAACCTTTTCTTCTCCATGCCCGATTGGGCAACAGTGATTTTAGGAGAGAACAGGGACGATCAAACTCATGAGGAAGGCTTTTATTCTGCATTTTTAGGTCTGTGTGTTTCTGCTCACGACCTTCATGAACCCTCTGTCTAAATGCTGTTATTGATCTCAATGTGCATTAAATGATTGTTGTCCTGCCCACCCCCCATTTAAGGCCTGACTTTCAGAATAAGAGCTTAGAAACATGGGAGAAAAGGGGAGGAGGGGGGCAGAGTACAAAAAGAATTAAAATAGTTCAAGAATTGCAAAAAACATGGAAATAGACACGAAAGTGTCATAAATGTTATGAACGTTTACATTTTTATGTGTAACTGCACACTGTTCTACACACACATGAATACGCACACAGACAACTGCACGACCTACACAAAGCAGCCATCTCACACACACACACCTGTGTTTGTGCAGAGGTGAGCAGACAGGTGTGTCTGAATGTCCCATGATGCAACTGGATGTGGAGGCAAAGGTGTGAAGCCCCCCCCCCTCGTGCACAAAGCCCACGGCAGACAACATAGCAGGACCCCCCCCTCCATTAATTAAGGAAGATTCCCCAAAACCTGATATTTACCCCACCCCACCCCCACTCCCCCACAGGATCTAGGAGCTCCCACTGTGAGCGAGCACCAGCCCCCTGAATGCCCAGGTCCAGTCCAAGGCCCCCACACCCCCACAACCCGAACCAGCACCAGATGAGTCCCCCCGCCCCCCAAAAAAAAGAGAGAGAGAGGAGAAATTAATGGACTGACCCGAACCAGGACTGATCAGGCTTAAGTTGCCAGGACGACGGTGCAGCCCGACACACAAAGGCGGGGCCAAAAGCCCCCCTCCCCAGATTAAACATATGATCCTCATGAATTTCATGTCAATCATCTTCCAACTCATATGTTTTCTGTAAAATTCATTTGACTTCTACCTGAAGGCCTTGTGGTGGAGTGTCCGCCCTGAGACTGGGAGGTTGTGAGTTCAAATCCACGGCAGATTGGAAAATGGGGACCCAGTGCCTCCCTGCTTGATGCTCCGCATGAAGGCGTTGGATTGGGGGGGGTTAAACCACCAAACTGATTCTAAGCACGGCTGCTGCGTCCACGGACCGCCGCTCCCCCAGGGAGGGGTCAAATGCAGAGAACACCGAGGCGTTTGACAACTAACCAGACTTTAGCTTTAATGGAGCTTACAAGCAAAGAATAATTACGTTTTCTGGTAAATCTTAACTAATAACCTGATAATCCTGCAGAAATACTGACCTGATGTTATTCTAATTAAAATGTTTGATTATTTACAAATGTATTTGTTATTTCTCTTTTCTTAAACAGATTTATTTTAAGCGATTTCGTGTATTAGTGCTTTAAAAATGTAGGTGGAGCTTTAATTTATGAAAATATAAATTCTTTTATCCAAAAAAAAGGAAACGAGCTGCTTTTTAAGCTAAATGTACAAAAAAATGCTCAAAGAAAATCAGTTTTATGCGGTTTATGTATTTTTTTAACACAGCTCCGATAATTCTGGTTTAATTTATTCAAAGAGATCAGATCAGCTTATTTCATAGACTTTGGCAGGTAAATAACTTTACTACTATCTCAGATTTTTATGATCCATCTTTGTTGCCATAGGAAGGTCATCTATATGGGGTTGTCATGGCAACAGCATTTTTAGCCCCCTGCACTAACCAACACTAGTCCCATTAACCTATTTCAGCGGCGCATTGTTAGAATCACATCATGAACTAGCCACGCCCCCTTTACTATTTAGTCGTCCCCCCCCACCACCACACAATCAGGGATGTTTCTTCTTCTACTGATTTATTTCACGGCCTCCACATGACGGGTTCTAACCGCAGACAAGGTCAGGTTTCCGTTTCAGCGCGTTTACGTTGGCGCTGGCGCAGAGGAAGAAGTAATCGAGTAATCAGGAAGAACGGGAGACAGCGGACAGACGGAGCGGGCGGGAGGAAATAAAAGGAGGATCAGCTTATCAGACACCCTTGACACCTGTCTGCTTCAGGTTTTGACAGCGGTTAGGCGCTGTGAGTGGTGGTGCGTCGGGGGTGGGGGTGCACTCCATCCGTGACCACGGCCGCTCTCAAGGACATAGGTGTCAAACACGGCTAACCCCCTGAAGAAGCTGCAGAATCCAGATTATCGGCCGCAGATCCCTCCGCCCCTTTTAACCTCCAAACCCTGCATCCTCCTCATCCTCCTCCCCGCCGTGAAACGCCCTCGGACGGCCGAGGCTCGTTGCCGACCCAAGCTGCGCCCGTCAGGAGCCGCTCACCCTTTTGAGCTGATCATCCTTCAACTCGGTGAAGTAGTAGGCCAGAAGCTGAGCGGCGATCATGCTGCCTGCACGTCCGCCTGGAGCTGTCAGCTGCTGCGAGGTGGAGCGGCCAAGGACAAACGGAGAGCCTGGCGTCGGATTCCTCCTGTCCCCCCTACGGTCTGACCCCTCTGTCTGCTGGGTGCGGGGAGGCGAGCGGCTGGGGAGGGCTGGAAGGCAAGTCTGAAGGGCAGCGGTCGTGCCTGTGAGTCTGCGACAGGCAGCAGTGACTGCGCACACACTCACGCAGGCCCCCTCCCTCTCAGCTGCTAGCTCCTGTTAGCTCTCAGGAGATGTGACAGCCCCCATCCGAGTGGTGGTTCTCTTATGCCCTGCCCCCACCACGGCTGCTGATTGGCTGAGCCGTCTGAAGCAGAAGAAGGAGGGGTGGAGTATCTGGGAGGAGAGGGGGGGGGGAGTCAAAGTAGGAAGCTGCATTCTAATGATAATCGCCCCCCCACTGTCAATAATAATACACACACGTTGTTAATGCCTGTCATGTTGCCACGGTACCTGGAGGTAGGCGTGTGGAGGGGGGGGCAGGACATAGTGATGTCATCACTTTCCCTGTCTGACTGCAGCGCTGTCAGCATCCCCCCCCCCATCTGCAAACTACTGCATCTCCAATAGTGCTGCCTCAGCCCAACCGGGGGTGGGGGCTTGCATTCTGCAGCAGCACCCCCCACCCCACACACCAGCAGAGGTTTCTGACTTTGTATCACAGCTGCTAGTTCTGCTGAGTCTGGAGTTGATGAGCTGATCTGATCAGGATCAGACCAGATCAGATCTGATCTCATGCTGTAATCCTTATCTCTTCTCATTTTGATCTGAAGCTGTTGGTTTGAGACTGCTTCTGCAGGTTCCTCTGCAAACATCACAACGTTCCTCCGAACACAGCAGCTTCACTTCAGCAACAATTGTCTGCGTGACCAAGCACACCCCCCCCCACCACCAGGTGTTACGTCAGCACGCTCTGCGCACGAGGACGCACGTCTGCTGACTTTATGACGCCCCCCTGCCACACACAATAACACACTGCTGAATCTCTACCGCTGATCCTTCAACACACAATGTCTGCTCGTCACTTCACCCCCCTCTGCTGAAACGGGGCAGGGGAGGACTCACCCCCCCTCAGGGGCACAATGCCCTTCCTGGTGTCATGGTCAGTTTGTGGTGACCTTTCTGCCGCAGACCGCCTGGTTATCTCCCTCCCATGAAGCGGTTCTGCCTCAAAACCCAGAATAGAGCCTTGGTTGCATCATTTGGGATCAAATTCAAAAAGCACAGTTTGAAGTATAAAATAGGACAAACTTCCAGTGAGTTGTTTGAATTCGAAGCTTTTAAAGCTCTCACGGTGATTTAATACTTTCAGGTTATCAAGATCCCTATAAGAAAGATTTTTAATCGTTAAAGATTAAAAACATTACAAAAGTAGCAGATCATAAATAAATAAATACTAACATGACTATTTATTTTTAATAAATCTCTTTTTTAAACTTTGCCGTCTCTTTTAAATGGGGGGTGTCTCTCCTTCAGGTACCCTTCTTTTACCCTCTTTACTTTTAATTGGTTATGATAAACGGAAAATGCTTTATCATTCTAAACTGTAGCCTGTGAACTGCTTTCCTAAAGATTAAAATGAATAAAATGAACTAAATACGTTAAAACCAGTTTGTTTAACAATTGTTTTAAGGACTAAACAAAACTACAAAGTCAGTTCATTTTCTGAAGTTTTTATCAATAAGAAAACTAAAAACACAAAAACCAAGACAAACATGTCAGTACAGTTTAGAATTTAACAAACTAAAACATAAATCATCAGCAGATGAAGTGAAACAGGCTAAACATGTCTGAGGTGTCAGCCAGCTTAACGCCATCGCCCTGCTTTTATGACGACGCTTTTCCAAAACCATATCACACTCACAGGTAAACACAAAACACACACACACAGACAGACACACACACACACACACACACACACACGCACACGCACACACAGACACACACACACACACGCACACACAGACACGCACAAAAACGCCCAACGCTAATAAAGATGTCGCGTTTGTCTGAGGTTAATGTTTTCTGGAAACTTAAATGTTCACCAGTTTCCTCTGCAGCCTCAACCCAAAAGCTCTGTGTGTGTGTGTGTGTGTGTGTGTGTGTGTGTGTGTGGGAGTATTCCAGTTGTCGGCTAGAACTTTGTAAAAAACCTCCTTCAGTCCAATTTAAAATGAAGGATTTAGTCAAATCTTTAAAAGAAAATCAGCTCATCAAATTACTTTTTATTCACTTTTTTCCGTATGAGGGGGTTTAGGATTTTTCTAAATTGTTTTCTCCATTTGAAATCTCCTTTTTTAGTCTGATCTTACTTTTTTGTGTCCCGTAGCTTCGATGCTTTTGTGTCCTCCACCATCTGGAAAACTGGACATGAGGATTATAAACTCCAGCAGTAGAGACTGGTTTCTGCTCCCACCTGAAGAAGACTATGCAGAAAACTGCACTGCTTTTCCACATTCTGCCTTTACTGACTCACTGGAGAAGTATTTGGCACTGTGACATATGGGCCGTTTTAATACGGTATCTGCAAGAATTGTAAAAATATTTTTACAATTAATTAGGTTTTTCGTCTTTCATAATCTTTCTACAGTCGGGACCAAAAGTTTTGAGAACGACTTTGGAAATTGGAAAAGTTGCTGCTTAAGTTTTTATGATGGTAATTTCAGTATAACCCAGAGGAAGAGTATCAGATGAATTCCAGAGTCCTTCTTTAACTTGATCCTGAAAAAACCTTTCCACTGCATTTCTTATTGCTGTCCTGTTGACTATTTCCAGTCATCGTCTTGTTAACTCAGGTGAGAATTTTGATCATTTCAAGATCATTCTGTCAGGCTGGTTGGGTTAGAATGGCGGCCACCGACATGTTAAAAGTTGAGGCTGGAATCAGTGTTGTAGTCATTGGTAACCATGGTGACCTGCAAAGAAACATGTGCAGCCATCGTTGCATTGCATAAAAATGGCTTCAAAGAAGAGGATATAGTGGCTACTGAGAATGAATCAACAATTGAGAGGTTCATCACGAAGTTCAAGGAAAGAAGTTCAATTCTTGTTAAGATGCTTTAGGGAGTGCAAGAAAGTCCAGGATGGTCCCCTAAAGAGGTGGGATTCTGATGGAGGTCCACCAGCGCAGAGCTGCTCAGGAACGGCAGCCGGCAGGTGAGACGCATCTGCATCACAGTGAGGCTTTTGGAAGATGGCCTGGGGGCAAGAAGGGCAAAAGAAGCCACTGCTCTCCAAAAAAAAAAACACATCAGGGACGTGGTTGATCTTCTTAAGAAAGGACCACTGGAGGACTGGGCATGAAGCCTCCTCCGTTAAGAAATTCAGGGCATCTGGAAGAAAGCCCGAGAAGAAAAGGTGAGCGCTACCATCAGTCCTGTGTCACGCCAACAGTAAAGCATCCTGAGACCATTCATGGGTGGGGTCGCTTCTCATCCAAGGGAGTGGGCTCACCCACAATTTAGCCCCAAAACACATCCATGAATACAGAATGGTACCAAAAGACCCTCCAACAGCAGCTTCTTCCAACAATCCAACAGTCTGGTGACCAACAATGCATCTGACAGCACCGTGGAGATCATCCATATTCTAGTTAGCGCGTCAGGATTTGGCTCAGAGGTTGATTGACAGCATCGCCCAGTGGAACTGCAGAGGTCCTGAAAAACACTGACCCTTTGCATAAAATGTCATGAATTGTCGATAAAAAGCCTTTGAAATGTATGAAAGGCTTGAATTCTATTTCAGTACATCATAGGAAATAGCTGAACTCTAAGATCTGGGGGTGCCAGCTTAGCAGCATTTAGTGTCTGTATGTCTGTTGACTGTAGATGTTTCTTGACTGAAGCGTGGATATTATCTTGGAAGTGACACTAGGGGCAGATGGCAGAGAAACGCACCATCTTCATGATGCAGTCTGGTTTCATTACTTCTGATTAGGAAACATCTCACCTGGGAGGCCCCCCCACCTTCACTTGAGGTGAAGCAGGAATGCTCCACCCCATCGATCTTCATCCATACGTGACACGCATTCCCTGAAGTCCTTGTGTATGAACCGTCCAGGTCTTCTCTCAGCTGAATGCGAGAGCATCAACATGAGGAACAGAACGGGCTGATGGTGAAGCTGCAGTTAAGTGGACGATGATCTGCAGCTCAGGTATGTTATCATTCCACAGTTTATTCCCCTTATTTCTCATGAAAACCAGTTCTGTTGGAGGTTCCTTGCTCATCCATTTCCATAAAGTTTTCAGAGGAATTCTGGACCTTAAGGTCTGGCTTAGGAGAAAGTCTGATTCAGCTGCTCCATCTCTTTAATGAACGTTAAGACCCTGATCACTAGATGACAGAAATCAGTCAGAAGCAGCATCTGTGGATTCACTTTTGACATTTTAGTTCCTGTTTTATCGACAGACTTTGAGCGGTTTCCTTCATGCTTCTTCAGTGATTTTTATTTTTGTTTAATGACCTTGTGTTGGTTAAAAATAGCCTCAACGTCTCCCGTACAGTAAGACGTTCGAGTATCGCCAAGGTGTTAAAAATAACCCTGCTGCTGCCTCAAAGTGTCGTTCCGAGGAGGACAGGAACCTAAAAAGGTCTCACTGAGCTCTGGGATCGGCCACAGAATCAGGTTTAGCGTCACAAATCCACGTTTGTGATGGGGAAATTAAAAGACACATTTCCTAAATGTATCAGAAGAAAAACTCTGGCAAACAAACTAGAGAGCAGAAATGAAGCCATAAAACGTTGTTGTTGTCAAATGTTGTTGTGCTTCAGCAGAGGAGAGCGTCTTTCATTCTCCTGTCACTGTGTTTCGTTTTTTTCCCTGATATTTCTCTGAATTTTTAGTCAAACATATATTGAAATAAAAAGAGAACCAAAGAGGCATTCCTGAAATAACTCCCCGCATTTTCAGCCACAGATGTTTGCTCTTCTTCTCCAAAGTGCAGAATGAGAATGAAAATTGGGGCTAAATGCTATATATAGTCTGAAGTGCATCCATACATGGGGTGGAAGGGGAACGTATCTCGGCACACGGAATATTTTGTTACCAGCAGTAGCGCCCTGCTGCACCAGGCTGCTCTCTGCCACCGCTTTGCGCTCTTTCATCTCTTCAGGTAAGCCTCCGAATATTGTTGTTTTCATTGCTTCAGGTGGAGTAAAGGCTTCAGGGGGGGGAGGCTGACCTGTTTCAGGTGAAATCCGCTGCTGAAAATGTGGCTTTGTGTCTCACTGAGGTGAGTTCGGAACTCCGGGATTCTCTGGAGCTGCTTCCACAAAGAGGGGAGTTTGGGAATTTGTTCATGAAGCGTAATTGGAAGATAAACAAGTGAGATTTCCTGAAAGCTGCTGTTCATAAAGCGACATTGGGGTCCTCAGACTGCTGAATCCACAGTCCTGCTGCTCAAAGCTATTCATAGCCGAACGCCAGAAGAAACCCTGGAAGCTTTGAAAAAGGGAAACAAGAATGTCTCATTTCAGTCTGAATGCTTTTATTTTTAGGAGGAATCACTTCTGATTGGTGGAGGATCAGGAGAGGTTTTAGGGCGGAGAAGAAACGTTTCAGCAGCAGCAGTGATAGCTGAACAGAGACTCACTGACATGTTTGGTCTCCCTCTGCTGCCCTTTAGCCAGCTCTGCTTGAAGCGTTCCCGTCATGGCTTCCAAAGTCATACCTTGGTATAAGAAGAAGCATGTGAGCCAAGTCAAAACTGATTACGCTTATCAGCACACTAGACATGCTGTCCAGCAGCAGCAGCAGCAGCAGACAGAAAGGTAGGCGGCTGCTGCCTCGTGGAGCTCAGCTCCTGCTGCTTTGCCTGGAAGAGCTGAACCTGCTGGCTGATCAGTTGTGTCTGGCTCCTGCTGGCTGCGCAGTCGACTTCTCTGGTGGGGGTCTGATGGACTGAAGATCTCGTTTGGATCAAACCGCTGATGCTTTGCTTCTGCAGGCGACGCAACGAATGTCGCTTTCATGGCTTCAGGAAACCCTTTTGTGCTCCGAATAATAACATGAAATGAAGTGTTTCTAACTCCTATTTTTATGGTTATTGCTGAAAAGAGAACAGAAGACGTCCTCCAGACCCTAAACCTGACCTGTGCTGATGTCATTCACCTCCATGGAAAGTTCACCACAGCCACAGATTACAGGAAATACAGTTTTTGTCTGGGATCAAGATGTTTTTTGACGAAATCCACAAAAAAACGTTTTTGATGAGATACAGATGTGTTCACAACAATTTTAGTTTAAGATGCAAAAATATCGACGTGTTTCAAGAAAAAAAGGCACATTATTTACCCGCCATCTCACGTTTGATCCACACGTTTTTAACACGGTGAACTGTAATATAAAGAATTAGTTTATACTCTTTTAGAGTAGAATACGAATAGAATAAAATAGATGTAAAATAAAGTTGTAATATTTTGATTAAACAAAATCATAAAACTTAAAAAAAATTTTTAAAGTCGTAAATTTATTAGAAGTGATAAATACATTTTCCACGAAAAATACAGTATATTTAGTATTTAAATATTTTCAATATTAACAATATTTTCATATTGTTTTGTTTTTCTTTGTGTATGGTGGTTCTAATACTTTGATGTATTCCTTCAAGACAAGTTTTCACATATAAAATCAAACACCAATAGTTGAGACATTGAAGTTTCTGTTTTCCCGCACCTCGCTGCAGTGAAGATGGCCGGTTGAGCTCCACCCCAAGCAGAGGTTGAGGTTCTCCAGAAGAGTTCATATCTGTTTTTTTGTGACATTTTACGGTAGCAGCCATTTAGAAATGTACAGGAACTGGCCTTCTACTGCCTCTAGTGGAATGATGAGGAACTACAGGGCAGAAAACAGGCTCCTTACGTTTAGTTATTATGGGATATGTGGATCTTGCTAATGAGGTATAGATCTGGGAAAGGTGTGGATCAAATATGATACAAAAAGTTTTATACACTCTAGAAAGAAAAAAGTTGGTCCAACTTGAACGAATCACTTCAATTGGTAATTGAATTTAGTTTATCCAACTCAATTCAATATGTTGATCTAACTTAATTTTTTTTTGTTAAAACAACTCAAATCAACAATTATCTAACCAAATATCATAAATCTTTCCTACTCAATACAATCTATTTCTGGAGTTGGCCCTTATTTATTAATTTTATTTTTTTCACCATGATTTTATTGATTTTACATACATTAACAATGTTTAGCCAACAGGCCTGTAATTTCCATGTCAAAGCCATGACTGACCCAGCAATGTCATGGACAACAGCGCAGGAGCTCAGATGTCGTGAACTCTGTCTTTAATATTGGGACATATGGTGTCTTTCTGGACAAGGGGGTTAGTCTTCATCCTCTCCCCTCCCTCTCACCTGTGGTGCAGAAGTAAGAAACATAACATGACAAATATTTAGTTAAAACAGAGTAAAACATCTAGACAACAAAACACATCGGACAAAAACTCACACTTAGACCCCTATCTGCCCAGACAGGCAAAGAAGATGGTATCCCATAATTCCTTGCGCTGCCTTAAGTTATGACGTCATGATGACAAATTGACAGCTTCACACCAAAGTAAAATAACTATGTCAGACAACTACGTGTTATTTTTAAGTTGAATGAACTCAAAAAAATGATTTATTGTCACCTAAATAATTAAATTAGATCAACGTAAAAAGGTTTATCTTTCCAGACTACAGCCCAAATTCTCTTTTTAGAGCAATAGGGCTAAAACCTGATTAGTATTTGTTAGATTCGTATTTATTTAACCGACGTCAGGAAAACACTTTGGCTGTGTCGAACTACCATTGGGGGTTAAAACCCAGCAGGTGTGTTTTCAACGGCGTACCTGTTTTCCAGGTTGTTCTTCCGCTGCTGACAACCATCATCGGGTGTTTAGTTAGTTCAGCTGAAGCTGCCATGATCATCCTATTACAGTTTATCTAGGGTGAACGCCGCCACCACATCAACACACGCTGCACTTCTGCTCATTAGTTAACAGCCAGTACCAGGAGAGTGTCCGCCCTGAGACTGGGGGGGTCAAATCCACATTTGGGTCATTCTAAAGCCTAATAATGGGACCCAAAGCCTCCTTGCTTAACACTCAACATTAGGAGGGGGGGTTTGGGGGTTAAGCCACCAAATGATTGCGGCTGTGTCTGCGGCTCACCGCTCCTCCGGGACAGGAGGCAAACGAGGAGAAGGAATGTCGCACATCCAGGTGTGTCCATCCTCAGCCTCATCTGCAGCAGATTGGAAAAATGAAGCGGATCCTGCAGAGAGCAGCACATCAGGGAATCAGACCACCGCCATGAGCTGCAGAGTTTTCTCTGCGACCATTCTAGTGGCTCTTCCAGCTTCAAGCCCAGTTCGTCTTCTTCTTGAGGTTCCACCTGTATTCTGTTGATTTTGAAGGAACCTTTTTCATTTTTTGGTTTTGTCGATTGCCGTGCCCCCCCCCCCCTTAAACCCAGTAAATGTATTGTCTCTCAGCTTCTCTGCTCTTTGAGGCAAACGCTGCTTCTGGCAAAACTAAAACTCGACAAGCACCTTGGCAGGATCGCTCACAGCCTCCCATCTGGACAGGAAATCCAGCTCCACACCGGTGACGTCGGAGCAGGCCCAGGCCACAGAGGCGATGGCGGAACTAGCCTACACTGCACCCCAAGGCTGCAGAGGTGGGTCCTCACAGAAGATGTGCCGCCCCCTCAGCGGCGGCTGCCTACGACCTCTGTGAACCTTTCATCTCCAGGACCGGCGAGGGCTCTGAGGAGTACCAGAGAGTGGCTACGAATTTTGGGAAGGGGCTGTCCGTCATCCAGGAGGAGCTCCACAGGATGAGGATGGCCACCAAGGCCCAAGTGACAGCACGCCATCCAGAAGGAAGTGTCCTCAAGGAACGCCCACCTCTGTGAAGGGTTTTAGAATGTTTGTGTAGCAGAAAAATACAAAATTCAAGAGCAACTGATGTTTCATTTGTCCCAGGAGGTTCTAAACAAAGAGAACTTTATAGTTTTATCAGGTTTTTCTCATCTTCCCCCAAACATTTGCTAATTCTTTAAAAACATAAAATCCCTTAAAAAAGGAAAAAATCTGATTTTGACATCAATCAAACCTCCTCCACTACTTTTCCTCAACGTTTTTAATAAATCTTTGATTTGTGGACAATTAAAATAATAATTAAGGCCTCCAGTGGTTTTTTTATGCCTCGGTAGTGCTGGCGCCCCGGCGCCGCCCCCCCCTTTTAACTGCCGTCACTGGCTGAGCGGCTGCTTCGGGCCTTTTTCTCTGCCACGCTTGTCAGGGCTGCAAATGACAAATTCTTTTTTGTTTTTTTACTTTCCAGTTGGTTTATCTCCATGGCAACCATTTCCTATTTTTCGCCCGCCGGGGGGGTGAACAGGTCGACGTAATTTTTAGAATTCAAATATATTTCATTTTATATAGCCCAATATTACAACCATTGTTGTCTCAATGGGCTTCATACTGGTACTTGTATAGTAAACATGAAATCATAAAGAATATAAAGTCATAGAATTCCATAAATGATTGCTTAACTCAGTGGTTCCCAAACTGGGGGGCGCGCCCCCTAGGGGGGGCGCGGGGTATTGCAGGGGGGGCGCGGCAGAGTTTAGAAACAAAGGATTTGTATGTTTGTGTCAGTGTGGGGGGGCTCGAAAATATTCTAATCTTCAGAAAGGGGGGCCCTGCAGAAAAGGTTTGGGAACCACTGGCTTAACTAAACTAAACTAACATCCTGCCCTTAGACCCCCCTTCGCAGTAAAGAAAATCTCCTTAAAAAACGATTCTGGGGAAACACGAAGAAACCTCAGGGGGTCCACGTGAAGGATGGATCCTCCCCCAGGATGGACAGGCGATTTACAGGAACTCGTATAGAGAGTTAGCTTATATAACTCTACAACTACATGTTTGAATAGTTCAGCAGATGAGCTTCATCCAGGTGGAGTTGGGGGGCGCAGAGGTAATTTCAGGGACAGAACCCCAGTGCACCGTACTTTTCCCAGCTTCTGGTTAGGGTTGAGCTGAGGGATCAGGTCAGGTCTGGTCGTAGATGGGTTGAGATGCAGGCAGGAGCTGGAACAGCCTACTAGCAACTAACTGTTATTGTTATTGTTAAGTTTAATTCTAACATGTTAACAGAAGAAGTGACAAAAGGGAACTGTTGGATTTCCTTGGCAACAGAGGCTTCTTTTATCCACGGCCGAATTCCTGATTTGTTCATATTAAATGTCATAATTTCGTTCAAATTGGGCCAAGGATTCATGAAAGGCCTTTTCACAACACCGCAGTGAAAACGTGCGAGCAATAGGGCAATAAGGCCACACTAAGGCCGGTAAAACCTTCAAACGCTAAAACCAACATTTAGTTGCCACCGAGTTAGGAGGAGATGGATCAAAATGCCCAGGAAGAGTTTACATTTGTAGAAGGTACTAAAGGTGATTTTATTATTTTTTATTAGTCAAGACGGCGGCCTCTTTGCCGAGGTTAAAGGTCAACAAAAGCTTGGTTTGGGTTGTAGACCAAAGCTGTTCCTGTAAGTTGAGTTTTCTCTTCCAATATTGTACGAAAATTGGAAAATACTTTGATACAAAGTTGTAGATCCTGTGGCCATCCCATAATTCATATATTCATTCATGTTTTGATCCTAACCCCTGACACTTATTGAGTCTGTGACAATTCTGCTGGAGCCATAAATCGCTAATGTTCACACAGATGGAAATAAATCCACCATTTCTGCGTCATGTCATTCTAGAGACACGTCTATATCCTAAATGTATAAAAACGATGTTCCGCTCATAAAAACGTGCGATGAAGAATCAGACGAGCTTCAACTGGGAAATCTTCTGTCCCGGCAGGTGAAGGACAGGATGATGAAGAAGGCAGAGGAGCTAGAGGACTTCCCGAAGACGCCAGACTTCCTGGTGGCCCTGCGGTCCCACACCGTGTGGGAGAAAACGCCCGTCAAGCTCTTCTGCACCGTGGAGGGAAACCCCAGGCCCATCGTCAAATGGTCAGGACGGTTTCTTCTCCCTTTCAGGAACGTCTGCCCTTGTTGCATAAGAAGACGTGATGTTTGACGGCCGGTTCTGCCCGTCCGCAGGTATAAAGGGGGAGTGCCGGTCGATCCGCTGAGCGCCCCAGGAAAGTACAAGATTGAGAGCAAGTATGGAGTCCACAGTTTGATCATCAGCAGGTATTTGACCCCAGTAGATTTGAGCACATGTGATGAAAACAAAGATGTTCGGAGAGCTCTCCCAAAATATTCAGCAGTGAGCTTTGGAACCATTGACTGTATCGGAGAACTGGACTGAGTGTGACGTCATCAAGTCAGATCAAACCTGATTTAGTGTTGCACTTTTCCAACTCGTTCTACTCAAAGTGCTTCAAGTAAAAGCAATCAAATTAAAAAACAGGTTTGAAATTTTTTTGGTCAGAATCCCATACAATTCCCAGACCCCTCCTCCCACGCGCACACGCACACACACACACACACACACACACACGCACACACATTATGGTAAGAAAAGGGTTTTTTTCTGGCTCCAACCAAATGAAGTCAATTCAGTCCACATTTTTTCACAATACTGACGCCGCCATGTTGGAGCCAGACTTCGTCAGTAAGCAGCGATTGGTCTGAGTCGGTTTAAGTCACCGTTTCTATGGAAACCGCTCTGGCCAATCAGGAGCGAGCTTGTTGGAAGTCCACATCCCCACCACTTTAAAGGGGGCTACATAAAGTCTGTCAAAGGTTTTGAACGTTAGACGTGGAGGCCACCAGGCCAAATGTATCAGATCCAGAGGATGGAACAACTGTTTGTTTCTCTATAGAAGTCTATGGGATTTCAGTGAGTACTTCCTGTTTGGAAGGCCATGTGGGCGGAGTCACTCAGTCCAGCTCTCTTATACAGTTAATGGTTTAGCACAAATTTACAGTTTATCATCTGTACTTCAATTATTTTTTTTAAAGTAATAACAGCAAAATGACAGATTCTAAATGTGATATTTAGTTTTTGGTTCAAATTCTTTATTGTTGACCAGTTTTATGTATCAAGATCAACCTTTGATGTTTTTATTCTTAAGGCTGCTGATTATCTTTGATCAGAATCAAACAAAGAAACAAATACTTAGATCAAACTTTGTTTAGAATTGATTAGAAAACTATAAGCAGACGAAGAAATACACACATTAATTTTAATCATTAATTGACATATTTGCATTTTTTCAAATATTTTTTCAAGTTGATGTTTTCTTCAAACAGTTTTTCTAAAGATACCTCAATTTATCAGTAAGAAATAAAAAACATGATTTTATTCTACTTAACAGAGAAATTTCCTTTTAAAGTAAATCTTTGTCATATTTTATTTTCTTTTTTATCAAATAATTGGTCTTTTTCATTGAAAATTCTCATTTTTTTACATAGGAACGTCTCTTAAAATAGTTTGTTTTCACCTAAAGTCGGAGTGTGAAGCTGCATGATGGAGTCGCTCTGACAGACGTCTTTCTTCTTCGTTGGCTTCGCTCAGCTGTCTCTGCTGGGGGGCTGATGTTTCCCCCTCCGTCATCTTCAAGGCTCCTCAGCTGTTCCCCTGGAAGTGCTGACCTTTGCGTCATCCGAGCCTCGAATTCCTCCCACAGCCTGCGCCGTCTCTTTCTCTGCCCCGCCTCCCCAGACATGAATCCTTATCTTTCCGTCACGTAACGTCTTAAATGACAAAAAAAAAAAAAAAAAAAGAAGTGAATCTACCGGTTCCTGATCACCAATCAGATTTGCTTATTGAAGGTTGAGTGAAGGCTGCGCTCCAGCTGAAGAAGAGATCCTCCTAAAATAACTGCTGGTCGCATTTCTTCCTTCTATTCTCACCTTCAAGCTTCAAGCGTGACTCCAAGGTCGACTTTCAGCTTTCGGTCTCTGATCTGAACAATGTCTGAACGATCTGGCAGCTGCCGGTTTGGGGCCACAAAGCTCCCTGCAGCTCCGCGTCGACCCGTCCCTGTACCTCCTGCAGGAGTCCAGCCCTCTGCTGCAGAGCTTCTGCCGTCACTAGAACCCAGACAGATCAACCAAACGGTGCTAACGTGTGATATTTGAATAAAAGCCTCCATCCAGAGACAAACTGGGTATCGGGTTCAAACCTTGGTGTCACTGTTCCTCATAGTCCTGCATTGTGCCCCCCCCCGCAGGTGTGTTGTGAGTGATACCGCCGAGTACAGCGCCGTGGCGACCAACCAGCACGGCACGGCCACCAGCAAGGCCACAGTCATCGTAAAGCGTAAGTGGGACTGGCTCTCGCCAACACGTCCGTCCTACGCCGTCCATCCTTTCTCACAGAGGCTCCGCCTTCTTCACAGGACCAGCCGGATCCGGGGAGGCCTGCCAGCTCGGCCTAGGTGAGCAGCAGCCACAGGAGGGCCGCCTCCTTTTAGGGAGTGATGGGAGAAGATCTGTGTGATCCCCTATTATGAACAGGACAGGCTATACAAACAAAGATCTAAGTT
This sequence comes from Oryzias sinensis, assembly GCA_037389245.1. NCBI lineage: Eukaryota > Metazoa > Chordata > Actinopteri > Beloniformes > Adrianichthyidae > Oryzias > Oryzias sinensis. The sequence continues at coordinate 37,048,638 of CM074490.1, forward strand.
AAGTTAAGGAGGAAAAAGGTGAAGCATAAACATAAACTCGTTTTAGGGATTTTCATCTGTCGACTCCCAAATTCTCGGGCACAGTTGGGAATCTGGAGAACCGTGTTGCAATTACAAGTTGTAGATTTTGAGCGGCGGCCTCACAAAAACGTTCTCCCGTTACTCACACATTTTTTAACGCATTCCTGTAGATACTCAGTGTGAATATTTAACGCACTGGGCAGAGCTGGAAACAACAATGGATGAAAGGAAAGGACCCTATTAAGAATGTGGGCGTGGTCAGCAGGGAACACGGGCTGCTAGGGAAATCCAAACGTCTACTTCTGCAGACTCTTTTCAAATTCCTGTCGATCTGCTTTGGTATCCACAGACGACCAAATGGTTGCCATGGAGATGAAACCAACAGAAAAGCCGCCATTCTGAAAAAAGTCTGGATTTTTTCCTACATTAATTTGTAAAAGTGGGGGGAGGGGCATGAGGACAGTGCTGCGTAGCATTGGTCAGCAAGTGAGGCCGGGTCAAAGGTCACACAAAGCCCCCCACGGCTCTAATTTTGATAACTTTTTATATTTTGTCAGCATTAGAAGATTTTTCTCTTTTTCCCGTCTGTCCAGTGCCTCACCTGACGGAGATCCATCCCAGCAAGCTGGAGGTCACCCTCCTCGACCGTTTCCCGGTGAGCTTCGGCGTGGAGGGCGGCTCCGTCAAACTGGTCTGCACCATGGTGGTGGTCCCCGACCTCCCCAACATCCCCCCACTGGCCCAGTGGTACAGAGATGGTGAGATCTCGCATCCGTCCACCCAACAGCCCCGCCGGCGCCGCCGCCAATCACGCCTTTTCTCCGCTTTTATTCTGAAAGATAAACTGCTGAAGCCAAGCCCGCTGGCGGAGATGAGCGTGGGAGGGGGCGCGGCCAGTCTGACGCTGCCCGACCTGGCCAAAGACGACGAGGGCCTCTACACGCTCCGCATCTTCACCAAGGACGGCACCGCCGAGCACAGCGCCTACCTGTTCGTCTCCGGTGGGACACGCAGCTTCTCTCTTCCAGACGCTTGTATTTTATAGAACCAGGAGTGAAACCTGGAAAAGTACAGCGCTTAGACTCATGAACCGGGCTTTGGACAAGTCCAGGTTCAGAGAACTTTGGCTTTAGGTTTTGATTATTGTCACTGAAGGCTTCATCAGACGATGGAAGGAACGTTGGACGCTGACATTCTCGCATCTCCATTCCCCAGATGCTGCTCCGTCTGCCGCCGGCGCTCCCGGAGCTCCAATGAGCGTCAAGGCCTATGACATCAACTCTGACTACGTCTTGGTTGCTTGGAAACCCCCCAACACAGTCGACGAGGCGCCAATCACCGGATACTTTGTGGACCGGTCAGTGAGCGCAGTCGAGCGGTTCAGGCGTCTTTAAATAGATCACAGGTGGAGTTCTGGCTCCAGGATGAGGAGAACCCACGCTGCCTTATTGACAGGGAACTTGGTTTCTGTTACTGTCAGAGATAAAAACCCATCAGTTAAACGAAAAAATCTGGCAAAATCACCACAGAATTCAGTAAAATTACTAAATAAAATAAATTACAGCTCCCTTAAATAAAGAAAAATTCTGGTAAAAATGAACTTTTATACAAAAGATCAGTTTTGTTCTCATTTTAGAACCAATTGCAGCTCATGTAAGACTTCGAGAAATGCTGAGTTCATGTGGTGTTTGTTGTTTTTCATTCTTCTGATCATTCAAACCTTCCAACACCACATGGATGATAGAGCGGAGTCCCCAAACGTTTTCTTGTGAGGCCACAATAAGTCCTTTTCTTTAAACTTCTTCTATTTTAAAGCTTTATTAATTCAGGATCCTTTTAATAAAATAAAAAACACTATTTAGGAAATAAAAAATGACCAAATAATTGTGATTTTCAAAGACAAAAAGTCAGGAAAAAATATACAGATACATTAAAAAAGCAGCATAATCGCTCTAAAAGAACGAGCTAAACCGGGAAAGATGAACTGCGACGTAGAAAAGAGCGACTGTCTTCTGTTCTGTTTGACAGAAGGTTTCAGGTTGGAGCTCAGACTGCAGAAGGAGGGAAGAAAATGTTGCGTCTCGGGTCTCTGATATTGTTCAGTGGGCCGGACCAAACGTGGAGGCGGGCCGGATCCAGCCCGCGGGCCTGAGTCTGGAAACCTAAAAAACAATCAGTTCTTTAAATTGAAGAAACTTTTTTCCTTTTTTTCTGATTCCTTATTTTATAGTTTTTAATGTTTACTTTTGTGAATTCCGGCCCCACAGCAGGTTTTATGAATCCCTTTCCTTTGATCTTCTTTAAGACAAACGTCTTGTCACAAACTTTTCTACGTTTCCTGAAGTGAAACGGGTTTCCTGAAGCGTCTCCCTCTGCCGTTCAGGTGTGACGTCGGTTCCGACACTTGGGTCCAGTGCAACGACGCCCCGGTGAAGGTGTGTAAATACCCGGTGCACGGCCTCAGCGTGGGCCGCTCCTACCACTTCCGGGTCCGAGCCGTGAACAAAGTCGGCATCAGCCGGCCGTCCCGCAAGTCTGAGAAAGTCACCGCCCTGGACGCCGCGGAGAGCGAGAGGCTGCAAGGTACCGACGAAGGTAAACACCGACCGCCGCGGAAGAGTTCTAACGCCTCTTTTCTGCACCAGTGATCAAAATCGAAGGGAAGTATGACATAGTGATCAAGGATGATGACCTGGAAGGTACAGTAGAGAAGTTTTCCCTCTAAAACCCTTTAAACCGCAACCAACCAAGTCCTCCTCTGGAGCTGACGTGTGTCCGTCATCCCACCCGTCCGGCTAACCGTAGAAGAAATTAACCTCTTTCATCTGAAAACCCCTCACTTCTGTTTTTTTATGTGACGTGAAAAGAAACACGTGAACTTTAACATAAAACTCTGGTGGTGGAAGTGTGATGGTCTGGAGCCTCTGTGCAGCGTCAAGACCGGGACGACCTCTTTAGGAGCCGCTGGCGTTTGTTTTTAGTGACTGACTCGTCAGAGTAAAAACAACAAACTTACATATGCATCTTGCAAAAATCACACACACAATTGCATAAAATGTACGTAATAATTACGTATAAATTACGTAACTACATAAGGCAAGGCAAGGCAAGGCAAGTTTATTTGTGTAGCACAATTCGCACACAAAGTAATTCAAGGTGCTTCACAAAACAGAAAAATGCATTAAAATCACAATACATCATAGAAATAATCAACGTAAAATTTACTTTAAAAGAAAAGAAAAAATTTGAAAATTGATTAAAAAATAAAGGAAGGAAAGGAAAGAAAAGTGCAGATAGGACCTTTCAGTCATACACGGCTAAACAGAAATGTTTTTAGTCTAGATTTGAACATGAACACAGAAGAGGCCTGTCTTACGCCTTCAGGGAGGCTGTTCCAGATTTTAGCTGCAGAATATTGAAACGCTGATTCCCCTTGTTTAGTTCTGACTCTGGGAATCAACAGGAGGCCGGACCCTGAGGTCCTCAGAGTACGAGATGGTTCATATGGCACTAACATGTCAGAGATGGACTTTGGTGCTCGGCCATGGAGAGACTTGGACACAAGCAGAGCTGCTTTGAAGTCTATTCTTTGAGGTACAGGGAGCCAGTGCAGAGACCTGAGCACAGGACTAATGTGATCATACTTCCTGGTTCTGGTCAGGACTCGAGCAGCAGCATTCTGGATGTACTGAAGCTGTTTTACAGCTCGTTTGGAGAGGCCGGTGAGCAGGCCGTTACAGTAGTCTAACCTACTGGAGACAAATGCATGAAAAAGTATCTCCAGGTCTGGCTTTGACACTATGTTTTTGATTTTGGCAATGTTTTTCAGATGGTAAAATGCCGCTGATGTTACTGACTTGATATGGCTGTTAAAGTTTAGGTCAGAGTCCATGATTACCCCTAGGTTTCTGACTTGATTTGAGGGTTTAAGAGACAGAGACTGAAGGTAGCTACTGACTCTTTCTCTTTGTTTCTGTGGGCCAAAAACAATAACTTCAGTCTTGTTTGAGTTTAGCTGGAGAAAGTTGTTCTGCATCCACGCACTGATCTGTTGGAGGCAGTGGCTGAGTGAATCCACCGGCCCATATTCACCTGTTGTCAGTGACACATAGATCTGAGTATCATCTGCATAGTTGTGATAAGATATGTTATTACTGCGTATTAACTGACCTAGTGGCAGCATGTAGAGGTTGAACAGAAGGGGTCCCAGGATCGATCCCTGGGGCACACCACAAGTCAAGGCCATGTAGTCTGAGACACAACTCCCAATTTCAACAAAATATTTCCTGTCTTCTAGATAAGACTTGAGCCAACTTAGGGCAGATCCAGAGATGCCAACCCAGTCTTGGAGTCTGTGCAAAAGGATCCCATGATCAACAGTATCAAAGGCAGCACTCAGGTCTAGCAGGATTAAGACAGAGACTTTGCCATCATCAGTGTTCAGGCGGATGTCGTTGGTTACCTTGATAAGAGCAGTTTCTGTGCTATGATGGGGTCTAAAACCTGACTGGAAAACATCAAATGAATTGTTTAATAAGAGAAAGTCAGTGAGCTGTTGGTAGACAACTTTTTCAAGGACTTTTCCTAAAACATAACATAACATACGCGTTAACTGACCAAAATCTTTGAACTTTTGATTTTAGGTTTTACTTTTTCAATGACCGATATGAAGCCCATCCAGACGACGGTTATTGTGAATTTGGGCTAAACACATAAAATTAAATTGAATCGAATTTCTCAAAACCGATGATTGACGTTTATCGCAGAAGACCGACATTTTATACGCGGAAAATGTGAAAAATGTACGAATGGCTTAAGGGGTAAATGTTCAAGGATCAGAACAGTTTTTATGTGGTTATTAAACTCAAAAATATTGTATTTTCTACTCGTGGGTTTATTTTTAATCAAGTCTTTGACCTTGTTGCATCGGTGGATCCACATTTCTAGAAAGAGAATTTTTACTATCAAGAAAACGAACCAAAAAATCATCAATTTTTGCAACTCGATTCTAAAGCGGTGCAGTGGTTAGCGGTCTTGCCTCACAGCGAGACGGTTCAAGTCCCAGCCTGGGGAGTGTGTGACAGACTGGCGACCTATCCAGGTCGTCCCCTGCCTTCGCCCATGAGTGGGTGGGATAGGCTCCAGCCGCCCGGTGACCCCGAAAGGGACAAAAACGGAAGAAGATGAATGAATTAATCTAAAAACCTTTCAGGATGTGATGCACTTTTATTTTGAAATTCCCTGGTTTCCTGTGCTCTCTGCACTCTTCCCTCTAATGGTTGTGGTGCAGATTCCTCCATAACTTTCACTCCTCAAACCGGCGTTCTTTTGTGTTAAAACGTCTTCAGTGTCCGAGTTTCGTCTTTTAACCCGCTAACAGCTGCCTGAAGCCCAAACCCCCACACGCGTGTGTTCTGAAGGTTCTGCTGGAGTCCCCCGTCCCACCCCGGCTCTTTTGCCTCATACGGCGTAACAGTCACCGGGTTTTAGGCGCCCTGTGGGGGCGGGAGAGGCGGGGCTTCTGCAGGAGCTGCTGCTGTCTTCGTCTCAAACCTTGACCTCCGCTGAACCCCGATCCAGGCTACGTAACCATTCCGGGCGAGCCCACCGACGTGCACGCGTCCGAGATTTTCAAATCGTACGTGGTGCTGAGCTGGAGGCCCCCCAGCCCGCGCGGACGAGCCCCGCTGTGGTACGTCATCGAGAAGGTGCGTCTTCCTCCGTGACCCCTGCTGACCTTTGAAAGATGTCGCAGGACGTAGATCCTGATGTGTGACCAACATGGAGGCCGATTGGGTTCAGGTTGTCACAGATGCTTGTGCCTTTGCCCCCCCCTCCCGGCTCTCCTGCAGTGCTTAGCGGGCACTGGGGCGTGGCAGCGGATCAACACTGCAGTCCAGCTGCGCTCCCCCCGTTACCCGGTCTTTGATTTGCAGGACGGGCAGAAGTACCAGTTCCGCGTGTTTTCAGTGAACATGTACGGCTCCAGCGAGGCCTCGGCGCCCTCGGAGCCCGTCCAGAAGGTCCCGGAAGACGGTAAGAGCTTCCTGCTCCCAGGTCTGCACTTCCTGTGAATCCTCTACGTCCCACAGAACCAGAAAAAACAAATCTGCTCTTTTCTAAGATCAAATTTATTTCGATAAATTCTTATTTTATAGTGCTTTTTAACAGAGCCAATAAAAATCTGATTTTAATTTCTTTAAGCACTGGCCCCTGGAGGGCTCCGTACTTTTTAAAATAACTATTTTTTTCTAAAAGTTTTTTTTTTGTAACTCCTTAAACATTTATCTTTGAGGAAAAACGATGTTGTTGTTTTTTTAAAAATTCATTTGTTGTGATTTTTAGGGAAAAAAATCCTGTTTGTCCAGATAAATGTTTGTGTATTTTAGAAATTTTTTCGGTTTTTGAATTTTTTTTTTCAAAATGTTTTATCTATTTAAATAAATAATTTTTAATTATGTTTTAAATTATTTTCTCCAGCAACGTTTTTTGGAAATTTTTATTCTGAGAATTTATTGTTGAAGCACAAACTCAAGACAGAAAAACGCTGATCTGCTGTCAGAAACAGACAAAACGTTTTGTCTTTATTGAAAAATAAGTATTGAATAAAAATATCTCATTGCGATGAAGCTTTATGTAACTGCAAAGCTGCATGTTTAGCGTCTCTGTACAGAAGAGATTGATTGACAAGATCAACAGCCAATCAGGACGCAGAACACAATGCGCTGTTTACTTAAAACAACAGGTTACAGCAAAAACCGTCCCTGTCCCCCCCCAGTCTAATTCTCACATATTTTGTTTTAATTTTTCTTTTTTTAAAGTTTTTCTTTGTATTTTCTAAGCTGAGCAAAAACAAACTTTTTGCCCTTTAGATTTTTTTCTTTTTCATTGTTTATGATAGTTTTCAATGTTTTTGCTTTTCAAAATAATTGCTTTCTGAGAATTTATTATTTGCTTTTTGTATTTTTTTTTTTGCAAATTATGTTTTTCAATAATTTTTTTGTGTTTTTGAGATTTTATTCTGTTTGTATTTTGAGACATTTCTTTTACACATTTATACTTTTTTTCCAAGATATTTTATTTTGTTTGCTTTTTGTGAAAAATGTTTTCATATGTTTTTCAAGTTATTTTATTTTTTTGCCACAAACCTAAAAGTCCTAAAATATCCTAAAACCTGCAGATTCTTTTTCAATACGTCTCCAAAACGACCTTCTTCTGTAAAAACTTTGTCTTTCAAGAATCTGGATCCTGGAAGTTTACTTTTATTTACTCATTAAAACACGTTTTTGGTGGTTTTCTTATCAGACTTGTGGTATTTTTCCTTACAAATGTTCCTCTGAGGCTGAAGCGAGGTATTGTGTGTTTCAGGAACAGAGCAGCCGATCGGTATGTACAGATTCTTAAATTCACTGTTTTGCACCCCCCGTCCCCCCACCCCCGGGTTGTGTGAGCGCACAAAGATCGTGCACGTTCACACACATTGGCTCGTTTATGTTCCACAATACAAGAGTCCGATTCTTCGCAGCTTCTGCACCAAAACCACAGGAGTTTGTTTTGGGCCCTGAAGGAAACAGGAAGTTCCTCCATCGTGTGGCGGCGCCGCAGAACCCAGTTTCCCCACAAACCGTGCGGGCTAAAGCAAAGAGTGAAACGGCTTCAAAACATGTCGAATACGTTTGAAATGTTCTGGTTTTTATGACCGTTGATCATGACTGGAGCCTGACATCTGCAGGGATAGGCTCCAGCAACAGGGATCGCCGGTCATGAAAGCAGAGTCGGTCCTTCTCATTGGTCAGTTTTTAACGGGTTCGTTTCTTCCTAGGCGTCCCCTCTGCCCCCGGCCAGGTGGTCGCCACCAGGAACACGAAGTCCTCCGTGTTCGTGCAGTGGGACCCCCCCAAACACCTGAAAAACCTCATGGGGTATTACATCGATGGCCGCGCCGCCGGATCCAAGAGCTGGTTCGCTTGTAACCACAAACCCTTCAAGCACAACAGGTGAGACGTCGGCGCCAAAAGAGGAGACGGGTTTACCAAAATAAAAGCCTGAGCGCCGTCTGTGGTTTCCTCAGGTTTGTGGTCCATGGTCTGATCCCGGGGGAGACCTACGTTTTCCGCGTTCAGGCGGTCAACGTGTTTGGCCTGAGCGACGAGTCGCAGGAGTCCTCCCCCATCTCTGTGGAGCCCGCCCTTGGTGAGACCCCCCCCCCCCCGTCCCACATTTAAAGCAAAGGATTTTCTTAATGTTTCTGTAAGCAGCTGACAGAATCCATCGTTCTGTTTAGGCAGGGGGGTGGAATACGGTACGTATGTAAAAATGAGCTTTTCCTCCCCCCGTACTCACACACACACGACCACAGTAACCTTTGTGTTGACGTCACGGAGCGGCATGTTGTCACGGGACGCACCTCAAACCCGGCTTCACGCCAGAACATTTAGGCTCCAGGCATGAAGGAGCGCAGATGTAGCTTCAGGTCTGGGCGAAGGTGTTGCTGTGGAAATGTGTCAAACGTGAAGCTTCCTTTCAGCCACGCCCAGCGCTCCGTACGGAATCACCATGCTGAGCTGCGACGGCGCCTCCATGACGCTGGCCTGGAAAAGCCCCAAACACTGCGGCGGCTCCAAGGTCAACGCCTACTACATCGACAAGCGCGACGCCGACACGCTGGTGTGGAAGGAGGTCAACCTGTCCGCCGTCACCGACAGGATCTGCACTGTGAGCCTCCGCCCCCTTGGGACCCCCCGACCCTTCAGATCTCCCGGGGGACTCGGTCGGTGACCCCCCCCCCTTTCTCATGTCCAGGTGGAGAATCTGACAGAAGGAACTTTCTATGAGTTCAGGATCCAGGCTGCCAACCTGGCAGGCGTCGGTCTGCCCTCAGCGCCCAGTGACCCCATGAAGTGTGAAGCCTGGACTATGGCGGAGCCAGGTACCCCCCCCCACCACCACCACCACTGCTGTGCCCACCCAGGGGTTAAAACAAAACCAAATGTCTACACACACAAAAATAACACATTTCTGTTCATCTGTCATGAAAACCACAAGAATCACTGAGATGTTTTGGTTTTTCCAACAGAAACTTCCAGTAAAGCTTCATTTTTTTGTAATGTAACATTCAATTAATAAACTTGATTATAAAAAATCACATAAAACAAAACAAAAAATATTACATTTTCACTTTTACCCTTTTACCCTTTTTGAGTTGTTTTTACTGCTTTATTCATTTATCGTTAAAACATGTCTATGAAGACTCTCATTCATCCAGGTTGGTTCCATTGTAGTAGGTTTAGGGGATGTCATCTGGCTGAAAGAGATGACCAGTTTGGGGAGGGAGTCACTGGCTCCCCAACCCCCAGCTGACGACAAAGGACTATTAATGACCAGAAACCATGGAGGCTAATTTGACAAAAGCATCCAGTTTCAGGTCTGACTCCTCCCCCATGAGCGCATATATACTTATATAATTGACAAAGCCTCTTGGACAAAAGGCGAAGCGTCTTCTAACTTTAAAACCAAGTCCAGATGACGTCCCCTAAACCTACTACAATATCTTTAAAACCGTTTTTCTGGCTTGACCTCCTTCTTTTTAGTACAACCCCAGCTTTTTATGTATCTCCTTATATGACACAATAATTCCAAAACAAACTTTAAGCTGTTAAAAAACAAAAAACTCTTAAGTGTAAAGTGTTTTCATTTCTTTACTGCAAAAAATTCACATAGATGGAGATCAATCCGTTTTCTATGTTATCTAACAAAGAACAAACATTTAGAGATGAAACGCTTTAATCCAAAAACTGGAAGGAGCGGCTCTTCCAGAGGAAAATGCCGGGTTTGATACTATATTTCTAAGGGGAACAATTGGCCAAAAAAAGGGCTTTCATGAAGAATCACTGCAGTTTTAAAGAGGATTTTAGCTCAAATATGAAGAGTTTCTGTTTTTGAGAAAAATCTGACGTTTTCCTGCAGTTTCTAATTTTCTGCAGGTTCCTTTTTTTTTATGATGGAGACGAACCTGGATCTGTTTTTGCAGCATCCGGATTTTGGTTTTCCATCTTTGCGCTCAAAATTCTCCAAACTGAAGGTTCTTCGTTTTTTACAGTGTAGATTTGACGGGAAATGAGGTCAAACGTTTGTTTGCTGCTGTGATGAGCAACATTTCTGTTCAAAACCTGCATCTGTTGGTCCTGAATCCAAACATCTTCATCTGCCCCCCGCTGGTGGGGAGGGGTTGTTGCTTTCATGAAGCTTTTGCATGAAAGCGTTCTGCTGAATCACATCTGGAGCTGCAGCTGGCCGTCCTGACCAGGTTTTTGGTGTTGCAGGGCCGGCCTACGACCTGAGCTTCAGCGAGGTGCGTGGAGACTCCCTGGTCCTCCTGTGGAAGGCTCCCGTTTACCCCGGAGCTTCTGCCGTCACCGGGTACTTCGTTGACATGGCCAAGGCCCGCTCCTCCGACTTTGTCACCCTAAACCCAGACGCCGTGAGCCATCGCTACCTGCAGGTACGGGACCCTCGTGACGCTCAGACTGCTTCTCCCAGCTGCCTGTCAAACTCTCCGCGCTCCGCTGCAGGTGGCTGGGCTGCAGGAAGGTGAAAGCTACGTGTTCAGAGTCCGAGCGGTCAACGCCAACGGCGTGGGAAGAGCTTCCCAGCTGTCGGAGCCGGTCTGCGCCAAAGCTCTTCCAGGTAAGCAGACCTCTGAACGCCGTGGCGGTCTGACCGTTTGTCACTGCGAACAGCCTGAGGGGTCAGAACAGCAGATTGTTCCCGCCTGAACCTCCTGATCTGCTCCTCATTCCAGATGAAACGCCAGGTACCTTCTGGTCTCCATGATGTGTTCTGAACCTCCTAACGTCTGTTCCTCCTCCCTGAAAGCTTTCTTCCTTTTTCATCTTCCACCTCTCCATCTTCCTCACCACCACAGTCATCCTCACACCCTGTGCTCTGCTCCCTCCACTCTGATCTCCACATGTTCCTCCTTTTTTTCTAGAAGAACATCTTCACCACTAACGTTTCCGTTCCCTCAGCAAAGTCCGCCATCATGTCCTCCCTCCAGGATTTCTCCTCCTCTTCCAGCTCACAGTAGCTCCTGAGAATATCACACCTTCATCTTCAGACTCCTCATCCTCTCTGACCCTCTCTTCACCTCCAGAACATTCTTATCACCTTTCTTCTGTCCATTTCTGCTGCAGGTTCTTCCCTCCTGTCCTTCATTTTCTCTGCCGAAGGACACGCCTCCCTCCTCTTCTTCTGCAGGTCAACAGTACCGATGTGGGAAAAGTTCTGCTCTTGATTCAGATTATTTATTTGGTCTTTACATCAACTCTGCATTTACTGGATTTATGACACAAAACCTCAGGATGGCGCCCCCTTGTGGTTTCATTGCACACCCTAAAAGAAATGTCTGATTATTGTCTCTTCCCGCCTTAAACGTAAATCTTCCTGCCTGCAGGATCTAAAGAGATCGTGGCTGGAGTGGACGAGGAGACCGGAGACGTCTTCCTGTCATTCGAGGCCTGTGAGATCTGTGAGACCTCCAAGTTTGTGTGGTCCAAGGACTACAAAGCCGTCACCGACGGCCCGCGGGTCGCCGTCTCTGCAAAGGGCAGAACGTAGGTTCTCCACAGATTCCTGTCAAGTTAATGTCTCCTGTTGGGAGAGTGAAGAAATGTACAAGACGTGTTAAAGGAAAATGTAGGACAAATGTCATCTCACAACGAGCTACAAACTACAACAGAGTATTAGCAGCACCATAAGAGAAGAAGAAGAAGAAACAAATGTATAAGAATACAGTCAGAAAATTAGAAAAAAGTCAAAAAGTAGTAAAAGTCTGAGAAAAAAGTTCTAATTTTATGAAAATAAAGTTGTCATATTGAGAGGAAGAAAAGACAAATGTTATGCTTCATTTCTCAGAACTTTTTTTCTTTTCTTATTTATTTATTTTGTTCTTTCTCAGTGGCCCTAACTCTGTAATAATAAACACTCATATTTAGTTTTATTGCTCTGATAATTATAAATATGTCAAAAATAAGTGTGTGTTGTTAAAAGATATATATTCCTTTAAAAGATATCCTATTTTAAGCACTACATCTATCCCTTTTTTAAACCAATTTATCAAAATACGATTCTAATAAATATAATAATAAAACATATAAGATATATTTATCAAATGATAGATTATGAGTCAAAATACTGATTTATTGGAGACATTAGCTACGGTTTATTTCACTGAAAAGTTACTAAGGTAACAAAAATATATTAGTTTAGTGTCGTGCTCCTCAACCAGAGCAGAGGTTCCTCTGATCCGGTTCAGGAGGTCCTGAACCTGCAGGTTCTGTCTCTGATCCGGTTCAGGAGGTTCTGGGAAGAACCAGGAGTCCTGCAGACTGAATGTCAGCGTTTGCTCCACAGCTCCAGACTGACCTTCACCAACCCCGACTCGGAGGATCTGGGCAGATACTCGGTGGTGGTGACCGACACAGACGGGGTTTCTGCCAGCCACACTCTGACGCAGGACGGTCGGTCATGATCTTCCCCCGCGGCTGCCTTCCCCGCCGTCTGTCGCTCACCTTTGTTTTCCTGTCCTGCAGCTCTGAACGCCATGCTGGAGCTCAGCTACGCCATCAGACACCCAGGTGAGCTTTGAAACCTCGCATCCAGGTCCCCGGCTGCTGGTTCCACAGCCTCAGCTCTGCCTGTCCCCGTCTGCGCAGTCGTTCCTCTGAAGCACAGCCTGAACTACGAGATCCTGGAGAAAGGCCACGTGCGCTTCTGGCTGCAGGCCGTCAAGCTGTCCCCGTCCGTGTCCTACCGCTTCATCGTCAACGACAAGGAGGTCACCAGCGGGGAGGTGCGGCCTGCGGGGTCTTACATGGTTCTGGGTCTTCTTCCGATCCAGTCTGGTGTGGGACCTCCACACAATCATCTGTTATGAACTTGAAGAATATTCGTTCCTTTCTGGTGAACTCACCTGTCGCAGGTGCAAAGTCACTTCCTGCTTCTGCCCAGGAACTCCTGCAGCTGTAAACGTTTTGTTCGCCTCTGAAGATCAGAACTTTCAGATGCGGGTCAGAGGAGGAGCAGAATGACCTCAGCTTGCCCTGAACGTCCGTCTTCTTCCGTCAGGGTCAGAAGATCAGTCACGACGTGGCGTCGGGGGTCATCCAGATGACCGTGGATCATTTCACCCGGGCCAACGAGGGCACCTACACGGTCCAGATCCACGACGGGAAGGCCAAAACCCAGAGCTCCCTGGTTCTGGTGGGAGACGGTAACGTTCTTTTAGAACCTTCACAACTTCACGGATGTGGAAATGTGAGGAAACGTTCACACTGAGCTGTTTGGTCCAGACCAGAGTTCACTTCCTCAGAGCTTTTGGTGTTTTGTTAGATCTGCTCTCGACAGTGCAGTGTGAAAGCAAATCTCCACCTAAACCGACTCCGTGTACGTCTCCAGTGTGTGAGAAGATCTGAGTCTTTCTGAACATCTGCTGTGTTTCAGTGTTCAAAGCTGCTCTGAAGGAGGCGGAGTTCCAAAGGAAAGAGCACATCAGGAAGCAAGGTACGTTCGCTCCGTCATCCCGGCGTGTCCGGCTCCCTGAGGATGGCTGCTAAGGTCCCGTCTTCTCCTCACTGCAGGCCCACATTTCTCTGAATATTTGTACTTCACCGTCACGGAGGACTGCACCGTCCTGCTCGCCTGCAAGGTCCCCAAACCCTCTAGTGGATCTGGATCTCTGTAGGTTTTTTTTCTGAACGCTGCTCGATCGACAGGTTGCCAACGTGAAGAAGGAAACGGCTTTCCACTGGTACAAGGAAGACGACGAGATCGTTCCAGAAACCCCTCCCAACGTCCTGTCCGGAGCCTGCGCTCTTCCTCTCCCCCAGGTACCGACGTCCGTCCCTATCGGATATCTGAGCGGGAATCGAACTCTGGAGGAGCGAACGTCGCAGAATGGGGATGTTGTTTATGTTTACCAGAGTCATCATCCCATTTAGAAAAAAGACAATATGAATAATTAAAGCGCAAACCGTCCTCGCTGCCCCCCTTGATCCACCCTCACTGCCCCCACTCAGTTTATCTCCATAGCAACCATTTTATTTTTTGGTCGTCTGGGGCCGACGAATCGGTCGTTGTGATTTTTAGAAGAATCTGTAAAAGTAAATTTTGAGATTTCCTTGACAACGGACGGTTTTCGTTAACCACGTTCAGATCGTATGATATTCTGTTTCCTTCTGCTCGGTCCAACGATTCATGATTTACGTAAAAGAAAAATCAAAAAGAAATGTGAGTAACAGGGAAACTGCACTTCCGTGAATTCGCCACGCCGACGCCGTTCACCATCGACCACTTTAAATTCCAACATTTTTTTCCAGGTAGCTTAAGGAGGTGAAGGAGTTTAAATTTGTAGAACGTCATAAAAGAGATATTATTTTATCGTGAGCCCCATAAGAGAATTTGGCCCCATTCATCTTGGATGGTTTCTCCCGCTGTGATGTCATCATTTTTAGGGGGCGTCGACTAAATCCACAAGTCATTTTCACCGGGTCCTCCAGGTCAGTTTTTGAGTTTGGGGGTGAACTTTTCACTCCAAGGTGCAGAAAGGAAGAAGAATTGCGAAAACAGTCCAGGACGGCTGGCGGACAGGATGTTGTTCACCTTCCGGCAAGCCCTTTCAGAATAAAATCTGTTCATGCCAGAGATTTCCTCACGCCCTTTCAGAATAAAATCTGTTCATGCCAGAGATTTCCTCACGCCCTTTCAGAATAAAATCTGTTCATGCCAGAGATTTCCTCCTCAGATGTCCAGAAGCTGAGTGTGTTGTGGACAAATGTGTGTTTTAGTTCTCCAGGAAGGATCATGGAGTCTACAAGGCGGTTCTCAGTGACGACAGAGGAAAGGACACCTCGGTGTTTGACATCTCAGGCAAAGGTAAACCTGCAGACGCTCGCTTTTCTGTGCATTGATGAGGCTCACACCAGTCTGTTTTTGTTATCTGCAGTGTTTGATGACATCATCAACGCCATCGCTCAGATCGCCGGTGAGTTTCATCAATTTTTGGCAAAAGAAAATGATTTATTTAAATGTTATTAATATTAATATTTTCAAAATAGTCACATAAAGGTAAACATTAACAGGAACATTATTTTGGTAAATAACTGCTGTTTTTTTCTAAGGAAATTGAAGAAAAATGTCCTTAATGTCACTTTCTCAAAAACCGTTCCAAGTCATTATATTTAATCAATTTAAATATCATTTTAATAAATCAATCAACATTTTTAGTCTGCTGAAATTCATCAATTTTAGAGTGATTTTTATCATTATTGTTATTTCAATTTAAAAACTTAACTAAAAGTCCTGTAATTTACCCAAAAACTGTGTATTTATTTAATTTTTTAAAATTTATAAATAAAAACATGTAGTTGGGAGGAAACAGCACCATCTGGTGGACACTTGATGGAATTTTCGTTTAGTTATGGGAGTTTTATGCTGGTAGTAATAAATGGTCAGTTTTGTATAATAATAGAAATGAGGATGACTGAATTTAAAATATTTTCACAGTTTAAACTTCCCTCTAACTTAATATCCAGCCTTAAAACGGCCTTTCTGGACGTCAGTGCAGTGCAGAGTTTGACATTGACGGTAGAAACGGCGTCACAGCAGCACAGGTGAGTTTGGCGGAGGCTGTTACCTGACGGTCTGCCCCTTGCTGTCCCGCCAGGCGCGTCGGCGTCCGAGCTGGTGATGCAGTGCACTCCAGAGGGCATCCGGCTGCAGTGCTACATGACCTACTACACGGAGGAGATGAGGAGCGTCTGGAAGCACAAGTACAGCCTTCCGCTTTTGATTCAACAGCTTCGGGAATCGTGGCGGTGCATCAGATCCGTTATAGCAGCATCTCTGTGTTTGATGATGGACGGCGGTGTCTGCTGTTCTTCACATGCTTTTAGTCTGAAGCTCTTTTCAAAAGGTCAGAAGTCTGAAGAGCCTTTGGGTTCTTCTCCTGTACTTCTGTGGTGATGGAAGATCTGCATGAGGTGGAGAACGTCACGGGGAAAACAGCCTCACAGCTTTTCTGGCCTTAGCTTCATCATCACGTTTTCCTTCTTCAGTCTCCAACCATCCATGGTTCCTGCGCTATGTGGATTTTGTGCGTCCCGGACACAGGAAGAACCGCGGTCTGTCCAGTTCCTCTGTCTCTCCGGTTTTCGGCCTTTCCGGTTCCTCGTTCTGTCTGGTTCCTCGGTCTGTCCTGTTCCGCGGTCTGTCCGGTTCCTCGGTCTGTCCGGTTCTGCGATCTGTCCGGTACCTCGTTCTGTCTTTTGTCCGGTGCCTCGGTCTGTTAGGTTTTCAGTCTGTCCGGTTTTCGATCTGTCTTGTTCCGCGGTCTGTCCGGTTCCTCGGTCTGTCCTGTTCCGCGGTGAGTCCGGTTCCTCGGTCTGTCCGGTTCCTCGGTGAGTCCGGTTCCTCGGTCTGTCCGGTTCCTCGGTCTGTCCGGTTCCTCTGTCTGTCCGGTTTTTAGTCTGTCCGGTTCCGCGGTCTGTCCGGTTCCTCGGCCTGTCCTGTTTTCAGGGTCCTCTGTCTCTCCGGTTTTCGGCCTTTCCGGTTCCTCGGTCTGTCCGGTTCTGCGGTCTGTCCGGTTCCTCGGTCTCTCTGGTTCCTCGTTCTGTCTTTTGTCTGGTGCCTCGGTCTGTTAGGTTTTTAGTCTGTCTGGTTTCTTGGTCTGTCCGGTTCCTCGGTGTGTCCGGTTTTTAGTCTGTCCGGTTTCTTGGTCTGTCCGGTTCCTCGGTCTGTCCGGTTCCTCGGTCTGTCCGGTTTTTAGTCTGTCCGGTTTCTTGGTCTGTCCGGTTCCTCGGTCTGTCCGGTTCCTCGGTCTGTCCGGTTACTCGGCCTGTCTGGTTCCTCGGCTGCGGTCTAACAGGGAGACTGCAGCAGCTGAGCGTTCTGGTGCCGCTCGGCTGTTTGGTTCCTGATGAAGCTCTGCACGTCTCCCTCTGGTTCTCCCAGGGAGAGTAAGATAGCCTCCTCTGAGAAGATGAGGATCGGCGGCACCACAGAGATGGCCTGGATGCAGATCTGCGATCCCTCCGACAAGGAGAAAGGGTCACTACTCCATCGAGATTTCCGACGGAGTCTCCACCTACACCCGGACGTTTGACCTCTCCGGACAAGGTCAGGGTCCGGTTATCTCTCAGACCTGTTTGTTTACCAACATTTCTCCAAAAAGTGATGTTTCTGCAGCGTACACCGACGCCTACGAGGAATACCTGAGACTGAAGTGAGTTCCCAGCAGCTCATTCCTGCAGGAAGACGTTCCTCTCTGAGGTTTTTTAACGGCAGCTCCTTTCTTCTCTTTCAGGGCCGCTGCTTTTGCTGAGAAAAGTAAGTTTTCCTTTGACCTTTCAGCGTCGACCAGGAGAACAGGCCGAGAACAAATAGCTTCGGGTTCAGACCTTGAACACGGAGATCTGTTCAGTCCTCAGACCGCGGCCGGGTGGTTGGAGGTCTTCCTGATGTGGTCACCATCATGGAGCAGAAGGTAGGAGGGATGGTTTTATGGCATCACGTTTGTTGCATCTGACTGAATTCCTGCAGAGAAACAGAAATGAGGGAAATGGGAGAATGTAGCTGCTGGATTAGAGTGGAGTTAACCGATGACGGCAGCGGCCCGGCGTGCCCACAAGTGACGCCGTCTTCCTGATGGAAACGCCGTCAAAGCCTCACTATTCAGTCTTGTAAAATTTTGTTTATTCTCAATTATTGATTTGTTTCTATCATTAACTGACGTTATTCTTGTAAAACTTTGACTTTCTTACAACTTTCTTTTTACAAGAATAAAGTTATAAACGTTTTAGGACTTTAATCTGTAAATCTCAGTATTTTTCTCATAAATACTTAATTTTGTAACAAGTTTTCTGCTTCATTCTCATAAAAACTGTACGACTTCTTTATAGTAAAAGTTAACTTTCTCCTCATATTTTTACAAATTATTTCTCATTAAAAAATTCGTCTTTTTTCTTATATTTACGACTTTATTTTTGTAGAATTAGTTTTTTCTCTCTGTTTACGTTATTTTCATCTTTTCTGCTCCGCCGTACTTTTAACTAAAATCTTCAGGAAACATTTAATTGAGGGCAGAAAACAGATTTTAGAAAAAAAATTGAAATATTTTTTAACGATTTTTTGTTAAGAAAGTATAAATTATTTAGATGACAAGCGTGAAATTCTGCTAAGAAGACTTTTTTTTAATGAGAGCTAACCTGGCCGTTTGGGGGAGGGGGGAGTTTCACCAGTGAAGTGACTTGTACATGTTGCCCCCCACCCTCCACCCCCACCCTCCAGTCCCTGAGCCTGACCTGCACCGTCTGGGGCGACTCGGTCACCTGGTTCAAACGAGCAGGAATCACCTCCACCGAGCACCAGGTCACCTTTGGCCGGCCCGGCAAGTTTGCCAGTCTGGTCATCACCAAGAGTGACCCCGGAGACTCAAGTACAGCACATCAACGTCTGCGGAACCGTCTGTGGCGAGTTCGTGAAGTCACCCAGGCGTGTACATGGGAGCCCCTCGAGCCAAAGCTAGGACAGCCAAAGCTGACGGCGCCGCCCAACGCCGCCCCCAGGTCCCCAACCCCTCCTCCCAGACAGACCCCCACCCACCCAAACCCAGACCCCAGCACAGTCCTTCAACCCCCACCCCTGCCTCCACCCCAGCTTCAACCCCAGTCCCCAAGTCCCCAACCCCCACCCCAAAGTCCCCCACCCCACCTCGCAGCGTCAAGTCTCCGACCCCACCCAGGTTCATGAAGTCTCCCACCCCACCCAGGAAGTAAGGGGGAGGGGTTGATAGCGGCGTCTGAAACCGGGGGGGGGGTTCCTTTAACCCCCCAAAGTCTCAGCTGTCGCTCAGCTGATCCGCTTTGATCCATGTTTGTGTCGTAGGAAGTTAGGATGATGTTTAAAGCCGAGCCTTCCACTGTGCCGCGCAGTGGAGTGACCTTTACTGCTGGGGGGTCACAGCAGATCAGTCCTGGACTTTCACCTGAGCGCGCTCTCCCTTCACCTCCAGGAAACGTTTGGTTTGGATCCGGTCTGCCGTCGATACTTTCAAGCAACCGCAGAAAAGTGGCGCCGTAAAACCAGGTTTTATTTTGAAACCTCCGGACTGTCAGGAGAATCGATCGAGTTCCGCCATCCGGCTGTTCCTGAGAGCAGAAACGTTCACTTCCTGTCTGTCAGGGGGGGGCCACCTGTCTGTAGTTTACTGTCACTGCTGTTTGATGCCAATAAAGTTTTCTTTGGAGACCTCCTCTTTGCCTTTGGCTGCTTCTGAGTTAAAAATGGAGTCTGTTTGACACTGAGTGACAGATGTAAAAACAAGGCAGCTCCTGAAACTCAGGTGAGCTCAGGTGGGCGGGGCCTCTGCAGGTATCTGTCAGAGGTGTGAACGGGGCAGGTACAACAGGCTGTTCATTTGCACAAGAAGTTCAGGTCTGCAGCTTCGGTGCAACCGGTTTTCAGTTGGAGCGGCGGCTCTCCGTGGAGGAGTTTCAGTTGGTCGGTTCCAGGAGACACTGCAGTTCCCAGGAAAACCAGGAATTCTCCTCCAGTAATGAAGTGAGTTTTCTTTGTTTTCCCTCTCAGGATGTTTCCACCCCACGTTCATCCTCTGTAAACACATTTAAATGTTCATGTCCTCCTCTCAGATCAGATCTGTTCTCTGTAGATGACATTTCTATACCTGAATACTTCCTGACCTCAGCATTCTACTGAATGAAGTCCGTTTTGGGATCTATTAAACACATTTGGGCTTCTTAATAATATATGGAAAGGGGCGGGGCTCTGGGATTTGTAGTTCTGGTGGATTTAAACTGGACATGTTTTCTCTGGTGGTCAGGAGGACAAATAGTCGCTGTGGATGCAGGAAGACAGGTGGATCTCAGGTGTGACGCTGTGTTCCACTGCAGGTAAAGAGGAGGTCTGCTGCTCAGCCCCTCGGAGGACGTCATCCATGGAGTCCAGCCTGTCCATGCTGTCCTCCCTCAAAGACGACGGCCCCCCGCCCCTCGTCCAGCCGCACTACAGGGAGGAATACCGCCTGGCCATCTACGCTCTGCTCTGCGGGGGCAAGGAGGCCTACAGGGAGTACCTCCGGGCCGAGCAGGTCCACAGCTTCCTCTCAGAGGAGGAGATCCGCTTCATTTCAGAGAACGCCAGGTCACTGGTTCTGGACGATTCTGACTGGGAACGGGGCCCAGAGGGCGTCTGCTCCTCAACCTACTTCCCAACGCTGTCGGACGAGGAGGTGCCGGACCTGCAGCTGGGGTGGCCAGATGTCCGTCAGCAGGAGAAGGACACCAGCATCAGCCTGCTGTACCACCCGCCGCGGCGGAACACGCCCACCATCAAGGAGGTGGTGCGGAGTCAGATCCAGGAGGCCCGTGAGGTGAGAAGGTCAGGTCAGGTCCTGCTGTGCCTCTGCAGCACTGAATAAAGCCCCTCAAAAGCTGTCGTGGTGGGCCATGTGGTTCGTTACTATGGTAACAGGAGCTAAAACTACTCCTCATCTCTCACAAATATTTACTCATTTAAAAAAAGTCGCCTCACTGATATTTTATCTAAAAATGATGCTGAAAAGAGTTTGATTACTTACAGGAAAAGCAATCAGACTACGGCTCAGCTTCATCACAGCATCAGTTTTACCCAAACAGGAAACTAATCTGAAACCTGATCTGGATCCAGGATCAGTGTGAACAGATGTGAACGAGCGAAACCAGAACACAGAAAAGTCTTCTGCTTTCTAGAACGTTCAGCGTTCCATAAACGTTTCTTCAGGCTGCGTGAGGCGAGCTGCTGGATCACATGGAGATCTGAGCTCCTGTTGATCCAAGCAGGAAGTTCAGGGATCCACAAATCGATCCATCGCGGTAAAGATCTAAACCCTCAGGAGGAACAGGAGTTCTGCTGCAAACCCACAAAGATGCTCTGAGGTCAGGATGGGGGAACATCTTCAAGTTTCTCAGGAGCAAAGAGAAGAATGCAGACGTCTCAGCAGGAGACGCAGCCTGGAGGGAAGAAGCCTTCACCCGTAATCCCACCAACGCCTCAAAAGGGCGTCCGCAGGCTCCCATCAGCCTCTGGCTTTGGCGGTGAAGGAGCACGGGGAGATTTAGACGATGAACGAGCAGAAACATCTGAGTTCCTGTGTGAGCGCATGACGAAGATGCTGCAAATCTGAAAGCCCATCTTCATCCAGAACCTCCACGCAGAAACCAGCAGGAGGTTCTGCTGAGACCCACCGGAGCTCAGCGGGATTGAGAGGGAAGGCGCAGAGATCGTGTCGCAGCACGAACTCTACAAACAAAAACACCAATTTAAGGGAAAACCACCTCAACCTCCAGGCAGGCCTCAGCATGAGGAGGCTCCTCACCCCACAGAGGAGGTGAAGATTAGTCCTCCTGAATGTCTGAGTCAGGAAAACTGAGATCTATCCTGCTGAAGTCCAATCATCGTTTAGTCCCCACGATCCGTTTTCTAGGACCTAGTTTCTGCAGAGCGGCAGAGTTCATCAGGAATTCACCTCAGAGTTGTCTGCAAGTGGAGGAATGAGAATGGAGAATTGGATTTGAATTTATCTGATTAACAACACAAAAGATAAAAAGAATTTCGTTTTTTCCTCTTTTTTTTGTGGTCGCTCCACATCCGTTTTGTGTGAAGAATTCGGCACATTTTCAGGTTTAACTGATGCTCTGCTGCGTTCAGGTCGTCGCCATCGCCATGGACGTCTTCACGGACGTGGACATCTTCAGGGACGTCCTGCATGCGGCGCTGCGGGGCGTGGCCGTCTACATCCTCCTGGACGACCTGCAGGTCAGCGGCTTCCTCCAGATGTCCTGCAACGTGGGCATCAACATCCTCGACATCAAGGTGAGGCCGGGACCCCCGGGTCAGTCCGTTTTCCTGACATCCCAGTGATTTCTGAGGAAAACAGCAGGAATTCTAGGATCCCAAACAGAAAACAGACGGAGCCTTTCAAAGTAAAAGCAGACGTTAGAAAAGTTTTCATGCGTTTTGCATCCGAACCACAACTTCCTGCTTTCTGTTTGGTGACTTTGTTGACAGTTAGGCCCCGCCCCGCCCCTTTTTAGATTTTTTTTTGGGGGGGGTGTCTTGTTCAGAGCACCCCCCCACACACACACACACACAGACACTGAACCTGCAGCAGCAGCTGAGTCCGTCCGGCTGGATTTTCCTGTTCGGCTGCGGTTTTCTCTGCCGTGACGACGGCTTCAAGCGTTGAGACGTCTGCTGGGTTCTGGTTCTGGAGGAGCTGCCCCCTCCAGAACCAGGACCAGCATCAAAAGGTTTCTGCAACTTTCAGGGAGTTTCTCTGGGAGAACAGAACTCTGAAAGCTTCAAACCTTATGGATCAATATGGATTTATTGGGCATTAAAATGATTTTTCAGGGACGTAAATTATTTAAATTATTTTTTATTTCTAAACATTCTATTGTCATTTTAACACTTTTTAAAGGAGTTTTCATCATTCTCCATGATAATAATATTTACCCCCCAAATGTAATGAGTTTGGGTCATTCCACTAAGGGGCTTTAGGGGTCTATTATGGGGTGTCACGGGCCCCCCTGCTTCTGTTTGGTGCTGGCACAACTTGTCCTGATCCGCTTCAGCGTTTCCGGTCCGGTCACATTCCTGGCTCTTCGATAACGTGGCGAGGAATGCCTCAGACCGGTTCTACCTGAAAGTCCAGCTCCATGACGCGCCGGCGCTCCTGCAGGAGTCTGTTCCTCCTCTGGTAAAGTTTCACCTCTGGTTCTGCTCCGTTTGTCCCTCAGAACCTGTGCGTCCGGACCGTCCCGGGCCTGCCGTACCAGTGCCAGTCCGGGATGAGGTTCCAGGGAGGTTTGGAGCAGAAGTTCATGCTGGTGGACGGCAGGACGGTTCTGTATGGAACCTACAGGTGAGACGTTCTCCACGCCATCGTCAGGTTTCAGATGATGATGTGTCAGACGACCAGCAGGGGGCGGCGTGATGCCAAAGAGCTCAAACATCAAACTTTTTGAACGGGATGTTTGTGTTTCTTCCTCTTCAAGCTACTCGTGGTCGTTTGAGAAGATCAACCTCAGCATGGTCCTGGTGATCAGCGGTCAGCTGGTCTCCTCTTTTGATGAAGAGTTCAGAAGACTGTACGCCCGCTCCGTCGTCCCCGCGGCCTTGACCCCGGAGGCGTTTCCTGTCCCACACCGGAGACGAGCGGGAATGCAGACGTCCAGCCTGCTGTCCCTGAACAGGATGCCCTCCCGGGGGCTGGTGAGGGGTCCTCAGAACGGGGGCTTCCATGACGCCGCCGCGCTGAACAGAGGCCTGAGCGTGCAGGAGAGGCTGCACCAGTCCCACCATCCCGACGCCGGCGGCCTGCTGAGAGGACACAGCTATGGGGGGGAGCTCCAGAAGACGAACTCCATGACCAGACTGAGGATGGGGACCAAAGACCTGGGAGTTCCTCCTGACAGGCCGTCCCTGCAGCCCCGCCGGCACCAAGCACGCCACGGCGCGCACCCCAACCTGATGCCGTTCAACTCCGAGTCGTCTCTCCACAGACCGTATAGGGAGGACGGGCCTTCGGAGGGCCGTCACGGTGCAGCGTCTCCACTGGCGTCCCCACACGGGGGCCTGAATGAGTTCCAGTCCCAGTGGGTTCACCAAAGGTCCAGGGAGATCTGGTCCACCATGGAGGGGGTCAGACAGAAGAGGCGCAGTCTGCAGGAGAACTTCAGGCAGAGTCAGGAGTCTTTGAGGTCCGTACGCTCCGCCATGTCCTCCTCCAAGGGTCCGGATCTGAGGCACAGCGTCACAAATTTAGAGCCGGACCCCCAAACGGCCGAGCCAAGGACGGGTGCAGACGGACGCCGCTCCTCCTCCCAGCACGATCTGAAGACGGCCGCTGAACCACAGCTCCACAGCTGGAACCGTCCAGCTTCCTCCAAACCTGACGCTGAGCTGCGGCCCCCCTACGCCGGTCTGAGCGTCCAACACCCCCGAGGAAAGAAGTCTCTGTTCGAGATCCCCGAAGAAAAAGAGGGACCGAGCAGCCACCCCAACGGAGAGAAAAACCAGGAGCTAGAAGGAGCAGAGGAGAGCCTCCCTGCAGACCCAGACCGGGACCGAGCCGGGCCAGAGTCCATCCAAAGTATGGACCACAGTGCAGAACCAGCAGATCCAGGAGAAGGAAGGAACTCTCCAAAGAGCCCGAGTCTCATGGATGAAGGTCAGACAGAGGAGGGCCGAGATGTTCAGAGGAAGTCTTTTGCCAGAACCAAAGCCCATTTAGAGCTTCAGGACAATGAACTGAGCTCCAGGACTGAGAGTCTGAACCCGGGTTTAGGGGCAGACGGCCTCTTCTCACC
This sequence comes from Oryzias sinensis, assembly GCA_037389245.1. Lineage (NCBI taxonomy): Eukaryota > Metazoa > Chordata > Actinopteri > Beloniformes > Adrianichthyidae > Oryzias > Oryzias sinensis. Next base: position 37,073,081 of record CM074490.1, read on the forward strand.
CACAGCAGATCAAACCCCTAAGAAGGAACATTCTCCTGGACTCTCCAGGTCACAGCCGTCCCTCAGTTTACCCTCCAAACCTGAGAAACCCAGATCTCCGCTCTCCAAACTCTCACCTCAGCGTTCCAGCAAAAGGAAGACCCACCTGGCAGCAGAACCCCCCCAAGACTGGAGGAGCTCCCCGGACGCAGAAGGAGCCCCCGCCTCTCAGAGCAAACGAGAGCGGGGTCTCGCCCCCCACCAGGATCTGCTCGGCAGCAGAACTTCCCGTTCGGGCAAACCCGCCAGGAGGGCGGAGAAAAGCAAGAGCTCCTCCTTGAGCAGACCGGACGCCGGTCTGACGGCCAATCAGATGCAAGGCGACAACAAGCTGGGGAGGTTCATGCAGCGGGTGGGACATCTGATCCACAAGCACAAGTGAAGAAGCTGCAGCGGCTTCGCTCTGGCCTCAGAGTCTTTACGTTCTACCAGGAAAATGTGAAAGAAAGCAGCTCGACTCCTGTGGACGTCCTGTGGACGTCCCGCCTCCTGCGGGCGTCCCGCCTCCTGCGGACGTCCCGCCTCCTCCTGCGGACGTCCCGCCTCCTGCGGGCGTCCCGCCTCCTCATTCTGATGATGCCGTTTTTTGCCAAACTCTTAAAATCTGAGTCGTTTTCTAGGACATAGTTTCTGTAGGGCAGCAGGAGTTCATCAGAAATTCACTTCTGAGTTGTGGGCGGGACCATTGGCACCCACAACTGAGAGCTCTCTGTTTTGCCCGCTAGCTTACAGCCCGTCACACCCCCCAAGCTAACATTAGCGGAGCAACACAAATGGCAGCAGTATCAGATCTGTCCAGCCGTACGGTTCTGATCCAGATTCCAGATCAGACCAGGAAAACAAAGACGTTCATGGATCCATTTGTCTGCATCAGAAGGGGGCGGAGCACTGAGCTTGGGGCCCCGCCCAGTATGTTTTCTACGTCACAAACCACATTTTTTCATCTAATCCAGATTCACAATGTGAATAAAAGAACACTCAGAAATCTAATTGAAATTTTAATTTTGTTCTTAATCTGTCTGTCATCAGGAAAATGTTAACAGCACCAAAAACAGCATTTTCATGGGAGGGGGGCCTTTAAAGTTGGTCACATGGTTTCTTCACATCTCCCTGGTCTCTCCTGGAGCTTTTAATCCTCGTTCTTCCGTGCTGCAAAGTAAAAATTAAACCTAACATTTCTCTTTGAAGTCTATTCTGTTATTGCCAGGAGAAAAAATCTGCCCAGAAAATATTCAGATTCTTTTTATTTTCTGTTATTTATTTTTAAAGCTTTTATTTTGAAGTTCCCCTGTTTGGGAAAACCTTCAAAACAGCTGAGAGTCAATGACTTTGGATTCTGAAAGTGTTCCCTTAAAAAAGTATGGAAGGGATTTGAATTCAATAAAACAAAAAAGTGTTTTTCAAGAGGAAAGAACTCCAAACATGGAGGGCTCCGGAAAACTATAGGATGAGCTGCGGTTTCAAGTAGAAAATTCCACAAAGTGTCACAGACATGATCCTGTGTGTTTATGAGCTCGTCGCCACATCACCAGTCTGTTTTGTTCCTCCTCCTTCAATACCAGGACGCTCACGATGTGGCGGTGGTCACGATGCGGCGGTGGTCACGATGGGGCGGTGGTCACGATGTGGCGGTGGTCACCATGTGGCGGTGGTCACCATGCGGCGGTGGTCACCATGCGGCGGTGGTCACCATGCGGCGGTGGTCACGATGCGGCGGTGGTCACGATGTGGCGGTGGTCACGATGTGGCGGTGGTCACGATGTGGCGGTGGTCACCATGGGGCGGTGGTCACCATGGGGCGGTGGTCACGATGCGGCGGTGGTCACGATGCGGCGGTGGTCACCATGTGGCGGTCGTCGCCATGCGGCGGTCTGTTTTTATTAGTTACAAGATTTTTTTTTATTTTTCTAGAGATTTCTTTTCAATTTTTTTTTCGTTTTTCAAGACATTATTTGAAATCATTTTTTAAGAATTCTTTTTTCTGATAAATTGTTTTTAGATTGTGTTTTTCATTATTTTAAATTATTTTTGTCAGTGGAGATAAAAATCTTTTCTGTTTTTCGAGATAGTTTTTTTTTAAGATCATTTTTCTGTTTTTGTTTTTCAAGAATTAATCAAAAATCTCTGTTTCGCTCTATTTTTTCTGAATTGGCTCTAATGTTTTTAGGACTACAACAGTTGTAGTCCTAAAGACACGTCTATAACTTGCGTTACTCAAATTTTCTTGTTCACTCTAAGAGAGAGTGATGGTTTTCATGGTATTAGGGATTTCTGTGGAGTTAGTTAGAACAATAATGAGTTCTTGTGATATTTTATGGCGAGTTATGGAGAAACCCGTTTGTTTGGGGTGTTTTCTTGTACTTTATTGACGGTCCCTGCCTGCCTCTGCAGCTTCACATCAAACTGTTCTCTGCATCACCAAAGACAAAAACACACTGTTCATCCTGGTCAATGTTTAATATTTCCCCGACGGTTTTCTCTGTAATGTTTGTGGATAAAGTCGGTAGGAAGAACAGAACAGACTGGTGACGTCATGACGAGCTCATAGTCTAAAAAGGTCATGACCTTTACCTGGACACTTTGTGGCTTTTTGATTGGCGGCTAATCCTATAGTTTATATGACCAGATGATGTTAGATAGTTAGTTTTTAATTCTTTGCTTTTGTAGTTTTAAAAAAATATTAGAACAAAAAACATTTTTTTATTGAATCCATGAAAAACAGACTTTTATTGAGCACTTTTGCATGAAAGTGTAAATATTTCTTGAAGTTTTCAGTGACACCAAACCACTCCAATAGTTCAGCACGCAGGTTCATTGTCCTTTATTTCACAGAATGTGAAAGAATCTGGTTTCTAAAATAGGGAGTGGCTCCTCCGTCAGATGAAATACTCCAGACACTTGTTCCTCTCGTCGTCCAGCTCCTGGGTCTCGATCTCGAACTTCTTCATGGCGATGAAATACTGAACGAAGGGTTCTCCGAGCGCGCCGCGGATGACGTGGTCCTCTTCCAGCGCCTCCAGAGCGTCGTCCAGCTTTATGGGGATGGAGAAGTCTTTCTGCTGGCTGGGAGCTTTGGTCAGGGAGCTCTCGACGGTCAGGTTCCTCCGGATTCCGTCCAGCCCGGCGGCCACGGTGGCGGCCAGCACGATGTAGGGGTTGGCCATGGCGGACCCCAGCTTGTTGTCGACGTGCGTCTCCCTCCCGCCGTGGCTCTTGATGTTAAAGGAGCTGCTGTTGTCGTTGCAGCCGCAGGTGGCGTAGAGGAGGCGTTTGGGGTCCTTGATCGTCTTGGCGATGTGGTTCCTGCAGCCGAGGCCCGGCGACATCAGGCAGCTCAAGGCGGCCGAGTGGGTCAGGAGCCCCGCCAGCCACTTTCTACCAATCTCAGACAGCTCGCTGGGCTTCTCGCCGCCGTGGAAGAGGCTCCGTCGGCCGTTGGCGTCCCACAGGCTGTGGGAGAGCACGCCGGCGTTGTAGAGGCCGTCATCGGTGAAGAAGCTGGCTATGTAGCTGTGTTTGCGAGCCATTTCCTTGATGCCTGTGCGGAAGGTGAACGCGCTGTCGGCGGCAGAAACCCCAAACTCTGGCCTCAGGTTGATCTCCATCTGGCCGGGGCCGCTGGCGGACGCTATGCTGTCAATGTCGGCACCCATGCAGTACATGCTGTCCACCAGCTGCTGGAAGAAGGGCAGGTCATGGTTGCTGAGAAGGGTGGTGGCGGGGAAGAGGAGCGTCTTCGGCCCGATCCGCTCCGGCGCTCCCAAGACGCAGCATTCATACGTGAAGGACGAGTGCAGGGAGAATCCCAGGCTCTGGAGCTGGCCGAGGAGCTGCTTGGCGATGAGGCGAGGAGACGTCCGGAGGGGACTTCCTGTCACGGTGCACGGGTCACAGATGACCCGCGCCGTCTGCTCGGCCCAGGGCAAGAGCTTGAAGGTGGAGAGGTCAGGGATCAGGAGGACATCGCTGCTGAAGTTGGCGGTGCTGGCGTGGTCCACCTCGTTGCTCTTGGGGCTCAGCGTCAGCTCCAGGTAGCTCCGTGGCATGGGTACGCCGTAAACCGCCTTCTCCTGCAAATGAAAGCAGAGAGCCGCCGGGTCATGACAGTACCGCAAACGTCCCCCAAAAATCCGGCTGAGTTCCTACGTGGAAGTGGCGGACAGGCACGGTCTTGGACCTCGACACGCCGTGGAGGTCCGTGGCCTCGAAGCGGACAAAGTTGATGTTTTCTCGAGCGATCTGCTGCTTGATCTGCTCCATGGACGCCATGAACCACTGGTCTCCAGAGAACGCGATGGTCGTGATGTCGTTTTCTGTTCAGCACAGGTGGAAACATCTTCAACACCACTCGAACAAATCTGAAACTCCAGAACTAACGGGAGCAAAGCTACCAAAACGACCTTTTAGGAAGATCAGAAATCCATCAGTCAGAACGTCATCAGTGTAACACATCGGGTTTGGAAAATGTTCAAGAACTTTTTCATTTGTATCCAGACCAGATCTTTCAGCTTCTGCTCCACCAACCTGAGTGAGAACCTCCAGTGTCTGCCCCCCAGGAGCTGCCGCTTGAATGTGCGTCGGTCCTGACTCCCGGACTCCTATTTGTGTTTGTGGCAGACCTGAACGAGCTGGATGAATCCACGCTGGGGGGGAGCTGAATAGATGTGCTGCCTCTGGACCTGGCCCCTCTTCTGGAAGCATCCCTTTGGGGTTTGAAGGTACTGAAAGCTCTGTCCTGACCACCACCCGGACCTCCACCACCACTGCTGCTCCAGTCCTGACAGGGACTTCCTGGTTCCCCATCATCTCCTCCGCTGATGCAGAACAAAGGACCGCCTCTCAAGATGGACTTGAGCTCCGGCACCGTCTGCCGGGGAAAACCCGTTTCCCCAAAGGACGCCCTGGTCTGAGAGGGCGTGTCCCTCGTCCAAGCCTCTCCATCCGCCTTTGGCTCATCAAGCGGAGATCTTTGGAGCTGAGGTCCAATGGTGACGACTGTGGAGGGGTGTGGGGGGATCTGGGAGCCGATGGGAGTGTGGACGATGGACGGACCTCCTTCCGTTTGGCTCCAGTACCTCCCCGTCAGCCTCACTCGCTTCTGGTCGTTCCTGCTCATCGCCGTCCCGTCCGTTTGGTCTTTAGGTCTTCGCAGGTCGTCCTGGAAAACAGGGGTGGGACGGTAAGAACGGCTTCACACGCAGGGAAGAAATGATGAACCAAACCGTTGAACAAACAACCATCAGTTTGACCTTGTTATTTAGCAGAAGCGGGTGGAGTTATGACCTTTTACCTTCGTGTCTTCAGAGTCTTTCATTTCTGTCTTTGAACTCATGAGGAGGGATTTGATTGGCCTCATCTGAGGGTAAATCTTAACTCGCACATTAATTTTTATAGACAATTGGTACAATGGTGATGATTAGAAAATTCTTTCAGGCCCCCCTCCCCTCCCCAACAGCTGCTGGAGTCCAGCTGGACAGTGGCCCCCGCCGACCGCTCGCAGAGGGCGATCCGCTCCTGCTGCTCTGAGCTGATTGGCTGCAGGGCCGGACCATTCAGCGCCGCCTTTGTGTCGCCCGCAGGGAGAGTGCCGAGCTCAGCGCCTCTGCTTCCAGAAGGATGTGGGCGCTCAGATCGCTCCAAATCATGGAAACCCAACAATGAGGGAACATGAGGGAGATGGGAACATCCAAAAAATGTTCAACCAGAAACAGCAGAACTCTGGTCCATCCGTGGACTGAACCACGTTCTTCAGGCTGAAGACCAAACATGAACGTAGAGAACGCGTGAATGAAGGAGCAGGAAGGAGTGATGAACCCCAGAGGAGAAGAGTTTAGGTCTGGGAAGGAAGCTTTTCAAAATAAGACACTTCCTGGACCAACAGGAGCTGAAAGCACCTGAATGGTGGAGCTTGGAGGTGGCGTGTCATGGTATGGGGTTTGGTTGGTTTAAAAACTGTCGTTTAAATGACCTCAAACAGCATTTGTCAGATTTTTATCTGAACCTAACGAGAACAAAAATGGTCACATGATCGGTTTGAGTCTCCACGTCTGAGATAATCCAGGCATGAACTCGTTAACCAGGTTGATCCGACGGGTTTTCACTTTTTCCCAACATGTTTCTAGTCTCTAAGAAGCATGAAGAGGTGGATAAAGTACAGGTCACTTAAATGTATGCCTGAAGAAGAGGAGAGTTTGTTCAAACCATTGATGAAAAGTCCAAAAGTAGTTAGTTACCGGGTGAAATGCTGACCTGTATGATCAGACATTGATTTATGGTTTATCAGTTATGGAATCCATCCAGTAAAAATATAAATTAAAAGAATGACTGGGTATTTTTAAGAATTTAAGGTTTTTTGAATAAATTAAAACACACTGTTTTATGGTTTAGTAAGTTTATTGTATTTTCTTTTTTTTATGAAAGTGTTGACTACTAGCAGCGGCTCACTTGGATCTAATAAAGATGTGGAATTTTAGAAAAACAATTTCTTGTTTCTTCTCAGAGATAAATGAGCAAAGTAATCAGTAAAAGGAACTACAGGAAACATTAAGGCCGTGTCACACGTACATGTTGCTCATTTTCCTCTTTGTGACATCAACTCAACTCGTCTTTATTTATATAGCAGCCGACACAAAGTGCTGAACACGAGAAATGAAGAAAACAAACACTAAAGCATCTTAAAACACAAGATTAAAAAAAGAGAGATTAAAACAACAAAACCAGTACAGCAACATAGCAATAACAGAAGTCTCATGTTGTATTAAAATAAAAATGGGCAGTGATGGAGCTTCTCTGATGGACAGAGACAGAGAGTTCCAAAGTTTTGGAGCAGCGACAGCAAAAGCTCTGACCCCTCTGAGCTTCATCTGGACCTCGGTCCCTCCAGAATCAGCTGATCTGAGGCACCGGGCCGGTGAGTGAGGAGAGAGAAGTTCAGAGAGGGACAGCGGGGACAGACCATGTAAAGATTTACAACAAGTCAAAGAATCTTGAAGTGAACTCTAACATGCACAGGCGGCCAGTGGAGCGGTGCTAAAATTGGCGTGATGTGGTCTCTCCTACGACCTCCAACCAGAAGACGGGCAGCTGCGTTTGGAACCGTTGGAGACGTGAGAGAGACGACTGGCTGAGTCCAACATACAGAGAGTTACAGACGTTAAGAACGCCTGATTTACTGTTTCAAAGTGTGCAGCTGTTAAAAAAGGTTTTACCTTAGCAAGTTGGCGAAGATGAAAAAAGCTTGACTTCACCACTGAGTTTATCTGGTGTCCACTTTAAAACCCAGATCAGTAATTCATGCGTGTTTCTGGCGTTCGTCGATGTTCAACATTTCAAGATTTGGGGTCCGTTGAGAATTACGCAGTTTAGGCGTATTTTACGTAGTTTATACGCAATTACCTACATTTAACATAATTGTGTGTTATTTTTCCAGGATGCATATTTAAATGTTGTCTTTCCACGACCGTTCCACGTATGTCTAACGGACTTTTCACGCATGAACCACCGATGTGTGACTTAATCACGCATACGGCGCACAGATCACGTTCAAATGACGTCATTGACACTCGAATCACTGCATAGCCGTGTGAATAATCACTCGGTTCACGTTCTGCCTTGGTTTACCTGTTCTTTGTGTGGTTTATTCCTACTTCTTCCGTGGTTTTAATGGGGTTTATTTGTGACCCGTCTGGGAAAATTTCACAATAAGACCACAGATTTTCTCACTTCTTATGACCAATTCTCCTCCGTGCCAAATGTTCGCAGTGGCCTTAAGGTCCTGTAAACGACTTTTTTAAGTTACTTTAGTGAATGTAATTGAGTAAATGTAACTGGTTTCCACCTGTGGGTTTATAGTGGTGACAGCGTTTCCACCCTGATGTGGGGCAGAAAGGTCAGTGGGTTTCTTTTGACCCACTTTGCTGCTTCCCTGCGGCTCCGTCAAACCAGGTTTCAGTTCAAAGTCTCTGGGCTGTTTTTTTTTTTTTCCTGGAGGTTCACGAGACTGAGATGTACAGTCATGTGGAGAAGGTGGCTCATGTGACTTCAGGATTAGATCCAAACGATGAAAGTCTGTGTGGAGATGGGCTGTCTTCCACATGCATGCAGAGGCCGAGTCTGCAGCGGGCAGAGACGACCTTTGACCTGCGTTACAGGGGATTCTGTGCAGGAATCAAGAATGAAAGACGTTCCCCTGACGCTCAAAATATAGTAAATGCCAACTTGAACAGTTCTACGTGTGTAGCGTGTGCGTGCCTGCGTGGGCGTGCACGTGCACGTGCCCCCGCGGCTCTGCAAACTCCAGCCGTGCTGCAGGGATTTTTTTGTTTGCAGTCTCTTATCATGAACTCCGGCGCAGATTCTGCTGCATTTGGGTTAGATAACTCCGGAGGCCTGACGTGGCGGAGCTTCCTCCTCAAATGCAGTTTTTGCATCACACGGGGGAACGCTCAACACCAACTTTCTGCTGTACCGTGTAATCAGGACACTGGGAGGATGAAGACGGGTGGAGGAGGAGGAGGCCAGGACAGACCCCCAAAAGCACTGGAACTATGTGAACATATATACTTTTCTTTTGACAGATTTCTGTTGAAGCCTTAAATAAGCAAAAAACTGGGGGGGGGGGGGGGGTACTATAACCAAACTCCCAAATTCGTCTGATGAGCTCTGAAAACTTGAGAGCAGATTTGCTTAAAATAGACGGACCTGGCAACAATGATCAGCGCCTGATCTGGCGCCTTGAGGCTGAGAGATGTCCGGACATAACGCCACACATTTTCAGGGTGGGGTTTCCAGGCTTCCATCAAAGTCACGTTAAAATCCAGGAGAAACAGGAAGCGGGAAAATGCATCTTCAAAATAAGAGCTGTACCTTCCAGAAATCGGCAACAAAAATAAATCAAAGTAGATAAAACACAAACATTATATTTTACAACTAGCCACTTAAAGGAATATGATGTATCTTACTGAGCTTTTTAATATTATTTTATAGTTTTAAAGATAAAAAAAAGGCTTTAATGACGGCAGAATAATGATATAACGCTGACTCTAAAGGTGCCTGACTGTAAAGTTGGCTCCGTTTCAAACATTTAAATGTGTTTCAGGAGGTCAACAAGTAGATAAACAATATAAAAAAGCCTAGTTTCCATTCAGGGATTATTGAAGTCCCACTCTAATCGTTTTCCAAGTCGTCTTTTTTGTTAGGATTGGGACTAACTAAAAAAAAAGGGTTGCTTTCATGGACCTAGTTTCTGCAGGGCTGCAGGTGTTACAAATGACTGTTTTTTATTTGCTCTGGATTAACGATTTGAATAAATTACTGAATTTAGTATGCATTTGTCCTCCATCATGGCAAAAACGCCAGAAGAACATGTTAAAAACGTCTGTTTTTACTGCGTGTCTTTAATGCAGATATTGACTGACATTCACAAACCTTTTGAATAATCCTCAAATGCCCATTTTGTGTACTTCTCACCAAATTTGATTATTTGTATTCTGATCATCTCACCTTTACAATATATTATATTATATGGTCTTTTAGGATTAACCAGATCTTCAAATCCCCTAGAGGATTATTACTATTATTATCATTTGGATTTAACCCATTTTTATGAGAATGAGTCAAGATGTACCAATTTTGATAAGTTTTTTAACATATGAGATATTTTATTATCTTTTTCAGGCACAACGCTTCTACCATTCTATTATCTCTAACTCCCTTAACGACCTGTAGCACCACCCCCGCATTCACGGCAGAGCGAGTTTTATTTTGACAGGTCGGAACGGAAGTGTCGCTCGCCGCTCAGTCGGCTCTGTTCGTGTCAGCGTCTCTGGCGCATCCTCAGACTTCGGCTCAGCTCGGAGTGACCACACCGATCTGTATGGTGGAGAACCGTTTCTCGCGTTTACCAGTTTCTGGGGACCGGCTGTATGATTAAGCTACAATCTTCAATGAGTAAGCATATCCCAGTAAGTCTCACTTCTTTATTAAACCATCCTTTCTGTCGCTTGGCTGCCATTTTGTTTCTTCAGTTCCTCTCCGGCTTCTGACTGATGTAAATTAGGACCTTATCGGTACCAAGCAGCTGGCCTTCACGTTTTTCGGTGAAACCTCTGGATAAAAACCGCATTGAGTGCTCAGGAACTGTCTGCCCAAACACGTAGATGTTAATTCGTCTTTTAGAGCGTTTTTTTCTTTTGTTTTTTTCGCGGGGGAACTCTGAGGGCGGTGTGGCGGCGGACGGGAAGCGGCTTTTAGATGCGCAGCTCGGGTTTGTCCTCGAAGGATTTGGTCTTTTAAAATGGCCGCGGGTTGAAGGGAAAACCGCTCGCGGACGTTTCTAGCCACCAGCCCGACGGAGGGGCCGCCGAGTGTCCTCGCGGCACGAGGCGGGCCGTCGCATTTTCCGCCCTGACGCGGAGCTTGCGGTGAGTGAGTCCGCCGCTGGCGGCGTCTTTTAGGCCTCGAACGCGCAGTGATGGCGGCGTCTCTGTCCAACACAAAGGACGCGGCTGAACCGACCGACGTGAAATCGGCTTCAAGAACAAAAACGACAACATGATAAACGCTCGTTTACCGTCGAAACCCTCCCCCCACACTTTAGTTCTTTTGGAATGATCCGGGCGTTTTGGTCGCGCGCCGGAACATTTTCTGCGAAAGGCTGTTTGAGCCGGAAAGTAGCGGATTATGCCGGCATACTTGGACAGCTTAGGCCGTAGTTCTCAGATTTGTGGGAAACTCTTCCAGCTGGTTGCCGTTCACGGATTTAGGCAAAAAGGGGCCGCGGGCCTCGCGGGGGGAAAGAGCTGCTTGACAGGAGTTCCGCCTCCTCCGGGCTGCGGCGGAGGTGCTGCCCGCTTTCTGCGAACTGAAGGTGCGGTTTGCTGGAAGCAGCAGAAGCCCCACCTGTCTTCACCGAACAGCCCCGCGCGCCATGTCGGCTCTGCGTAGAAGAGAGAGAGAGAGAAAACACAGCATGTGGTCACGTGGGGCTGTTAAAGTGATCTAAAAAAGCAAAGATTTCCTCTTATTCAGAGGGAATTCTGGGAAAATTCCGGCTGAGGTTTCAGGAAAAGCACTTTAAGTTATCTAAGGTGCGTTCTCACCACAGGTTTGACTGAGTGTAAACATTAATTAACTTTAGATAATTCAAAATTCATTATTTTGATCTATACATTTATTTGCTTAAGGAGTTTATCCGATAAAATCAAACATTTTCAACGTGAATTTGTTCTTGTTTTGGACAGTAGTGCCCCCAGAGGAGCAGCTGCTTGGTGGTTCTTTTCCGGCGCTCTGGTCCGCTTCGATCTTTGCTTCTTTCCAGAAAACCCCCTGTTTGATAGCAAAGCAGGGAGGGGGGCATTTATCACCTGGAATACCAGAGCATTCTACACCCTAGAACGAGTTCACAGTGAACCTGCAGCAGCACTCTTTCTAGATTTAATATTTCATCCAGAGCGCTCTGTGTCTCCTTTATCGGCTGGGTTTGTGCTCGTGTTGTTGGAACTTCCACGCAGTTTGGTTTTGTCCACGGAGACCGGTTCAGTCTGGTCCGGCTGGGACTGAGTGGAACAGTTCACCTTTAGTCTGGATGACACACTTTGAGGACGTCTGTCTTGTGTTGCTGCAACATGTAATGTTGACCAAATCCCAGTTGTTGCACTGACAATAAACTGGATCATTGAACAGGGGGAGCTGGGTGGTAGAGGGCAACCATTGGTTGACGGTCAAACCTTTCCAGTCTGTGTTTTCCATTTCTAGCTCCACCTCAGAAACAGCGTTCAGATGGTTGTGGTTCAGAAAGCCCGTCCAAGCGGATTCTGCACCGCTGCTCTGAAGAGCTGCAGGGAATCACACCCTGCAAAAGCCACAAACCACAGTGTGTTTAAACACGTCTGATTCCCATGATGCACTGGACCCAGCCGTTTTGTTCTCAGCCAATGGGTAGAGGGCATCTTGGGGCTCCGCCTTAACCACAGCCTGGGAGCAGAAGGATGCTTGAAGAGTCGAGTGAACCAAAACGTTGGCCCCAAACTCAGAAAAACTGAGCTGAAGCGAGTCCAACTGGAAATGAGACCTGCAGGCACCCGTAGAGTCAAATGACTCTAAATAAACACAAATCAGGGAGAAAAGGGGGCAGATGCTTTCATTTTTATTACCCCCTGTACTTTTGATGGTTTTTAATAACGCTAAAGTGAATAGAATAATTTAGCTGATGGGTTGGTTGACGTGTCCGCTTGGTTTCCAACAGGAACAGCGATTACCCTGAGAAGAAAAGCACCTGCTGTGTTCACTCATCTGTAGAGTTCTTCCGTTAACAATTACCTCTAAAAATAACCTTTTCAGAGTCAAAATGTCAGCCCTGCAGCAGAAATTACGGGTGATTTTTTTGGTGTTTGTTTCTCTCCACTCTGATTGTGTCAGAACGCTGTAACCAGGATCCTGAGCACGCCGTGTGCTCATGTCAGGCTGTCCTGGCCTCAGCAGAAACCCACCCAACGCTCTGTTCCGCTCGGGCCAGAACGTTTGGGTCCGCACACATTCTACGCTTGAAAGGTGAACTTGGCTCTGAAGCCACTTCTCTGCCTGGTTCTTCAGGGGAAAACAAAACATCTTGTAAAAGTGCCGTAAAGCTGCCTTCATGTGTTGAATGTTTCTTTGTTTAGCCAGTAAACACGCGAACGTGAGTGGTGGCTTTTACAACACTTCTGCTCCGTTCACGTCAGGTTTTCTGCATTTATCTGAAATTAAACAAAGGTCGTGTTTTTCAGCCTAACCGTTTAAACAATTTACAGAATCCCAGCGGGTTCTGAAGCTGGCTTTGTGCGGCACACAAAAACCAAATGCAACGTCGCTTCTCTCCTCACCTGAGTCTGCTGATTCCAGATGATTTCGTAAACGGTCCGAGTTACGATCGGCCATACGGCGTTTGTGTTTAGCCGTCCCCGGCGACATTACGGGTGTTAAAGGGTTATTAGGCTTGCATAGAAAAATAATTCCATCGTAGAGAATGAAAGCAAAGATCTGCTCGCCTTGTGATCAAATATTTATGTCAAAACGACATGACCAACGTTTCCTGTACAGGTTACACAACATACGTGGCCTCCAGCCAATCAGGATGCAGAACAAAATGCACTGTCGCTTATAAACGAACCAGGTTAGCGCTGTCGAGCACTTTCCACCTTCATGAAGCTCCGAAGGGCTTCAGTTCCACGCTCACATGGGGATGGCGCCGACCTGGATCCTCCAAAAAGAAGAAACGTGAGCTGAATGTGTTTACGTGACTGCATTGGTGTCTGTGGCTGACGCTGGCGGCGCCTGTGTGTCCTCTCCTGTGTTCTGCAGCAGTTCTGTGGTGTTCTGGGTCACACATTTATGGAGTTTCTGAAGGGCAGTGGAGACTACTGCCAGGCTCAGCACGCTGCCTATGCAGACGAGTGAACACGCAAACTCGCCATCCATCCCACGCACTTGAGCCACAGGAGGAACCCCGGAAGGTTGGCAGGACCGGGGCACCTCCCAGAACCAGCGATCACTCGGCCTGGATGGGGTAACTTCAGCCGTTGCACACTGCCCTCGTCGGCTTCCACCTGGCCAGAATCAAGGTGGAACCAGCCTTTTTACTTCCTTTTTCTTTAGTTTGACTTCAAAGGAGAGGTTTTACGTTACTTTTCAATTACCTGCTCCTTCCTGGCTGCCAGCTCGTTCTCATTGCCGGTTGTTTTTGAGTTTTTGGTTCTCGTTCATTTTTTAAATTTCCGTCTTTGCCAACCTCAGAAGTTTGGAGGGTTTTTGTTAGCGGGCTTCACGGAGCTCTCTGGACGTTTGTTTGACATTCCCTCCAACTCAAACTGTTTACAAGTCTTTCTACTCCGTGGAAGACCTTTGGCTTTTGGTATATCTGTACGTTGTTGCGCTCTCACGATGGCCCGAATGAACAGACCCGCCCCCGTTGAGATCACCTACAAGAACATGAGGTTCCTCATTACCCACAATCCCACCAACACCACGCTGAACAAGTTTATAGAGGTGAGCCTCAGTTTAGAAAGTCTCCGTCGCTTCACAACAACCACTTTTCTGCTCACAGACTCTTGTTTTTGTAGGAACTGAAGAAATACGGAGTCACCACTGTGGTGAGAGTCTGTGAAGCCACCTACGACGCCGCCCTGGTGGTGAAGGAGGGAATCCAAGTTCTGGTCAGTTCAAACCCAGTTCTGGTTCTGATGTTTTGGTGCAGATGAAACCCAAAGGTTGGCCCATAAGTTAACACCCCGTCATTTCCTGTCGGGGGGGGTTTACACGCCTCTGTGCTCAGCGGCACGTGAAGCAGAAACACTCCCCAGGGTCCCCCCCCCCTGCATCAGCATTTCCGTTTCCCTGCAGCTGTGCCAGCCTTCACACTTCTTTGTTTTGGTTTCCAAGAAACGATGACGTCATTTCCCTCTTCCCCCGCTTCAGGATTGGCCGTTTGACGACGGAGCCCCTCCCTCCAACCAGATTGTGGACGACTGGCTGAACCTGCTGAAGCTGAAGTTCAGGGAGGAGCCTGGCTGCTGCATCGCTGTCCACTGTGTGGCAGGGCTGGGGAGGTGACTGCTGGGGGGTCTTCACTGTCCTACTACGTTAATTCTATGGTAGACATGCTAAAGGGGGGGTCACATGACTGCTGGTCCTGGATCAGTGTGTTGTTTCATAGCAAGACTCAGCATTTCTCCTGTTCTCTGCTCACAGATTTCACTTTTACTTTCTCTGTTTGGACAGAGCTCCGGTTCTGGTGGCGCTGGCGTTGATCGAATGTGGAATGAAATATGAAGACGCGGTCCAGTTCATCCGACAGTGAGTTTCTCCCCCCGTCCTCCACGTTTCCTGCCTTTTTTCTCCTTCTGACTCGTTCCCTGGTGTTCTCCAGGAAGCGTCGGGGGGCGTTCAACTGCAAGCAGCTCTTCTACCTGGAGAAATATCGTCCAAAGATGCGCCTGCGCTTCAAAGACTCCAACGGCCACCGCAATAACTGCTGCATCCAGTAGAGCCAAACGCCGCCGCGCCGCGCTGACCAGCTCCTCCCACCTCTGTCAGCTGATCACCTGGCAGGCTTCTCTCTACTCCCTTTATTGTGTTCTTTTACGTTGAGAAACTGTTCTTGGTGATCTGGCCGCCCCCCTCCCTCCTCGAAACGAAACGTCTTAACGGTAAAAAGTTGTGTGAGCGATGTGTTTTTTTGTTTTTAAGCGCCCGGCAAGAAGAATAAAAACCAAGGGAATGAGTCGCGTATCCTCGTCAGATGTTGGAAAACTGTCGTTTGCAATTAGACCCCCCATCTCACCTGAAAGGTCAAAGGTCAAAGCTTCAGTTAGTGTCCAGAAAGAGGTCTGCCTTCCTCCAAATCAGATTTATCCTCCAGAAATGCCTTACAATCGAAGTGAAGCGAGGCTGGAGCCCCTCCAGGCGGCATTTTAGGGGGAAAACTAAACGGTTTCATTTTCTACTTGGAGCTAAATCCTCAGCCGTTGCCTTCATCCTGAGCAGGAAGTCTTTACATTGATGCCCTCTCTGCAGATCCTTTTAATATCAGAGGCTTAACTGTTGCCAGTTTTTTCATTTTTCCTCTTTTTTTTTATCAAACCTTGTGTTTACCAATTAAACTGCCACGTCCAAAATGTGATCTTTTTGTTTTTCTGCTTGTAACTGGACTTCCAACATCTGCAGCATTTTGTATGCCTTTTTATTTGGTGTCTGTAACTTAAGACTTGGATACTTGATGATTTTATGTATTTGCTAATGTGTACTATTACCATTAGGTTGGCTATTTATACTATCAATGGATGTGTGATTTAGTACAGTGAGCGACAAAGTTGTACCTGTTCACCAACTTGTGAGAGTACATTAAAGGAAGCACTGAAAAAGGAAACCCGCCTCTGTTTTTGTCGCCTTTTGCTGCTGAGTTTGGGACTCAACAGTTTGGGACCACGGCAGACGCCGTGAGTTTGTTAGCAGGCTGATTATTTGGTGAGGAGGATTAACGGAAGTCTGTTATTCTGGAAAAACCAGCAGGTTCCTGTTGTTGAACCTTCTCAGTCCAAAGATCAGGATGAAAACATCTCTGCAGTCCTTCCATTTTTGGGTTTTGTCCTGTTTTCATGCTGAAACCGAACTGGCTCTGGGTTCTAACCAACATCGACTCGATCACTGCGGAACCGATCTCAGCCACACGGCGCTGACCACCAAGACTTTGAAAACATCCGTCCGGCGGGTTGGATGTTCAAACGCTTCGTCTGCTGTATAGCAGGAACGGTCCGGTTCCCGTTGGGTGTCCGAACCGGTCCGGTTCCAGGTGGAACGACCCGGGGTTCAGCAGATGGAGGTTTTCCTCCTGTAGAACAGGTGGGGGTCTTCAGGCTTTCATTGAGTCTAACATTCACCTATAAAGCAAAGAAAGGCTCATGGGTCCTTTCAAAAGTTTCTGAGCCGGAAGCATTGACTGTATGAGGGAACTGGACTGAGTGGCCCCTCCCCCGTCTGGACTTCCAAACAGGAAGTGGCTCCAAGAAGCCGAAGTCCCATTAACTTCTATAGAGAAATACACAGCTGTTAATCCGTCAGAATAAACGTTCTGGATCTTCTTGAGAATCTTTATTATTTAAGTTATGCCGGAATAAAAGTGGGTGGGGCCACATCCAATGTTCGAAATGTTTGGCAGAGTTGGTGTTGCCCACTTTTGAGTGGTAGGGGTGTGGCCTTAGACTTTCTCCTGATAGGTGAAAGTGGTTGCCATAGAAACGTTGACTCAGACCAGTTTGGACCAATCACTGCTTACTAACAACGTCTGGCTCCATCGTGGCGGCGTCCATACCGCAAAAAGGATGGCGACTGAATCTGGTTGGAGCTGGAAGTAAACCGTTTTCTGTGGCTGACGTCACTCTGACTCGGTCCAGTTCTGATTTACAGTCCATGGTTGGAAGTGTACCTCCTACTTTTCATTATGGTCTGTCTTTGGAGTTTCACACCCAGACATCGTCAGCGATGGGGAACAGGTTTGAGGCGCGGCGAGTTTAGGTCAGAGAGACTCATGGAAAGACCCGCCCCCAACACCACCATTACTCCCCCTTAAGCCCGTCTCTGCTGCCCAGTCCAGGTCATCTATATCATCGCGACACCTAACGAGGAGTTTCCTGAGCTCAGTAAAATACATTTTCCTCTGACGGTTTGGAATTTGAACCAGCAGCTCTGAACTGGTCAAATAAAGCGTGGAGACGGACGGACCAGAACTGTTTGACCTCTGACCTAGAAGCAAGGAAGAATCCCTCAATATTATGTCATCGTGTGATTGACATCCTGCTGCTCGAGTCCTGGCACGTATCTGAGCGGCGCCAGAGTCTTCAGAACCTGAACCTGAGGGTCACCTGGTGTGAGTCCAAACTCTACACAACTGAGGTGAACTTGAGGAACTTTTATTCAACAACGAAGGGGAAAGTTAAAGTCAAACTACATTTCAGTTAAGGCAGGATTCATCCGCTGGTCCGCCTTAAAGCACAGTCATGTTGGAAAGTTGAAGGAGATTAAAGTGTGAAACATAAATGTTGTCAAAGAAACACAGAAGTCTTCAAATATTTGTGAAGAATGTAAAGAAAAGTGTCAATTATCAAATTTAAGGTTTAAGATCTGCAGATAAAAGGACTTGAATAAACATCCTGTGAAACACTAAAGTCTCAGCGTTACATCCATCAGTCAGATCTCGTCTCGTTTTTGGGGTCTTTGGATAAAACATGCCAGAGATTATCAAAATGTTTTTATTCCCTCCTTTGTACAACTTGAAGGCGTCAAAACTGGATAGAATAAATAATCAGTCACACAGAGGCGGTCCAGGATTGGTCAGACGTGTCCCGTGTAATGTGGAGGTGGAAGGGTCATATTGACACATTTACAGAAACGTCATGAGAAGAAAACAGGAGCTGCTTGCTTTCATGATAAACATTCCGTGATTCAAATTCCAAAAGCGTGACCGGTGTTTGGCGTCCATGTCGATCCACAGACATCTTTAAGGCAAACATACAAACCCGGTCTGGGGGGTTCTGGGCTCCTCTAGTCTCTTCTGGCACTGTGGCCCCCTCACATCTCGTTGGGGCCCTTCATGCCGGAGTCCTTGGCAGAGACCGGCGACGCCACCATGGCCAGGATGCACTGCGACGACTCACAGTAACCGTTCTGACCCGGGGGGCCAGGAGGCCCGGGAACGCCGTTGATGCCGGGGACGCCGCGAGGCCCCGGCTCCCCGTCGCGGCCGTGGGCGCCGTAAGCCGGCCGGCCGGGCTCACCTGCAGGAGGAACGGCGACATCATCACGATTCAGAAAGACGTGAACCAGCCAAAACACAACGCCATCACCCCCCCATCCCAAGAGGACGCCCTGACCTCGGGGTCACCTCAGAATTCTGCTCCACCTGTTGATCTTCACCTCCCCACTCCACACCTGTCTGACCCCCACCTCCTTTCTCAGACCCCCACCCGCCTCCGCCCCACAAGGAAGAGAGCTTCCGTCACTCAAATGGGAAAATGAGTGTTAATGTTGGGTATTTTGGATGTGCAATAGGCGTTATTAAAGTTGATAGATATAAATAAATATATAAAAAATATAAAAAATTAAAAACAAAAAAGAAATAAAATAATTTAAAAAATAAAAAACTTTCTGTCACTCTCTTAATAAAGTTTATATAAAGAATATAAAAGCAACAAAATAAATAAATGAAAATAGAATCAGAAATACATAATAAATACATTAATTAATAAATTAATAAAAAAAATCTTTCCATTTATCTGTTACTCTGTTAATAGATTTATATAAACATTTTTAATAAAAAAATAAAAAATGAATAAATAAAATAATTTAAAAAATGAATAATTAAAAAAATAATTTAAGTAATTAAAAAAATAGACATTTCCGTCGCTCTGTCACTTCCTGGGGTCCAACCAAATTGTTCCATTTCCTTCAGACGGTTCTCTGATTCTTCCATCAAATGTTTCTGCATCGCTTTGGTTTTTCAGGTTTTTTAATGTTTGTTTTATCTTTTGCTTTTTTTTTTTTTTGATGATTCGAAAGACACATTCGAGCTAAAATGTGTTATTATTGGTTAAAGTATTAAAAACAATAAATGATCAGCCATGAAGGCAGCCCCAACTTTAATAGTAAGGAAACATTTTCTTCTGAGATTTTAAAGTTCATTTAAGAACTAATTCTTTTTTTTTTCGTTCTGGGCAACAGCAGTTTTCAGCAGTCTAAATAAAATAAAATAAAATAGAAACATTAAACGGCCACATTTGACCCCTTGGGTCCTCCAAGGTAAAAGAAAAATAAGGATTTAGTTCCTTTAAGTCACAAGTTTTGGTCTTTTATTTTTAAAAACTGAAACCTGAGTCAGACGTTTACCTGGTAGACCTGGTACCCCTGGTTCTCCTTTGGGGCCCCTCTCTGTGGGTCCTCGGTCTCCTTTGTCTCCCTGGTCACCTGGAAAGAAAAAATAAATATAAAATAATCAGAATGATCATATTTAATGCAATCTGCATTATTTTTTGGCTAAATGTATGCACTCATAAAGCTGTAGCCCAACAGAAAAAAATATCTGAATAGTTTGCTGAAGTTTGACATTTTAACAGATTTGGCTTCTCTGGTTTTATTCTAGTGCAAACACTTCCTGTCTTTGGCCTGCAGGGGGCAGTAATGCGCCACTGAATGGGACAGAAAGGGAAGATTTATTTTTTCTTCTGTTAAAAACAGTTTTTTGGTTAATTTACCGCCAAAACAAAGTTTTGAATCTATTTCTATTTTCTACTCAAGAAGAACATGTTTTTTGCTTTTAAACATATTTAGGAAATCAGGGCTGACGTGGTTCAACAAACATTTCTGACCTAATTTATGAAAAGAAATTAATTTTGTTTAGTTGCTTAAGCAACAATTAACAAGGAGTATAAAAAATGCAATAAAACATTAAAAATAGTTTTCAATGAATGTAATCCAGTTCAATTCCACCTATTCCAATGAGGTCATTAATCCTAATTCAACATAAGTAATGTGTAAAATGACGTTTGCTTCTAAATCTTTACAGTCACACACTGGCATTTCTTGACAGTCCTCCTTCTCCAGATCTCACCTTTGGGTCCCTTCTGACCCAGTAACCCAGGTGGGCCCTTCAGACCCGGCAGGCCTCTCGATCCAATGTGACCAGGAAAACCGTTTGATCCGGTGGGGCCTGGGGGTCCAGGAGGACCCGGAGGACCCGGGATTCCAGCGATGCCGGATTCTGGTCTGGTGAGACTTGCAGCCAGCTGGGCCAAGTGTTCTGGGACACAGAGGGACATGCAGGTCACGCTGGAAACGGATTAGAGGATCCAAACGGACCTGAGGGGTGGGACTCACCCTGCATGACCCGCATACAGACCCGTTTGATGTGGGAGTCCGACGGGGGGTTTTCCACTGCACAGAAGGGACCGTAGGCCTTTTGTGTTGGTCCTCGGTTCTGAAAGAGCGCTCTGAACAGAGATGAACAGGTCTCCGCCGGCCCCTGCACACCAGAGCAGGCCTGGGACCCCATGTCCCCCATGCCCTGGGACCGGTGGACCCGACTTGCGCCTCTTTTGCCGGCCACTCTTTCATTGCCTTCAGCCCCTTTGTTTCCCGTCTCTCCTGGGGGGCCCGTCTGCGCTCAGCGACAACATGATGATGACGATGATGAGACACAAAAAGAGGAAACAAAATCTCAGAGGACGTCACAAAAGTATGAAAACATTCCCTTACAGAAAAAAAACAACAAAAGTGGGGAGTTACTCCCACAGGTTGTGGGTAGAAGAAGGCCCCGGGTCACAGTTGACCCGGGAGCAACTTCTACGTGACCCCAAGGCATCATCACATAACATAAACGATTTACTTATTTATATATATGCTTTTTAACGGTGTTCTGTTTGAATGCAGTGCATTGGGTCATGTCTGCTGACCAGAACCAGCAGTCTGTTCAATCAGAACTGGTTAATTAACTCAAAGAGAAGAGAAAGCACTTCCCCCTTTGACCCTTCAAAATAAAACCTGCTTACACCGACCCAGAATGCAGTGCAGCAGAAACGCACTACATAGGGGGTTCTCTATTTTGTAGTTCTGTCTGAATCTACAATTCCAAAATCCAGAGCCCTAGAAATTTCCCAGAAGTCTCTCACGAAGCAGTGTGCCTCGTGCTCACTAGATTGGCAATAGACCTACAAATATAGACCATTGGCAAAAAATGTATTTAAGTGTATTTTTTAATATAGTAATATCTTCAGAAGACAGTGGACTCAAATAATTGTCAATGCACATATTAATTAGATTTTAACTTTGCGAAATCCATGAGGTCATAAAAGTATAGATAGATAGATAGATAGATAGATAGATAGATAGATAGATAGATAGAATAATAGATAGATAGATAGATAGATAGATGAATAGATAGATAGATAGATAGATAGATAGATAGATAGATAGATGAATGAATGAATGAATAGATGGATGGATGGATGGATGGATGGATGGATGGATGGATGGATGGATGGATGGATGGATGGATGGATGGATGGATGGATGGATGGATGGATGGATGGATGGATGGATGGATGGATGGATGGATGTGGATTGGATGGGATGGATGGATGGATGGATGGATGGATGGATGGATGGATGGATGGATGGATGGATGGATGGATGGATGGATGGATGGATGGATGGATGGATGGATGGATGGATGGATGGATGGATGGATGGATGGATGGATGGATGGATGGATGGATGGATGGATGGATGGATGGATGGATGGATGGATGGATGGATGTGGATGGATGGATAGATGGGTTCGTTTCTCTTGCCGGTCCTTTTCTGGCCTGGTTCTCCTTGGTCCTGAAGGGCCTTGCTGCGTTTGTTTTTCCGGACACTTTTTCTGTTTATCTTTCCTCAGGATACCGCTGAGTCATGGTCCGGCTGCGTGTCACTCACCACGTCTCCTCTGTCTCCTGGGTTCCTTCAGCTCCTGGAGGCCCCTTTGATAAAAACACATTATGGTTTTTTAAAGAGATGCGACTCCACAGCAGCTGGAGCGGACCAACGACGCCATGAACATACCTGCTCTCCCTTTGGGCCGTTAACGCCAACCGCCCCCTGAAAACACAAGAATGACGTCACAAAGGTGGAAACAGCTGAAGAATAATTTCTCCATGATCGATCGTCAATAATCCTGACTTCTCTGCTCGGATTCTTTCTCATTCAGTTTTATCATTTGAACACGTCGCTGATTATTTTTTTGTCCCATTAACATCAATTAAAAATAGGGAAACGTAAAACAGCATTTTAAAAGGTCATCCCTTCACACGTTATCCACCTAATCTAACCTCACCTTAAATTGAAAAAACATTGAAAATATTTATTCTATAATTGGAAATAAATGTAGGAATGAAAGAGTTAAAATATATATTAAAAAGACTTTTATTATGGTAGGTTTCAGGAAAGGATGTTAGACTAAATGAAAACATTTCCTTCCGTTTGAGGTGACATCTAGGGGGAGTTTGGAGCACCACAGGGTTCAGTACTTGGACCCGCCTTTGTTTAACTCATCTTTGTGTTTCCAACCTCATAAATATCCTGAAACATTTCCTGACAGTGTTCCCTTCTCTGTCAGCCTGACGGCAGAAACACTGTGGGACGCTTCACAGCGAGCCGGGGGGAGAGTGTCTGTCAGGACGACTCGTCTGTTCAGTTCCCGCTTTGCTTTAAGCCGAGGGTGGATTACCCTGTCCCCCTTCTCGCCTCGATAACCAGCAGGTCCAGGAAGTCCTGGAAGACCCGGATCCCCTTTGGTTCCCTGTTTTGAAAACGCAGACATCAGAAAACAGAACACACTTCAGAACCAGAACCCAAAACATCTTTTCCTCACAAATCTGACCTTTTTCATAAAAACTTTTACTGCCTACGAACAGAGATCATAGAACCCCCCCCCCATAGCCACAGTACCATCCAGCCCCCCCCCCCTCAAACGTTCCATTCCTGGGGAACAGAGGTTTCTTTCAGACCCCCCTCCCACCTCTTTTCCTGCCCCGAGTCTCCCCAGAGTTCTGGCAAAAACAGAGACACAGTAACTGGAGGCCATTCATGCAGTGAATAAAACCGCCGCTCATCAGCCGTTCCTGCCTCAGACGCTGGACAGACGTCACAAAATTGTTGTCTCAGTTTAGATTTTTCAAGTTCTTGTTGAAATTTTATTTTAAAAAGAGGGAAAAAAAGTAATTTCCCAATATTTAATAACCCAAATTATTCAATTTTATATCATCAGACACCAGAAATCAGAATCCCCGTTTAATCTTCTGATTGATCTTTAAGTACGAGACGCATTCGTCCTCTTTTGATCGACTTTCCTTTGGTGCAGTTTTTAAAAAATGTGTTTGTTTAAATTATTGTGCCTCAGTTCTTTTCAAAATAAAACTAGTTTTGAAAGGAAATCTTAAAAAAGAAAGCATTCACATTCCTACTGAATTAAGTTGGTCATTCTAATAGTTTTGGTTCTGGGTTTAGGCGGGGACTCAGAACCAGTTTGGAGTGAGTTTAGGTGGAGTTTGGAGCTCCACAGGGTTTTGTATTTGGACCACACCTTCTTTTAGGAGTTCACCAATTCTCCCATCGAGAACTTTTACGATATGTTTTGGTAATACTCCAAACAGATTTAGGATTTTGGTCGCTTTGTGAATTTGAATCCAATATGTAAAAACAGGTTTAATGTAAACAGTGTTTGCTGAACGTTATGAGGCCCAAATCCTAAATGTTTTTCCATAAATTCCGAAAACAAAAGCGTTTGTGTGGAGGATCAAATGATTGGGTTTCCCCTGTTTTTGTGTCATCATTTTTTGCAAAAGATATCCAATCCTTTAACTGATGACTGTTATTCTGGTTCTAAAGCAGAATAAAGAGAAGGAACCAAATCTGGTACTGAAATGGTAACGGTTACCAAAAATAAGCCTTTTAAACACAATTTGGATGTAAATTTGCTTTAGTTTGATTCATGCTCTGCATAATAAATCAAATGGACCCAAACATTCTCATGAAAATCAGCCTTTTTATCCTTTATGTGACCTTTTCTGATGCAAAACTATTTTTTCAATCATTGGTTTTGAAATTAGACCCACAGGTTCACTAAATATGTCAAATATTTAGTCAATTTTGTTTGGAGTTTCGGTGCAACATCAAGTTGATCCGATTTTTTTATTGAATTTTTTGTATTTTCTCTTCAATTTTTTGGCTGTCATTAATTGCCAATTGTCACATTCCAGCTGCTTTGCACAGCAAAAACAGAATCTTAAGAAAGTTTAACCTTTGTTTCTAGAAAATTAATCTTATTAAGAAAGTTTTTAACATCAAAGTAATCTTAGTTTAAGAAAACATGACTTAGTGACCAGAATTTTATTTTTCATAAAAATAGGAACTCCTGATATGACTATTTCCCCCCCCCCACTGATGTATTTTTTTGCTTTTTTTTAAAGAAAATGTTTTAGGCTTATTTGTTTTTTTGGAGGGTTTCCATTTTTACATTGTGCTGGGAGTTTCCTGGCAGGGTTTCCCTCAGATTAGCAGCTCTTACCCGGGCTCCAGGTGGTCCCGGAGGTCCATCAGCTCCCCTCTCTCCACGCTCGCCCTAAAACCAGGAACAGAAAGTCTGCTAAGTTTGATAGAAACTGCAGAAACTGAAGCGAATAGGATGACATCGTCACTTTTTTTATAAATAAAGTTTTTTGGATCTAGAAGTGAGCTGGAATATCAGGAAGTTTGGGTTTTCTTTGTGACTCACGGGTCCTCCTCTGGGTCCAGCCGGTCCCACCTCTCCCTGATCTCCTCGTTCCCCCTGGAGGCAAATGGAACATCCCAAGTTGTCAGCATGTTCCGTTGGGATTCTTGGGGTTCTTTTCCTTTCCTCTGAAGGAACCGTCACTCACCTGTTTCCCTGGAGGTCCCATCAAACCCACGACTCCCGGATCTCCTGAGTTACCCTGAAGGCAAAAGCATCACCTTCTGATCCAAACACGCAGGAACAATATGCCGATTTTTGTCTGACAGCGTGTGGAAGTCCTTCCGTCACGGCCAAGAACGATTCAAAGGCTGCTGGACTGACGTCCATCTGCAGTCCTTACCTTCAGAAAACTGGGAAGACGCTCGTTTTTAAAGCAGAAAATCTGGATGCGTCTAAAAATCTCTGATCAGAAACTGCAGCGAGAAAAGCAGCGGATCCCAAAACGCGCCTGTCACTCATGCTTTGATCCCTTTAGCCACTTTTCTTTGAGAGATTTTGGTTGAAAAGGCTCTTTCAATGTGTTTTTCTTTGGGGGGGGTTGTAGTTTTGTTTCATTTATCTGATATTTCTTTTCATTTTTGTTCGTTTTGACTCCTGAGTGTTGTAGGATGCAGTCGTACCTTCACGCCCCCGTGTCCTTTCTGGCCGTACGCACCGGGCACCCCCTGCAGAAAAAAATCATGTCACGCCTCAAACTGAGATAAGAGCTGCTGGCTGGAGCAGAGGTCAGAGGTCACTCACATGAAGACCCTGAGGGCCGGGGTCACCTGGAGCTCCACTTTTCCCCACAATACCCTGAAAAGAACAGAAAGAAGAATTTAGGTCATTAAAAAAAAGGTTTTTTTTTTAAAATATAATAATAAATAAAAAGTTTAGATTTTAAATGTTAGATTAAAACTTGAATCCCTCTGTGACTCAGATCAGGTCCGCTGTGTGGGACGGGACATTTTTATCTGTTAGTAATAGTAAACGGGACTAAAAATGAACAATTCCAGAAATGTACAATCGTCAAATCTGACAACAAAAGTGCAGCAAAGATCTGCTAAAAACTCAAAACTCTGCTGGCGAAAACCCGAACAAATCCTCCTGGATTCTGGTTCACTTCCAACCAGTCCAGGTTCTTCTCCAACGCTTCAGAAACTCGGTTTCTTCGGTTCCCGTCATGTTTGGCCTCCAGACCGAGCCACGCTCACCTGGACCCACAGGTGCAAACGGCTTCACATTTAGTGGGAGGAGCTTCTGCAGCCTGCAGCTCTGAGGATCCGTGCACCGTAACAACCCGTCACAGCAGAACAGAACCTTACCTTGGATCCAGGAAGGCCCGGTATTCCCTCACGACCATCAGGACCCGGAAGACCCTGTGAGGAAAAGAAAAAACAAGGAGAACTTTATCCAGACTAAGACTTGATGGCATTTTATGGCAAACAGCTGATGTATTTCTGTGAGTAACTTGATGCAAAATGTTGGTGAAAGGATGGGAGTCTCACCGGTTCTCCCTTTGGACCTGGAACTCCTCTGATTCCTGCAGGTCCTGGATCCCCCTTTGAAGATAAAATGGACAAAAACAAAAAAAGGCTGCAGGATAAGGAGGCCGTTTGAAGTGGCTCTATAAAAAAGTTTAAAAACATCGAATAAATGACACCAGTTCTCCATCTTTATTCAAAATCAAACTTTCTAGCTTCAGGTTCTGATCCGCTAGAAGCAGCTCTGACCTGACGTGTGATTTAATAAAACCTCTTACGGTCCCTCCTGACGGTCCGACCTCGCCCACGGCGCCTCTTTGACCCGGATCCCCCTGAAACACGTCAGCATCCATCAGCCCTCTGGGTCAAGGAGCTCTGAGGGTGCAAAGATCTGCGCTCACCGGTTCTCCCTGGACGCCTCGAGGGCCTGCATCGCCAGGTTTTCCCCGAGGTCCCTGTTCAAGGCGACAGCAAAGAGGGTAGAAAGCTGCATAAGCGGACAAACGTCTCCTTTTTTGGGGAAAAAATGAGTCGTTTAAAAAAATATTAACATGAGACGTTCAGAAATATGTTAAGAATAAAGTTTACATTTCATGAACTTTACTTTGAAAGTCCAGAAACCGTTTTGCTGGTTTGTGAAAAAGAAGTTAAAGGGTTAAACTTAGTTCATTTTCTTTCTTTTTTCCTTCAAAATGACTTGACTTTGTACATCAATTTAGACACAACCAAACGCGTTAAATGCATTTATTTATGTTCTAGAGACTTCATCATTCATTGATTTTTTTAAGGTCTTCTGGTTATTCTTGGGGCGTTTCTTCTTGTGATTGTTGGTTTTATTTTGAAAAGTCAGCTGAACCTCAGTTGGAACTGCCATCATTTTTGCTGAAACCTTCACTACTTCCTGCTCTAAACATGACTTATAGACATTACGTAGTTATAGATTCTTATATTGATCGTTTGGAATCTCTTGGACCGCTCCACCTTTTAAAATGAAGTGGTAAAACTCCAGGGCAGTTCCCTCCAGGGCAGTTCCCTCCAGGGCAGTTCCCTCCAGGGTAGTTCCTGGTTCCTGCCTGAACTGCCCTCTGATCACTTCAAGGTCTAACCTCTTTCTTTTGTCGAGATCGAGAAACTGGAACCACTTTGGTTTTTTTATCCCTCCATTGAGGTTCTTTGGCTCTGAAGAAAAATGTTGACAATTTTAATAAATAAAGGTTGTAGTTTTGTTTGACCCTTGTGTTATCCTAGGCACATTAGCGTTGGGAGTAGGGTCATCTAGACCCACTAGACAGTGCTCTGAACCTTTTTTCTTCAATGATTTGTGATCTTCACTGGTGTCCATGGATTACATGAAATCTTTCCACCTTTATCCACCTTTGTCATGGTAGGGAGAACATGTCAATGGAAGGGGGGGGTCATCTTGACCCCATAGGATAGCACAAGGGTTAAATAGTTTGAGTTAAAGTCCCCCTCCAATCATCTTTTGATCTGTTCCCGGTGGTCTTTTCATTATGGTACTGCCGCTTTTAGCCAAAATCCAAAACCCTGTGTGGTTTTCTAGGACATAGTTTCTGCAGCTGCAGGAGTTGATCAGAAATTCACCTCTGAGTGAATTAGGTGCAGAGCAACCCCCTCCCAGTTGCTGAGAGCTCTCTGTTTCCCCCGCCTCCCCAACAGCCCCTCCAATCCCCGACCTAACATTAGCGGTGTCACAAATATCAGATTCATCCAGCCGTTCAGTTCTGATCCAGATTCCAGCTCAGATGAGGAAAACAAAGACGGATCGGTTTGTCTGACAGTGGATGCATCAGAAAGGGGCGGGGCATGAAAGCTTGTGGCTCCGCCCAGCATATTTCTGCACAAAAGCAATCTTTTTAAAACAGCATGTATTCAAAAGCAAAGGTAGAAAAAGGATGACGGCGCAGCAAAGTCATAATGATAGAGAAGAACACGTCTGATTGGCCTTTTGGAATGTTTCATTCTGCTGCAGCAGGAGGAGGAGCCTATTCGACACAGGATGTCTTTTATTTTGAAAGGAACTTGGATTTTCTGCTGTCAAAAGCAAACAGAGTTACATTTGTTCTATAGAAATGTATAGAGCTGCTATAATTCAATTGTTGTAAATATTTAAAATGAATGACCTCTAAAACATAAAGTGTAATTTTCTGAACGAGGCGGAACTTTGCGGTTCTCGCCGGGTTCTGGTCGGTCAGAAACTGGACCAAACAGCTCTTTCAGTACTAAAGGCTGCAGAACATCTGTCAGGATCTGAAGTGGAAACGGTTTGGGCTGAAACTCTTACCCTGTCACCTTTGGAGCCCATTATTCCTGGAAGGCCTCTGGGTCCCCCTGGACCCTAAAATTACTCAGCAGAAAGAGGAGAGTCAACACGTCTGTCTGGATGAAAGTATCTGCTGAGAAACCTGAAAGACAATCTGGTGGTTTAGAAACTCTGGTTAAGTTTGTTACTGGTAATCCTTGAGCTCCAGTCTCTCCGGGTGGTCCTTGTTCACCTTCCACGCCCTGTTGGAGATAAAAAGGTCAGTAATGAGGAGAAGCTGATGAGCAGTTGACCTGGTAGATCGGGTCAGGGGTCACCTTGTGGCCTTGACGTCCGGGCTCTCCGGACTCCCCCTTTGCTCCTTTGTGGCCCTGCCAACGAGAAGATCCGACGTTTGCAGCTAAAAAAGCAAAAGGGCTTGGAGTTTTCAGGAGGACCCACCTTCATGCCGGGGAGTCCAGAGTATCCCGACAGGCCTGAGGGGCAGGCGGTGGGGCACTGAAAGACACAGCAGCCCCCGTCAAGTCATGCAAGAGTTCTTTCAGGACGTTCACTCAGACGGGTTCACTCAGAGAAAAGTGGGAATAATCAGGAGAGAAAACGCATCTCCTAAACTTGTGAGGATTTGACCTTTGACCTCTCCTGCCCGGATGGTTTCGGGTGTGGGAATCAACTCCCCGTCTTCAGCTTTTTCTCGGGCAGAACCTCTGAGCTCACAGCTCAGCTCCCTGCAGCAGTTTGGGTTCAGGGCGCTCCTCCCACCCAGAACCAGAACATCTCCTGCTCCGGGTGTGAAGGCTGATGTCTTCCAGAACCAGAACAGCTTTTCCAACATCCTTCGGCAGAATCCGTCCGGCTCCCGTCAGGATTCTCCGACCCTCCTCCATCATGACCTCAGAGTCCGTCAGACATTTCTACTTTGGACTTTTTTAGGATGGACTAGACACAGGTGATCCATCCTCCTCTGGACAAACCTGGAGAACCCGTGGGGTCCATGTTGGCCGCCTTTTTTGACATTTTTTTATTTTTGGGCCCCATAATAGCTGATACTTATATTAAACAAAAAAAAGAGGTTCAGCATAAACCTTTAAATTCCAGACTAGAACGGTTCTCGGGTTCTCCGGGTTCCTTTGGTTCAACATGACGTCTGCAAAACCTCCTCTGTAGGTTCGGTTTTCTGAAAGAGGGACCTGAAGCTTCCTGCAGACGTTTGTTTGAATCGTTTTGAAGATGATTACGATGCTGCACTCCAGCAAAGCGTCTCCGGTTTCAGAGCCACAGAAAGAGATTTCAGACGGAAACTGGTTCAGATCAGAAGAAAACAGAACGTTTCTGCTGAAATGGTGGATTCTGGCAGATGCAGTCCAGAAGGAAGGTCTGAATTTCAGCTTTGATTTATGAATTGATGGATTTGTTTATTTATTTGTGTGTCAGTGTCTTTGTTCTTTACTTATGGCTTTTTCATTGATAAATGCTTTTTTAGTTATGTAAAGCACATGTGTATGAAAATTTATTTGCTTTGATTTAATCCGATTCTGAATCAGTTTTACGCAAAATCTGCTTTTCTTTTTCTAAATGAACTCCTGCGGAACAGAAAGTTTCTGTAAAGTCACTTCATCAGCATTCAGTCTTCAGATTTGTTTCCTCCTTCCTGTTTCACAGCCGTCTGATCGACATTTGTTTACTTAAATAAATGGAAATGCACTCACCGGGGATTCTCCGTTATAGACCGCAGGAGCTCCCTGAAAACAAAGGGGAGGAGCTTAAAGCATGAAGGTCAGAGGAAAGTCCAAAGTGAGAAAATGTTGTTTTACCCGAGGACCAACCAGACCAGAAGGACCGACTTGACCCCTCCTGCCCCTCGCTCCCTGTGACAGAGCAGACATGTTATCCATCAAGGCCTCCTGATGCAGACCTCCATCAGGAGGAGGAGCTGGGTGATGCACTCACTGGGGGGCCGGCCCGTCCCATTTCTCCTGGGAGCCCATCGGTACCCGGAATGCCCTGGAAACGGGAGACATGCAGTAGAAACAGAACCGTCTTCTACACAGTTTCACACCTGATCCTCGCCGTTCTGACCCGCCTCAGCTCCTCCTGTAGGAGGCGCTGCAGGACACTTGTGGGATCTCAGGCTCAATGGGATAGATTTCCAGCTGGACTCTTCTTCGTGGGTTTGGATTCTTCGGAGTTTTAAGCGCAAAGTTCTCGCCTCTCTGACGTTCGATGACGTGTGGGCGTGGCCCCCTGCTGAGTCAAAGGTGAAGCTCCCTCCCAGACGAGGATCTCAGTCAGGACAGAGAAGATCTCGAACGAGAGGAGGCGGCTGAGGAGGTCCCTGCTCCTCCTCCTCCTCCTCCTGCTGAGATGTGAGAGCGAACAGGAAGCAGATCCAGGAAATGCTGGAGGATCTGAGCTCCTTGCTGCTCTGTGAACTCCCCAGAGAGGAGCTGAAGGAGGTGGGGAAGCAGGTTCAGGACATGGACTAGGGGGGGCACAAGGTTTTTTCTCTGAGAGGTCATCTGATGTCGTGGTTCCTCCCCGGCCGAGGTCGTCTCCAGAGACAGGAAGAAGCTTCAAGGCCAGCTATTCCAGGTTTTCCTGACCCCCCCCATGAAGAAAAACTCCAAGATACCTTCAGTCTGAAAAATAATACTCACATCGAGCCCATCGGGTCCGACCCCCTGTGAAGGACAAATCCATCTTTTTCAGTCACTTCATGCTTCTCCTCTGTTACGGAGGATTTAAAACACGTCACATTTTTACTCACAGGCTCTCCAGGAGGTCCTTGAGCTCCAGGTTCTCCCTGAAACCCCGTGGAGAAGAGAAGCGTGAACTAAAGCTCCAGTCATGACGCTGATGTGCACGGAGTTTCTGCTTAAACTGCTACAACTGGAAGATTACTCACTTTTGACCCTTTCTTTCCAGCCGGACCTGGATCTCCAGGAGGTCCCACGGGTCCCTGTAATGCAAAACCAAATGAAATGTGAAAAAAAAAGACGGAATGATCACTAACTTTGGCCTGTTTTGTGTTTGAAAACAAGAAA
The DNA here is from genome assembly GCA_037389245.1 of Oryzias sinensis. Taxonomy (NCBI): domain Eukaryota; kingdom Metazoa; phylum Chordata; class Actinopteri; order Beloniformes; family Adrianichthyidae; genus Oryzias; species Oryzias sinensis. The sequence goes on from CM074490.1 coordinate 37,104,743, forward strand.
AAAGTCTCAAAGGATTCCATGAAGTTTTTGTTGGAGCTTTAAAAAGCTGCTCATGACTGAGGAAAAAGTTCATGAAGGATTTTCCAGCATTCATAAATCCCATCGGAGAAAGATTATTAATGTTCTTCCAGGATATACTAAAATGATTTGAAGTGAAATGCTGAAAACCCTCATCTCTCTCTCTCTGTCTGAACAAACAAGTCTAGCCTCAAATCCACTGTAAAGCACGGCGGAGGAGCAATGATGGTTAGAAAATGTGTTGCTCGGCTGAAGACCAACGAGTTCGCCTGAAAGCGGGTCCGGCGGCAGCCCCGGTGTTCCAAGTGCTAATCCACAGCTAATCACGCTAATCAGGCCATCGCAGTGAGTCAAAGTCCACGCGTGAAGCCGACTGAAGAGCCGCGGCGGCCCGTGAACGCCTCAGCCAACGCTCGCCAATCACGACAGGAGGAGGGAAATCTGTTGTTTTCCTCAAAGGAGCAGAGAAAAGGCTGCAGAGTGAAAATCAGCAGAGGGAGGCGGTTCGGCACCGACTGTAACCTGAAAAGGTCAGCGGGTTTAAAAGCCGAACAGCCGTTGAGTTGTCTAATTATCTAAGAAAAACGATGAGGAGGAGACGGACGCCAGGAACAAAGACAATCAAAACTTTGGAGATTAAATTAATTAATTAAATTAAATTTATGTTTATGGGGAAGTTTCGCTTTTTGTTCTGGAACAACTTTGGTGTGAGAAAGTTTTCCTTGAACTTCAACACAGAATCACAGCTTTTGGGGTTTTGCAGCATCGTTTAGTTTTTTGTTGATCTTGTTTAGTCAAACTGGTGTTTCAGAGTCTGTGGATCAATAATCAGTGATTCAACGTGTTTGAAGTTCCACTGCGATCATCTTTTGATCAGTTTTTAGGCCAAATCAAAAACCCGCTGTCGTCTTCTAGGACATAGTTTCTGCAGAGCGGCAGGAGTTCATTGGCGCTTCATTGGAGTTCTTTTGGTGCAGAGCAACCCCGTCCCCCCTTCCCATCATCCATCTGTTTACACTCTCTCCTGCTCGCTTAGACCCTCACACCCCCAACCTAACATCAGATCCATCCATCCGTCCAGTTCTGATCCAGATTCCAGCTCAGACCGGAAAAACAAAGACGCTCATTGATCTGTTTGTCTGCATCAGAAGGGGGCGGAGCAGGGAGGCTGTGGCCCCGCCCATTTAGGGTCCTACATCACATTTCATCTGCTCCTGATTCCAACCATTTGAATAAAAAACCCTCATAAAATGCAATTTTAAGCCTAATTTTCTTTAGAGATGTCTTCCATCATCAGAAAAGTGCCACAAGAACACATTAAAAACACCAAAAACACCATTTTCTTTTATCAGAGTAACTTTAAAAAGAGTCTTTCTTAAGAAGAATCACTTGTTCCTGCAGAATTCTTCATGCAGGTCCTCTTAAATAAATTTAACTGGGAGTAGCCTTTACATTGATCTTTGCATATAAATTCTACTTTTCTAACTGAAGTTTGTTTTATGACTAAAAGGACCAAAAAAGAAATAAAGTTGTCGTTTCTTTAAGAATCTGCAGCAAAAATAAAAAGTTCCTTGTTCTGCTCGTCCTTTGTCTGTTTCTGTGTTGAACCTCATCTGTAGTTTCATAAATTTGCTGCAGATCTTTAGCAGAACCAACAGTTTCTCCGCGGCAGACAGAAAACGCAGTGTGAGCGCCGCCGCCTCTCCCAGCATCCACCTCTTTCCTGTCGGCCATCGCCGCACAAAAAGAGCTCTGTTCCTGTCAGGAGGACATTCTAGACGCTCCTCCAAATAGCCGCATTGATTTATTCAAGGGATCTTTTTCTCCCCCTGCAGTTTTTCCAACGGGAGGCCAAGACGAACCGTCCGCACAGCAGCTGATCTGTATCTGCAGCTCGGATCCTTCACAGCTCAACACCCAGAGGAAGAAGAGGGAACATCATCATCCTTCAGTTTGACCTACATCTGCACCCGGAAGACCCGGCTTTCCAGGAGATCCGTCTTTCCCGTCGTCTCCGTCCAGACCCTGAAAACAGAAGGTTCTGTTGAGTTCATGGGTTTGAACTCCAGCTTCAGTTGAAGGTTCTCTTCTTGACAAAATGGACTCACTGGTGGACCGGTCACCGTGGAGTCCACTCCTCTCTCCCCCTGAAGGAACCACAGAGATGTCAATGAGAAAAGACAACATGAGCTCTGAAAACACAACCAGCTCTGAAAACACAACCATCTCTGTCACGACCTTCACGGTGCAGAAAAAACACTGTTTTGTTCAAGTACGCACGAAAAAAGCGTAAAACACAAACGTTCCTCCAGAAAACCGATCCTGACAGACACAAAGTCAGACTCACGTCGATTCCATCCACCCCGGGCACGCCAGCCACACCCGGTGGTCCTGGGGGGCCTCTGGGTCCGACTGGGCCTCTCTTTAAAACAAACACAAAAACGTATTTCCCCAGTTTTCATCAGAAATCCGTCTGTGGGCAGCGCCGCCGCCGCCGCTGCAGCTCACACAGAGGCTCTTTGTGGGTCAAGAAACCAAATCTGGACCCCCATTATGAACCTCTTAAGCGTCCTGAGTAAAAACATGTGTTCAGATTACCTCTGCCAGGTGTGCACACTGAGACGAAGTGACTGAACACAAAAAATAAGGGTTTTAAAAGCTGAAACCTTCGATCTCATGGAAGTGAATAACCTTAACAAAGTCATTTTTCCTTTACTTGTTTGATTAAATGTCAAAATTTGATTTAATTGGCTTTTTCTAGGTGAATATCAAAGGCAGATTGTGATATTAGGTTAGACTGGTGAGCGTATTCTGCAGGTGTTGTGTCGACTTTACTCTAGAAAAGCAGGAAAAGTGAGGCCAGACTGGAAAGAAGACTTGAAAATATTGTCAAACAAGGCTTCAAATACGATTATTTAATCCTTATTCAGAGGCATAAGCAGGCTCTTAGCTCTTTCAGGAAAAAAACAGAAGAATTTTTTCTCACCTGAGCCGAGCAAATCAGCACCGCCTGCAACAGAAGAACCAGCAGAGAGACTCTGCAGATCCTGGAGGGAGCCATGGTCTTCCTGCGCTCCACGGAAGACACAAACATCCCAACTTTCCTAGTTCAGATGGGGGCCTTCAGACTCTCCACCTGCCAGCGTCTCCCAACTGAAAGCCCCACTGCCTGCTGGAGGAAGAGGAGGAGGAGAATGTGGCAGAACCCGATTACCCCTGAGAAGCTGCCGGGTTGATCCGAGGAGGAGGGGTTCTCTGTTCACAGGGGTGGGGGCATGACCTGCTTTCAGTCGTGAAGGTACATCGGAGGTACTGGTCCAGATAGTTGTCACCATGACAACCAAGAAGGATCCTAACGAGCACAAAAAAGTAAAACTACACTGTGAGAATTTATGCAAAATTAACAGTTTTAATGTTTCAATCCAGAGAAGCAGGTTATGTTGTTTTTATTCTGCAAACAATGATCACAGAGGATCACAGAAAAAAACTATGCTTATAAAGAATTATAAAAACAACTTAACTTAATGCACTTTCCTTGATTACGTAACTATATAAATGATATAAATCCTGTATAATTGTTTCAATCTGTTCCCGTTTGTCTGTGTTTTTTCATTCTTAATTAAACTATATGCTAATAGTAGAATTGCTGCCTAAATAATTTGCAAAAGGTAAAGAAATATTAATTTGAATGCACATGTAATGTCTGGCCGCTCCACTAGGTGGTGGCAGTGAGCCACGCCCTTCATCGTAGAGAAGCGAAGAAGAAGAAGGCCGGATGTTTACCTCCGCTGGCGTCACTTTTAAAGCTCGTTAACGGTTGTCTTGGTGCTGAACCTTCAAACATTAAAACAAAAACAAAAAAAACAGTCCCGCGAGGTCCCGTTTTGCCGTTAAGGCCTCCCGGTGACAAAGCGCACCGTCGTCGTGCCGGTAAGAGATCCGCCGGTCATTTTATGTCCGTTTGTGACCAAAGATTAGCCGTTAGCAGGAAACAAAGCAAGCTAATCATCATTAATGATTATGCATGTTTTGTTTATTGTCTTTTTTTTGTCTCAGTACAGTTTATCATGTAAAAGATTCAGAAACATTACATCATTTATAGATGTGTTTAGTGCATAATATAGATATGCGCATGCAAAATATACAATATTTAATCATTATTATTAAGATCATATCACTTTTTTAAGTTTAAACAGCCCTGCATAAATATAACTGATGTGGAAATGTGAGAAATGTATTTATTCTAAACCATTTATCTATGTTTCCAAAGATTGTTTGATTATTTATATCCAGTATTTCGTTCTCAGATGTTCTCCACTCATGTTCAGATTCAAACATTATTTATTATTAGTAATATTATCTTTTTTTGGGTAGTTCGTATTTCTGTTTTATTCACAGACTTGATCACACTTGGCTTCAGTTAACCTTCTCAATTTTTCATATTTAGAATATTTTTTTCATTTTAATATTTGTAAACAGTGGTTTGATGTTATTTCTGTTTCTTTTATTATTTCTACCCCCTAATTTTGTGCCCCCCCGGGCAGAACATGATAGACTGCATGGATTTCTCAGAGGAGGAAATCCGGGAGCAGCTGGCGCTCCTCGGCTACAGGAACATTCCCAAACACAGACTGCAGGAATTTAAGAGAGGTCGGACATTCCTGCTGAGTTTTGTCCTTTTGCTAAAAATGTTTGCGTTTCTTCAACATGTATGGACTGCAGTTTCCCCCTGTGGGCGTGGCCACAGTTTCCAAAATTGATGACATTGTCTCTTTTGTGTCCCACATTTGGATTTCCTCTGTTTTTGCTAAAATACATTTAAAAAAGCTTTATTGCATGTTTGTATAAAAACACATTTTTGTCTAAATATTAAAGTCCAGAACATGAAGACAAAACATCTAAAATATTCAGAAACATAATAGATAAATGAATTGGGGGGGGGGCTGCTGGGGGGGTCAAAGGACTTTCTGTTCCTCCTAACTGTAAAGTGATAGTCGGGTTGTTTTGCACGTTAATCTGACTTCATTTATAGAATAAAGTGATGAAATGTTTTGGGTTAGAAATGATCTGCTGTTTGTCCTTCAGCTGTCTCATCATTTCAAAAACGGTTCAGTGCTTCTTCATTTCTGTCCTAAACCGGAGAACCCGTTAGCAGAACCTGCATTTCTTTGTTTCAGACCTTGAGGAAGTCATTCAGCGTGGCTCGTGGAAAAGCCCGGACTCCTCCGCTCCGATAAACCACCAAACTCAGTTGAGTCCTCCGGCTTTCACCAAAGAGAAAGGTCTGAAGTTTGTTTACAAGAATCCGTGAAATTATGTCAAACCTTCAGCTGAGTTTTTGTTCTTCTCACAGTAAGTAAGGAATTCTTTGGAAGCTCAGGAGGATTTTTCTTACATGAAGGAAGTGCCGACCACGACAGACAGGTGACGATACACTTTTTTGTTTTTTGCAAAATCCCAAACATGAAGTTTGGATAAAAACTGAAGGAGTTGATGTTTTCTGTGAAGCAGCTGCTCGGCACACATAGGCCCAGAGGTTCTGGATACCAGCAGGAACCTCTGGACTCCTACGCTCAAAACTCTGTGGCCCCAAAGCTCCGCCTCCCGGCGGGGGGCCCGACCCGGCTGCAGGCGGAACCAGATGTCGAGGACGTGACGGACCCGCGTGCGTCCGACAGCGACGGCTCGTGTTGGGACGCGCGGCGGGGACGTTTCATCAAAAGGAAGGTTCTGAGGTGGGTTCTGGTCCCGCCGGGGTCCGGTTCTCTTCTTCTGCAGTTCCGTTTATCTACAGTTGAAAAGGTTTCACAGCACGAACACAGGGATGTCAAATAAAAAATGAAAAGCTCAGAAACTGACAGAAGCTTTCGGTCCAACTCGGAGGTGTCGGTTCCACTCCGGAAGCTGCAGCATCAGGAAAAGGAAAATGCTGGAAGGGTTCGACTTCTGAGGTTCAATGCGATGCAGAAATGTTGGATTATGAGGATTAAACCCATTTTTCCAGGAAGGAAATACTTTTTTCAGGTTTTAGGAACTTTTTTCTGTGAAGTTACTTAAACTGTAGGGAAGTTCTTTTTACTGCTCAACCTTTAAACTTTAAAAAACAGATTTACTTCAGTCAGTTTAGTTTTTAACACTAAAGACTGTTGCAGCGGCTCGACTCTACCGCGTAACCTCTGAACCTCTGGCACCGCTGCTCAATGGTTCCGGTTCCAGTTGGTTCTGGGTTTATTTTATTGTTGCAGCTTCTTCCTGCGGCCTAAACTCCTGCCTCACAGCGTTTTGTGTCTTTCTTTGTTATTCTTATAGACTATTGCATGTTTTGTTGCCCAGCGGACGGCTGCTGGCGGTCCTCCCATGATTTAATTGCCCCTGCTATGACCGTGAAGTCATCGAATCTTTGAATTCAAAGTGAAACTTGTGCTTTTTGTCATTTTCCAGAAAACATGGAGGTCAGTCTTTGGTCTGCGATGAGTCGATCTACAGCGAAGAAGACTCAGGTATTTGTGTGACTTCTATCAGAAACACCAGGAAAAAAATATATCTGAACTGTTACGGGTTGAAATCTTCAGATGCTTTTTAAAGTTTAGAATCAGAAAGCCTTTCATGCTCATGTGGGATAAATTCGAAACACGTCTGAGCTGCTTCTCTGCACTCAATTCCTAAATTCTGCTGATTTTGGAAAAAGGAGCATAAAAGTAAAAATGTTTTCCCAGGAAAACCATAAATCCGTCGCTGCTTTTCCAGACTATTGTAGTTTCTGTTTGTTGGTTTTCCGTGGAGCCTGTTTCAGTGTCATGAAGAATTCTCCACCCAAACCTCCCCTGAACGGAGGATTTTGGAGGGAAAGCCTCAGTCACCAGCAGGGGGAGCCGTCTCCACCGTGATGTTCTTGGGTGTCGGCTAATCCTCTTAGCTCCCTCCTTAAGTCCTTGGCCTTCACTGATCTGACAGTTCCTCGGCAGAGGAGCCATGTACAGAATGTGTAAAGGCGAGAGCGACGAAGACGCCAGCTCTGCCGGCTCCTCCTTTTGGTCTGATGGAGAACAGAGGGAAGGAGACGAGGAAGAGGAGGAGATTGAGAGGATGGCCGGCTCAGACCCTCTGGACGAAACCCAAGTCTTATTTCCAAAGACTTCAGAGGAGTCAAAGAACCAAAGGAGATCCAAAGCTGAGGCTCTGGAAACTTCTGAAGATGATGATGATGGTGATGATGAAGTCAGCAGGTCTGACAGCGCCGCCGTGAGCCTGATGACCTCTGGCTACGGAACATGGAGACCGGAGGAGCAGGGCGGAGGAGACCGGAGCGAGGAGCGATCCAGCCAAGCAGATGCGTCCGAAACGAGGGACGAAGATGAGGAAGATGAGGAGGGACGGTCTCTCATCAGCTTTGAGGAGTTTGACGTCAGAGAGGAGATCTGCCTGACGGAGGAAGAGGAGGAGAAACGCCAGCGTGAAGGAACGCCGGAGGAGGAGCTTCACAGAGCCGCTCAAAAACATCAGCTCCTCCAAAACAAGGAGCGCCTGGAGGACGAGGAGCGCCTGGAGGACAAGGTCTGTCTGAAAAAGGGCAGAGGATCTGAGCTGAGCAGAGAAGAAGCTGAAGTTCCAGACGAGTCATCGAGCAGCAGAGACGTCACCAGACGTAACCTGGATTTCAGCGGGACGCCGTACGGACAGAAGTGGGAGGAGCAACGGCAGGAGGAGGGTAAACTTTAGTGAACGGAGATCCTTCAGGTCTTCTCTGACCTCTGGAGGAAACGTCTGCAGGAGCTTCGCCATCGTCAGATTCCGGACAGAACAGAAGCTAAAACCTCCTGAACGTTTCTAGTTTGTTTCTTTTAGGCTTTGAGTTGTTTTTTAGAAACTAAACGGTTTCCTCTGCAGGCGGCGGTTCGGTTCTCCAACTCTCACCGTCTTTAGGACTAAATGTTGGATGTTTTCCTGCAGCCAGCTGTCTGGAGGAACGCCTGGCGGATCTTCACTTGGAGGCGGAGAGCGATTGGAGCCCCTCCCCCCGCTCGGAGGAGAGCGACAGCGTTTCAACGAGCGCCTTTGAATCTTACAGGAGGACCATGGTGAGCTTCCAGACGTTTCCTTCATCCCAGAATGAAGCCGCGTCTCTAAGCGAAGGTTCTGGTGCTGTTTTTCCCTCCAACAGACCCGAACCCGCAGTGAGGGCGACCTCCGACCCAAACCCAAGTCCTGTAAGTCGGACATGCAGTTCAGTTCCTGAGACGCGTCACACGGTTTCTTCACGTGTGCTGAATTCCTCCGTTTCAGTCATCCGACCCGTGAGGAGCCAGCAGGCCTTCAAAAAGTCCGACCCGGTGGCAAAGTAAGTTCAGAACCGACTTTACAGATTTGGGTTTTATTCTTTTACAAATGTTTCGAGGACCTGGAAATCGCATTATTAATCTCCACCACCTTATATGAACGTGTGAACCGTTTATTCACATCGTAATATTTAGTGTTATTAGGTTTCTGAGACCTTTATTGTGAAAATCTGACACAAAAACACATTTTAAATTCCAAATTCTTGGATTATGGGTTTACTTTTTTTACTTCCTAAAAGGTAAACATTTGTGATGTCATGGTTCAGAAATGTTTCAGTTAGGAGGAAGAATCTGAATCTCCGATTCAAAGCAGACGTTTAACGTTTTCATGTCTCTGCAGGTATTTTGAGTACAAACAGCTCTGGGAGATGTTCAAACTTCCTGGAGAGAAGGACAGGAAAGCTCTTCGCTGGGAGATACGGGTAAGAAATGCTGCTTCACAAAAAAATAAAGACTACTTCCTGTGGAGCTTTTCAAAGTAAAAGACTTTTTCCTTCTCCAGGAGCGGCTTGCCTATCAGCCTCCACCTGTAAGTATTCTCAAGGTGCTTTCATGGGTCATAAAGATGAGTTTTGAGGTTCGTGTGCAGAAAAATCCTCAGAAGAAGAAGAACGGCTACGCAGTTTTCTGTTTGGAACCGATTCATTTATTTCTTATATTTTCCACAGCAGTTTGTGCATGAAACAGACGAGCTTCTCGCTCACCGCTCCTCTTCCTCGTTTCAGCCTAAACCTCGCAGAGTTTTTGTGCCCAACTCCTACGTCGTGCCGACGGAGAAGAAGCGCTCGGCGCTCCGCTGGGAGGTCAGGAACCATCTGGCCAACCACCTCCAGCGGTTCAGCTCCCAGCCATGAGCCTCCAGCTGTCCCACAGTTTTTAGGATCCTTTTAATAAATTTTTACTGTTCATAAGATTCCCGTCTCCGGGTTTTGGGTCTCAGGGAAAGTCGCGGTAGGGCAGCTTGAACGGGTACAGCGGCGTGTAGCGCTGGTCGTGCCACAGCAGCTTGTCCTCCAGGAACTTGAGGGTCTCCAGCGTCAGAACGACGGCTTCATGCTTCAGCATGCTGTGCACGTTCAGCCCTGAGAGTCACAGCAACACATCATCAGCAAACATCCAGATCACCCGGCGGGTTTCAGCGGGAGCCCCGCCCACTCACCGATGGCCGGGATGAGGTTCACCTTCTTCAGGTCGCCGGCGGCCCGCAGGATGTTCTCAGGGAACTCTTCAGCTCTGAAAGCAGCAGAGAAACCCGACATCAGCCCCGCTGAGGTGCCGCAGCCGCAAACGCCATGACGATACTCACACGTCAACGATGAGGACCGACTCCCCCCAGTGCCTGCGCCGGATGAGGTCCAGCAGGTACTGAGAGTCTGGAGTGGGGATGTGGAGAGAGTCCACCACGTGAAGGTAGTCCTGCAGGGACCAGAGGATGTTCCACTCCTTTATGATTCAACCACTTCTCCCAGAATGAAGTCGTTTTGGTTTTACAGAGGACATCTGGGGCTTTTTAATGATACCAAATGTGAAGGGGCGGGGCTCTAGGAATTGTAGTTTAGGATTGTGAAAAGAATGAACAATAATTTTTCTCAGTTGGGATATAAAAAGATTTCCATCCATTTCTGGTTCATGAATTAATCCTGCAATGTCTTCTTACTGCCAGCAGGTGGAGCCCTGGAGCCCACCAAAAAGCAAAAACCTTTTGATATTTGATTCTGGGGTGTTGATACCAGATTATCTGAGGTGTGTTGAGATCATTCTGCAGGATTAAACTGCAAAGAACAAAAATTCTCAAGAGAAAGAAAAAAAATCTGTTGGTTCAGACAGAAACTGCCGTTTCCCCCCTTTTTCTGGGGGGGATTTAGTGCATAAAAAGGTGAAGTGTCCGTGTTTTACCTGAGCCATCTTAAAACTCAGAGCCACTTTGAGCCCCTGGACTCGAACCTTCATGGGTAACATGTAGTAGTAGCTGGTCGGTCCTCGAGGCCCATGGGACACCCCACCTGAGGAACACACGGGGGAGTCAAAGGGTCAGCGGCAGGGGAGGACGGCGGCGTGTTTGAAGGGTCTGTGAGGAGCGATCGCTCACCTCCTCTCCATATCGGTGAGCGGATGCTTCCGTGGCGAGCTCTGCCGCTCCCCTTCTGTCTCCACGGCTTCTTGCCCCCACCCCTGACCTCCGACCTGACCTTTGTGTGGGCGTAGCTCTGACAAAACGAGTCAAAGATACAGGATTTCTGTCAGAACTTGCAGCAGAAAAGAACTAAAACCCACTTTTTGGACAAGATTACACAGAAAAACAGGTAAAACTGGAATGTTTACTCTTTTTGATGTGGAATAAACCAATAAACTTACGATTCTTTTGTAGTTTCTTTGCCATTTTTCAACGTCGTGCAGAATATCGATTCTAAAAACAGAAATATGATCATGTCTTTCTGCTGACGCCCGGAAAGTAAACCAAAAAAACGTTTCTACCTTGGAGAAACTCCAAAGACGTCTGGGTGGAGCTCCGCCCGCCCCAGCGGCTCGCCGTCCTCCATCTGCAGACTCTCCACCCACGTCTGCATGGGGCTCAGGTGAGCAGGGACCACAGCCTCACACCTCCTCAGGAGGGGCAGGGGGCAGTCTGCCGGGGGAGGAGGGCGCTCTGCAGAGACCAAGTCGATCAGAAAGGTTCTGCTGTTTGAGCTGCAACGTTAAAGACGGAACGTTCTGGTCTCACTCAGTCTGGATGGATCCACCAGGTTTGCAGGCAGCTGCAAGTTTGGAGGAAGAGCGCCCTCTGCTGGGAAAGAGGAGGAAAACTGAGGAGAGAAAAACAAAGCTTCTGTTTGGGATTCACATGTTGGTTTAGTAGCTGAGCAATAAAGTTATGGGAGCAAAAGTGTCTCATATTTCAAAGTAAAAGGTCAATACCGGAAATGATTTTTAATTTTAAGCGATAAAGCTAAAATCAATCCTCCACACGGCTTTTTCTTTTTTCTTATTCTGTCACTTAATTAAAATAATAATGAAAATGTTATTTGACACATTTCATATTCAAAAAGTTCTCTAGTAAATGTGTAGCAAAGTTCAACTAGAAATGTCTTGTAAATGTAAACAATTAAAATGAATTAACACAAATGCTTTTTTTTTTTCTACTTTACTCTGAACCTTCCAGCTTCTGACATTTCCCAACCTCATGATCCACACTCTTCTTTTTCCAGCGCCAAACACGCGCAGTAGTGACAGAAGAGCGAGCAATGATGTCATCGCCCCGCCCCCCTCCCAGAACTGCTGACCGGAAATGTTCTGAGACAGTTTTTGCAGCTGGATGTGAAAACAAAAATGCAATCTTTGCATGATCAAAGAGGGGATGTTGAAGAAGAAAATGAAAACGTATTTTAGCAGATGGACTTTTAATTTTATTTCTGAGTCATTTCCACCACTGCCGCCCCGAACGAACGCAGCTTTATTGTGAAAACGAAAAGCATTTCCGGTATCAACTTTTATTTTGAAATATGAGACACATATGCTTCCCTATAAAGTTATTGCAACAAAAAAAAAACAGTTTACAAAAAGGCTGCAATGGAGATTTAATAAACTATAAAGTAAGACACAGAATAAGCATTAAATATAAGAGGATGACATCATGATACTACTGAAGAAAGGTCATCATTTTATTAATTTACATTCTAAGTTTTTTTATTCTGAAAATACAAATGATTGTTTTTTTTTATATGAACAAGGGATAGAAATAATATAAGAAATATTTATAAAAAGTCCTGTTGAAAACCATCACTAAGATGCAGCTCAATTAAGTAATAGACCAGTTAGAAATGAGAAAACAAGTTTACATCACGAGAGAAAATCAACTGTAGATTTTTAAAGAAATAATAATAATACAAACAAATACTGTCCCCAGTGACACATTCAGATTATTTTAATCTGTCTGTTTAGTCAAGACTGCACTACAATAAAAAAATAAAAAATAAAGACAAATTTCATTTGATCCCAAAAAGGAAGTAAGATGATTACATTATAATAATATTAGGGGATTTTAATATTCATGTTGATGACCCCAGTGACTGTCTAGGAAAGGCTTTTGCAGCTTTATTAGATGATGTTGGTTTCACCCAAAGTGTGAATGAACCCACTCACTGTCATAAGCACACCCTGGATCTTGTTCTAACCCATGGGATAGAGATCAGCCAGCTGAGTGTCCTTCCTCTTAACCCCATCATTTCTGATCACTTTATGATTACCTTCCAGTTTACACTGGAACATCCTTCTGCCCCAGTGAATAAGAAACAGCTTAGAAGAACCTTAACTGACCGTTCTGTGTCTGAGTTTAAACACACAGTTCAGCCAGTACTTAGTGATATTCTGAGAAAATACTCTGAGTCCAGCTCCCATGGCATCAGTCCTAGTATAAATGACCACTTTGTTGATGATGCCTTACAGCTCAGTAGAACCACATGTTCCTGTTTCTCTCAGGTCTGATGATTTTCTTACATTTTTCGATAGTAAGATCTCAAATATTAGACATAAGTTGCTGTGAATTTGGGCTATATAAATAAAATTGAATTGAATTAAGATATACATTACAATGGTATATAAGTTGTTGAAGAAAATACATGAACAACGACGAGCAAGAAGAACAGCAATATTTTGGTGCATTCTTGACAAAACATAACAAACTTAGAAGTTCTTCAATGTTTTTTCCTGCGATAATAAGAATACCTGTCTGACTATTGTTGCCCTAAATTATCCTAAAAAAATGACTGATTTCCTGCTAAAAACTGATCGGGTTCTTTTTGTTGAACTCACCCTTTTAGCGACGCCTCTGCCAAAAACTGCGACTGAAAACCGAAACATTTCTATGAATTTTAATGTGACACAAACGTGTGACTATTTTAAAAGTAACATTTAACGCGAAGTTTATCAAAAGAATGCGTGAAAGGTCGTGAAGGATCCACCGTGGTGTGTGGCGCCCTGATGGCGCATGTTGATGACGTCACAAACGTTGCGGGTGGCGCCTCCTGCTGACCGGAGGCCAGTTTATGAACCTTGTTACATGTTTTTTTTTCATTGTTTATTTTACTGACTACAATCAACAGGTGGCGCCGTGTTCACAGGTTTTATGAGAAGCCTTTGTTTTGTTTTTTTTACTTTATTGAACAGTATACCAAAGTACCAACCACACCAACAGGTAGATGGCTATTTAATGAATGAATTAAAATAAAACGAAGAAATAGCCACAAAACAAACATTCATTTTACGTAAAAACTAAAGATTAAAACAATGTTTATAATTTATTTCAAGACACTTTTTTTAATTGTAAAAGATGGTATTTTTTCCTGACCAGTAGAACAAAATTATACAAGCAGAGCTTTTATCAAAACGCCCACAATTACAGGGACAAACATACAAAGTAAAGATGTCACCAGACATGATTTTTTAAGTAAATGAACAGTTTTTAATTTGTCCAAATGTAAAACAAAATGCATTTTAAATATAACAGTACAGTAAAAGTTCAAAGACCTGAGGAAATTGATCCAAAATGGAAGAAATCATGATTATCTTGCAAATCAAATATTAAACAAAACAACTTCCTTCTGTAATCTTTTGCAAAACACAAACACTTAAAATGCAAAGAAAATCCAAAATTAGTCTCCCTCTGTCTTTTAACTGCAGAATACAAAAATAAAAATGTATTGCCTGTAAAAATAAAAAATAATGTAAAAGTTTAAATTTATACATTTTTTTATAGAAAAAGTGCAAGAATCAGACTTTTTTTTTAAATCTGCCCCACTCCAAACCTGAACTGGTCTCAATGCATGAATGTTTTTTTAAAACATTTTTATGTACATATGAGAACATTTACACAATAAAAGTGAAAAAAGTCACAATAAATAAAGCCATTTCAAAACAGAGACTAAAAAACAGCAAACATCAAAGCTCCCAGGATTATACAACATTAGAGAAAAAGAACGTCGAGCCTTTTGGATTATTTTGATATGGAACTTCAAGATCCAGATTGCCCGGCAGAAAGCTTTGCCTTTTGGGGGAATTATATTTAAGGTTTTGCATTTTTGAATTTGGAGTTTGATTGGGGAAAACAGTGACGAGGTATCCATCTGAACTGTGAGGTGGTACTTTTTGTGAATTGTGAGACAAAGCCGGTAAACCGAAACCCCCGTCTGGCATGGCTCTGGGTTTTCTGTAATCTCTTGTGTCCGCATAAACCTGCGAAGTCGGGATCATCTGTCCATAGTCGTGTTTTCCATAGAGATCCAGATTTGAACCCCTGGCTCGAAGCACATGGTCTTTTCCAGTGAAATCATCGATGTTGAGGTCCAAACGTCTACCGTCCATGTGTGGGTGTAGAGCAGCATTCGCTGCAGGATAACTGGATCTGACGTTGCTTCTAGAGGGTTTTCTGTCAGTGCGAAGCCTGACGCCTGGATTTATGTCCAGGCCAGGCCTCGTCACGCTCACATTTGGGTACATTTTGTCGGGAGGTCTTTGGAAAATCGTTGGGGGATAGTCTAGATCTAAACCTGAGGATCTGTAGTGAGGCTGTGAATTGGGAATCACTGCTTTGGGCATGTTATAGACCATGTTTGGCGGCGTGACCCTGGGACCTGTGAGATTTCCCTTCATGGTCCCCGATCTTGTGTTAAGTGTTGCATTTGGAGGAGAAAGAGTTTTTGGCTGAAGAGATTCCCCAAAATCAATGTCACAGCCCATGTTGGGAATATTTGTGCCGCCATATTGAGGCATTTTAAAAGAGGGAAGTTTGAACTTTCTATCTGCCAGTTTGAGGTCAGGGTGAGAACCACGAACATCTGCAGATGGGAAGTTCATACCTGGGTTTGGCCCTCTGAAATCTTTCATTTTGGAGGAAGTAAAGTTGATGCTAGGTTGTCCCATATCACCCCACATCTGGAAATCAGGTTGTTTGTCTTGATTGTCTAATCTTGGACCCTTGACTTGAGTGCCGTGTAGATCTAAGGCACCACGCCCTTTCAGCTTTGGTTCAAAAACATCCCCATTTGGAACTGTAATGTCAGGTCCATTCATGTCCTTCAGCATCTTCATTTTGGGCATTTTTGGCTGAATATCAGGAACACCAACATCAACATCTGGAGTAGAGATGTCCATTTTGGGAGCTTTGAGGTCCACATCTGGCAAACCCAACTTAGGGGAATCGGAGGAGCCTTTTGGAATTTCAAGGTTTAAATCTGGAGTTTGAAAATCTGAACTCAGTTTCATGTTTGAGTCTTTTGGTATCTTGGCTTTAAGACTTGGAGAGTTTAGTTCAAGATCTGGGCTATCAAACTTTGGTTTTGAAAATCCTACATCTGGCATTTTCAGTTTCCGCGATGGCTTTCCAAAATTAACTTCAGGAACTTCAAAGCCTTTTTTGGAGTGTTTTAGGTCAGCATTTGGTAAGCCTGCTCTGTCGAAATTACCATCAATCTCCTGTCCCTTCATCGAAGATAAACCAACTTTAGGCATTTTTAGTTTTGCTTTGGGAGAGGCAGTGCTGACACCTGGAAGGTTAGCACCAAAATTTGGACCTTTATGGTCCAAAGGTAGGTCCATAGAGTGAGTATTTATTCCCCCCTTAACCTTTGGAGCTTTTAGATTGAAATCTGGTGATGTCAGATCTGCATCCAGATTGGGTCCTTTGGGTAACGTTCCTGAAAGATTCATTTTGGGCATTTTCAGTTTGGCTGAAGGACCATTGACATCCCAGTCTGGACCTTGAAGTTCTGGCATTTTCAGGTTGACATCTGGGGCATTGAGGTCTAGTTTGGGATTTTTGGGGTCCATCTTGGGCAGTTTAATGTCCGGGGCATCAATTCCACCCTTTACTTTGGGTCCAGAGACATCAAATTCAGGCAAGTCAAAGTTGGGTTTTTTGAATTTCCCGGATGGAGCTGAGACATCTGCATCTAGATTTGCCCTTGGACCTCTGAGGTTTAAGTTGGGAGCATTGACATTGAAGTCTGGATGATCCAATTTGGCTTCACCTTCAGGACCTTTAAAGGTTGGGAGGTTGAATTTGGGCATTTTCATTTTGGGAAATTTAAACTTTCCTTTTGGTGAACCAATGTCAACATCTGGTGTCTTCATGTCCATCTTTGAACTCTTAAGGTCCAGATTTGGAAGGTCTACATCAGGGGTATTTATTCCCCCCTTAACCTTTGGAGCTTTTAGATTGAAATCTGGTGATGTCAGATCTGCATCCATATTGGGTCCTTTTGGTAACGTTCCTGAAAGATTCATTTTGGGCATTTTTTCAGTTTGGCTGAAGGACTTGCATCTGATCTGGACAGCAGAGTTCTGGCATTTCCAGATTCCCTGAGGGCATGTCTGGAAGTTGACATCTGGGGCGTGAGGTCCTAGTTTGGGGTTTGAGGTCACCTTGGACAGTCTTATGTCCGGGGCATCAATTCCACCCTTTACTTTGGGTCCAGAGACATCAAATTCAGGCAAGTCAAAGTTGGGTTTTTTGAATTTCCCGGATGGACTTGAAACATCTGCATCTAGATCTGCCTTTGGACCTCTGAGGTCTAAATTGGGAGCATTGACATTGAAGTCTGGATGGATATTTTGGCATCTCCTTCCAGGACCTTTAAAGGTTGGGAGATTAAAATTGGGCATTTTCATTTGGAAATTTAAACTTTCCTTTTGGTGAACCAATGTTACCATCTGGTGTTTTCATGTCCAACTTTGTACTCTTAAGGTCCAGATTTGGAAGGTCTACATCAGGGTATTCCCCCTTAACCTTTGGAGCTTTTAGATTGAAATCTGGTGATGTCAGATCTGCATCCAGATTAGGTCCTTTTAGTAGCGTTCCTGAAAGATTGTTTGGGCATTTTTAGTTTGCCTGAAGGACCGTGACATCCCAGTCTGGACCTTGAAGTTCTGGCATTTCAGGTTGACATCTGGGGGGCATTGAAGTCAGTTTAGGATTTTTTGGGGAATCCATCTTGGGCAGTTTTTATGTCAGGAACGCTCAATTCCACCCTTTACTTTGGGTCCAGAGACATCAAATTCAGGTAAGTCAAAGTTGGGTTTTTTGAATTTCCCGGATGGAGCTGAAACATCTGCATCTAGATTTGCCTTTGGACCTCTGAGGTTTAAGTTAGGAGCATTGACATTGAAGTCTGGATGATCCAATTTGGCTTCACCTTCAGGACCTGAGTTGGGAGGTTGAATTTGGGCATTTTCATTTTGGGAAATTTAAACTTTCCTTTTGGTGAACCAATGTTACCATCTGGTGTTTTCATGTCCAACTTTGTACTCTTAAGGTCCCGAATTTGGAAAGGTCTACATCAGAGTGTTATTCCCCCCTTAACCTTTAGACTTTTAGATTGAAATACAGTGATGTCAGATCTGCATCAGATTGGGTCCTTTGGAGTAGCGTACCTGAAAAGATTCATTTTGGGCATTTTCAGTTTGCCTGAAAGGATTCATTGACATCAGTCTGGACTTATAGTTCTGGCATTTTCAGGTTGACATCTGGGGCATTGAGGTCTAGTTTGGGATGTTTGGGGTCCATCTTGGAGCAGTTCCCCAATGTCGGGGCATCAATTCACCCTTTACTTTGGGTCCAGGAGCATCAAATTCAGGCAAGTCAAAGTTGGGTTTTTTGAATTTCCCGGATGGAGCTGAGACATCTGCATCTAGATTTGCCCTTGGACCTCTGAGGTTTAAGTTGGAACATTGACATTGAAGTCTGGATGATCAGATTTGGCTTCACCTTCAGGACCTTCAAGGTTGGGAGGTTGAATTTGAGCATTTCATTTGGAAATTTAAGCTTTTCCTTTTGGTGAACCAATGTCAACATCTGGTGTCTTCATGTCCATCTTTGAACTCTTCAGGTCCAGATTTGGAAGGTCTACATCAGGGGTATTTATTCCCCCTTTAACCTTTGGAGCTTTTAGATTGAAATCTGGTGATGTCAGATCTGCATCCAGATTAGATTCCTTTATTAACGTTCTGAAAAGATTCATTTTGGGCATTTTTCGGTTTGCCTGAGGACCATTGACATCCCAGTCTGGACCTTGAAGTTCTGGCATTTGAAGATTCCCTGAGGGCATGTCTGGGTTGACATCTGGGGCATTGGGGTCTAGTTTGGGAGTTTTGAGGTCCACCTTGGACAGTCTTATGTCCGGGGCATCAATTCCACCCTTTACTTTGGGTCCAGAGACATCAAATTCAGGCAAGTCAAAGTTGGGTTTTTTGAATTTCCAGGATGGACTTGAAACATCTGCATCTAGATCTGCCTTTGGACCTCTGAGGTCTAAATTGGGAGCATTGACATTGAAGTCTGGATGATCCAATTTGGCATCTCCTTCAGAACCTTTAAAAGGTTGGGAGTTAAAATTGGGCATTTTTCATTTTGGGAAATTTAAACTTTCCTTTTGGTGAACCAATGTTACCATCTGGTGTTTTCATGTCCAACTTTGTACTCTTAAGGTCCACGTTTGGAAGGTCTACATCAGGGTATTTATTCCCCCCTTAACCTTTGGAGCTTTTAGATTGAAATCTGGTGATGTCAGATCTGCATCCAGATTGGGTCCTTTGGGTAACGTTCCTGAAAGATTCATTTTGGGCATTTTCAGTTTGCCTGAAGGACCATTGACATCCCAGTCTGGACCTTGAAGTTCTGGCATTTTCAGATTCCCTGAGGGCATGTCTAGGTTGACATCTGGGGCATTGAGGTCTAGTTTGGGAGTTTTGAGGTCCACCTTGGACAGTTTAATGTCCGGGGCATCAATTCCACCCTTTACTTTGGGTCCAGAGACATCAAATTCAGGCAAGTCAAAGTTGGGTTTTTTGAATTTCCCGGATGGAGCTGAAACATCTGCATCCAGATTTGCCTTTGGACCTCTGAGGTTTAAGTTGGGACCATTTACATTGAAGTCTGGATGATCCAATTTGGCATCAACTTCAGGACCTTTATAGGTTGGGAGGTTGAATTTGGGCATTTTCATTTTGGGAAATTTAAACTTTCCTTTTGGTGAACCAATGTCAACATCTGGTGTCTTCATGTCCATCTTTGAACTCTTCAGGTCCAGATTTGGAAGGTCTACATCAGGGGTATTTATTCCCCCTTTAACCTTTGGAGCTTTTAGATTGAAATCTGGTGATGTCAGATCTGCATCCAGATTGGGTCCTTTTGGTAACGTTCCTGAAAGATTCATTTTGGGCATTTTCAGTTTGCCTGAAGGACCATTGACATCCCAGTCTGGACCTTGAAGTTCTGGCATTTTCAGGTTGACATCTGGGTGACTGACTTTTCCAGATGGAACTTGAATGTCTAACTCAGCATCTGGGTAGGCGATTCCCTTGTTAGGTGTGTTCAGCAGCTTAAAGTCTTCTTCTAAATCAGGAATTGGAATATCTGGCAAATCAAATTTGGGCATCTCAAACTTAGGGGGCTTGTATTTTTTAGATGGACCTTTAATCCTGGATAGGTCTGTTGCTTTTTTTCCCGGTCCTTTAACACCCCCTTGTGTTTTGACAGAAAACTCCTGGTTTGGGAGACCATTTGATGGAGAATCCAAATCTAAATCTCCAGATTTTCTCCGTAAAGACTCCACAAAACTGGAGGGATCGTCCAAATTCAGATCTGGGTGTTTGAGCCGTTTAGACTTCTTGAGACTGAGTTTTCCTGAGGGTTCCTCTTGAGTTGCTACACCTGGTAGACTGATCTGACCTTCAGGGCCATTAAGAGAAGGTCCTGAGAGAGACAGCTTTGGAAAATTGAATTTAGGCACTTTTGATAGCGGGCTTGTTCCTTCAATGTTCAGTTGGGGACTGTTAGCATTGGTGGTTGGGATCTCTCCTCTGTTCAGGTCTGTCCCCACCATGGGATCTCCAACATCCAAATCTAGATCTACTTCTGGATCACTGACAGTCTTAACTGTAGGACCTTCTGGATAAGTCGTTGGAGTATTAAGTTCCAATCTTGGTTCTTTGATGTAACTTTGACTGCCGTTGTTGAAGCCGAGACTCGGCGATGGAAGGTTCATGCTGGTGTCATCTGTTGAATCAGCATTGGCATCTCTGTTTGGAGTCTTGGATTTTGCAAGTCCAAAGTCAACTCCAAGACGAGGAAGTTCAGTGTAGTTTTTGGGTTTGACCTTTGATGCAGCAGAAACTGTTGACTCGTCGCTCCCAATGCTGCCTTCGGCACTGGGCAAGTCGTCCTTCAAAAACTTCTTTATTTTTGTCTTGTAGAGTTTGCTGTAGGAATCGGTGAGCATCTGAAAGCACAAGCCTTAATCAGTTGATTGGTGTGTAAAACCAGAAACATCAAATGGAGCTCAGAAAATATCTGATACTTCAGTACAGATGTGTGACGCCTACCTTCTCAGGGTCCCTGGTACATTCATCCAGATTGCCGAGGCTCTTGCTTAAGTTGCTTCGAGTGTGAACTTGGATTTTGTCTTCAAACGGCTCCATTAGCTTCAGTACTTTCAACACTTCCTCTTTTGATAGTTGATCAAAATTTATAGTTGCACCCATAATTTCATCCCCTAAAAAAAAAAATCAACAAATGTATTCACTTTCAAACAGCAGCAGTTCACAAAATGACAAACTGAATAAACGGACAAGTTCTAACATACCAGAAATGATCAGAGGATACAGTTTATGAAATAAGCTACACAAAATCCGTTAATCAAACTTTCTGTTGGTCTTGGGGGCCTCAGGCTCCACCTACTTTGAGGCATCTGATTGGTCAGACAATAAGTTGAACTACAGAAGGATTTCATTAAAAAAATAATGATTATCAAGAAGATGTTAAAAAAGATATCAGATCAAGGTTCTGGTGGTTATTCTGACAAGTAGAAACACTGAGTAAGAGCTGTTTATTTCACTGTAGAAGTCAATGGGGTTTTGGCCACTTCCTCTTTGGAATGCCATGGGGGGCGGGGTCACTCAATCCAGTTCTCATACACAGTCAATGAAACACACATTTGCCTTTTTGCTTAATTCTGCCAAAAACTCTTCCATGTAAACTGTTTGTCAGATACGCAAGTCATTAGATCATATAATTCAGATCATCTGGCCTGAACTGGAATTACTGGTATTATAACCAATTAAACTCCATCTGATGTTTTACTGGCAACCACGCCTCTGTCATTCTGCCCCAGGGCAGCTGTGTTTACATCGGTAGTTACTATCACCAAGCATGGATGAGGAGTGAATGAATGATGGAGATACATTGTAAGCACGTTGAGGGTCTGGTAAGATGCAGATAAATTCAATTCATTATTATTATTCATTATTTTATTTAGTCACTTTATTTTTTCTTCTTTTTACAGTCACTTTATTTTTTTTTCCGTCTTATTGTATTTTATTTTGTATTATGAAGCTAGATCCCCTGTTTAGACTGGAGCTTGAGAGAAACGCAATTTTGATTTCTATGTATGTGAAAACATTATAGATATTGACAATGAAGTTTAATTTGACTTGATTTATTTTTCTGTGTTCGAGATGACTTTGGTTGTAAACTGGCGCTTTATAGACCAACTGTTGAATGAAATGTCACAGGATCCGACATGAGAGAAGATGTTTTGCTCCTGATGTGAGTTTGTTGTCTGATTGTTTCAGAAGTGTCCTTGTGAAACAACAGGAAGGATTCGAAACATGTGGTTCCACACGGAGGACGGCGATTCATCTGACTTAAGTCAAACCTCCAGAGCAGGAACTCCAACAGTACGACCGCCAGCTGTCTGACAGAAGCACAAAAGCATCAGGGCGAAGCCGCTGTGCATGCTGGGAATTTTGTGTGGTGCAAATCGAATCAAACAGAGGAACAATAAATAAAAACATTTTCACTTGTAAACAACCGTTTCTGGAATGGTTGAAATGGTTTTAATGAAGTCTCCTTGATCTTTGAAGGTTTAGTCGTCGACCCCGAGTCCCATCTGTGAGCAGACGGCAGGGACACGCCCATGTACAGCAGGGACACGCCCATGTTTCCGGACAAAAGCTCACCTTCCTTCAGGCCCTGGCTGTGTTTGGGGTTGCTGATGCTGGAAACAAAGACCCCTCCCTCCTCCAGCTGCTCCAGGGTCAGCGCCTCGGAGAGGCTCCTCCCCCTGCGGTGCCGTGGCTGCCAGAACATTTGATTTCAGGTCATTTCAGATTTTGTAACACAACGAAAATATTTCAGAGTTTAATAATAATGCCTTATCCTATGCAAGTGTGGGGTGATGCACATAAAACCAACAGAACGCCTCAGTGTTTGCTAGAAAACTGTAACAAAAACAAAGCAGCTCAAGACAAACTAGTTTTTGCCCCTTTTGGTTCACATTTTCTTCTCTTATCAAAAAACAAAAAACCAAAATTAAAAATCCAAGAGACAGCAAACGCCAACAAATTTAGATTCCTTAATGTAAACACATAATATAACTATGAAATATATACACACAATAAACAACATTTCGTTAATTTTGGAATTCAAGTTTTAAAATAAAAAAAGTATAAATCTAGAACATATTTACAAGACATTAAAGCACCTATATCAAACAAAATCAACATTTTGAGTAGCTTTTAAGTGTATTATAATGTTAATTCCTCACAAGTACAACCCAAAGTGGTATTTTGATCCATTCACACATTTCTGAATTTCTCTAAAAACCTGTGTTCTGAACACCAGCCCCTCCCAATCCAAGAAATCAAGTGGGTGTCACAAATGATGTCACAAATTGAGGGACAGCCCCTTCCAGGAAGAGCCTGCTCTACAGGCTCCGCCCCCAGGTTAACACACACGCCCCCTTTCTCCCTGGAGCTGGTGGTGATCGGCTAAAAATCTCTCATGTCAGACACACAATCTGCACGTCCGTCTTGGCAAAAGTTGAGATGTCTTTTGTTTTCGTGGGAGAAACGCAGACACACTGCAGAGGCCGGCTCTAGGATGACATCATGAAATGGGCGGCACCCACAAGGAGAGAAAGGCGGAGCCTCAGAGATCAAATGGTCTTACTTCTAAAATAACTCATTTCGTTAAAAAAATTATTCTTTTGTGTGGCAAAGGTAATATACGATCATATATATGGATGTAGTTCGCTCTGAAAGGCTTAACAATAGCATGATATAAACCATTTAAGTCAAGATTATTATTATTATTAATAATATCCTTCATAGAAATTCAAGATTAAAGACATTTAAAGCCCAAACAGAACAGCAAACCGAGGATGGAGAACTTTTAGAAACTTTGTTATTTAAAAGAAATTCAGTTTGTTGTAAACATTGAAGTGCTGGGATAATTTTAAAATTAATATTTTTCTGTTTTTGGTTTTCAATACGTTGGAAATGCTGAACACAAAGGTTAAAAATCTTATTTGAAGTAAAATAATGCAACACTTGGAACTGGTGTGGAGCGTTCAATGCAGTCAGTTTGTAGAAGTGTGACACGTTGTTTGACTGATTGATGGCAGAGGCAGCAACTATTGACAACTATAGGCTGAGAAATCTATATGTATTTATGTTTATTAGGATTGGAGAGATAAAGTTAAGGATTAAGGATTTTTTTCTGCTTCATTTTCCTTTAAATCCACAAACAGCATCTTAATGGAAACAAGAAATAAAGAGAAGGTAGATGCACATGTGCACAGGACAAACAATGAAAACTGTAAACAGGTGATTACTACCATGACTGTTGTGGTTGATGAAGATGAAGATGAAGATCAGATGCTTTCTTGAAGCCTACAGACAAACAGAAAAAGGCGTTCATGCGTGCAGACAGGATTCCACATGTGAAGGTTTTTGGGCTGAGAGTTAAAGGTCGTGGACGGCCGTCATCTGACCAGATTCAGAAATGTGATGCTCTGCGTTCTTTCTCAGCTCCCTGCAGGCAAAGGTTTTCAAAGAATGACAGCAGGAAGCTGCACTCCGGCAGAGATAGTCTCGATGCAGATCTCTGCGAGATAACGTCAGATCAGCATACGTCAGAAAAATCCAGTTATTCCTAAACACCAGGAGGACTTCAGTGAGGAAATTCCTTCAGAAAACACTTTGGTAAACACTGGTTCTGTATTTATCGCTGCTTCGTGAAAATATGCAGCTGGGATGAGGAGCAGGTCCTGTTTGTTCTGTACAGTCTGGACGAGCGACGCCCTGGAAACCGAGTCAGCACGTCTGTCAGGTATTCAGCCTGAGAGTGGAAACACCTGAACAGGTTCCTCCAGGGTTCTGCAAAGGAGCGCTTCGCTTTTGTGTGTCAACCAAGAACAAGTTAGCAACTTCCCACACTTTCTAACATTCACCAAAGTCAAAAACTAAGAGTCTGTGTAACCCTTGTGCTATCCTAGGCACTTTAACATTGGGAGTGGGGTCATCTAGACCCACTAGACAGAGCTCTGAACCTTTTTTCTTCAATGATTTGTGATCTTCACTGGTGTCCATGGATTACATGAAATCTTTCCACCTTTATCCACCTTTGTCATGGTAGGGAGAACACGTCAATGGAAGGGGGGGGGTCATCTGGACCCCATAGGATAGCACAAGGGGTAATCATCTGTGTTATTATGAAGGGAAACATTTCCTACACAAAAACCCCTTGAAAAAAGTCAAAAACTCTTCAATTGGGATTAAATTTCTAATAGTAAGAAAAAAAACTTTTTTATGATTATTTTCCCTGTAAATCATAAAATAAGACAATTTGTTTTCTTGAAACAAAAGTCTTTTAACTTTTTCAAGAATCACTTTTTGCCATCTTTAGCTTTTGAAAACGTTATTTTTCTGATTTCCAAATCTTTTTCACAAATTTCATTTTCAGATAATGAACCTGATCCTTTATCAAGAGTTTTCTAACCAGTTTTTTTTCCCCAAACAAAAACGTGCTAAACCCATCCTACCGAATCCCAGCAGAGAAGTGGAAAAACATTCACAAATCCAGAACGCACATGCACTCAGCCCTTTAAAAGAAGGATTTGGAGCCAAAGTATTCTTGCATTTTAGTCACAATGTGTTTCTAAAGTTTGTTTCCCGTAAACATCAGAGTATCAGTGTGGTCCTGCTCTGAGAAAGACTCCTGGAGGATCAGAAACAGATCCATTTAGTCTCAATCTTGATTCCTTTCTTGTGTGGATTTTACAGTTCACCTCCAGCCGCTGATTTACAGAGTTAAACATTAAACGGCCCAAAGATGAAGCCGCGGCTCTGGTTTCATGCACAGAGAATCAAACATGAGCTCCGCAGAGCGCAGAGGAAGCACAAACATGCAGAGTGAAGGAAAAAACAGAGGAGTTTCTCTGAGTGGAGAGGAGACCATGGAGGTGACCCGTGAAGCCGCTGCTTCCACAGGAGCCGCCTCTCCTCTCAGGATAAAACCCTTCAAGCATGAAAGTCTGGACCCGAGATGCTGGAAGGTGAGCGTGGAAACTGACCTCAGGTCCATCAGGACGTGGTTTCAGCGCTGCTGAAGGTTCAGAGCCGTCTGTCCTGAAAGCTCTGCAGGCTGTCAGTGAGGAGAGGCAGGAGTACTTCACCTGGAGCAGAAAAACTGGTTTCCAACGCCTCACCTCAACAACAACAGTCACAAGACACACACCCTCCTGCACAAACACCTTCACTACCACACGCCTGTGCACAAACAACAACACACAGACCAAAGTGGAACAGCAGCATCTCTTTGTGAAAAAGCACAAACTTCTCTGCAGCAACAAAAACACACAAAGCTGTGAGAACATCAGCAGACGGCTGCAGGCGCTCTGAGGTCATAACCGGGACACCCAAACACCCCACCTGAGGCCCAGGGCGCGGCCGGCGTTCCCGGAGTGACTCACTGAGGGAAACTGGGCTGGAACTCACAGCAGAACAATCCGGACCGAGAGCCGCAGCTCCACACCATCCGTCTCTATGGCAACCAGTCCGAGCAAAGCCGGCTTCATGGTTTGAGAGTTGAGCAGATGAAAGACGAAGAGTGGCTTCACAGACGATGCATTCTCGTTTAATCCCACAAGTTTCACTTCAGTCACAACAAAGAGTCTTTTCCTGCGTCTCTGTCAGCATTTCAGGATCACATCAAAGTATTCGGAGAACATTTAAACTCAATTTAAACCACAATCTTCTTCATTGAAGGAAAAAAACCCTGTGTGGACGTCGCTGCAGATTTTCCAGCATCTGTCTGAAGCTCAAAGTCCTGCTGGTTTTCAGACTGGATCACCTGGATCATGCAGGTGTTTGGGGATGCTCCCCCAGCAGGACTCTGGTTGTTCTTAGGAGAATCCAGATGTTTCTTTGACTCCTGGTCTTTCTGTTCAGGAAGTTCAGAATCCTGAACTCTGACCCGGGTCAGGAGAGTCATGTGGTTCATTTTGGTAGCTTCTCCACGCTTACTGGTTAATCTCTATGCGTGATGAATGACGGACTTAAAAATGTCTTTGTACGTTTTTCAGAATCGTGTCGACATTTTACTTTGATTTGAATAAAAGCAGCAAGTTTACAATCTTTATTTAGAAGAAAAGTTATAAAAATAATAAAATTAATGATCTTTGCACACTTTTTAACTCAGGGCCGTTAAAACAAATTAAAATAATCAAATTATTAATTAAAAAATATTTGATAAATACACTAGAGTGATGGAAACGTATTACGCTAATTCAAATTGTTGTTGTCATCTTGTGTTTATGTAGAAAGAGCAGATATGACATCTATGTCCTATTGTTCATAGCAGGTTTTATTTTGAAATGCCTCATTTGCATAATTCAGTTGGCATCATTGACTGTAAAAGAGAACTGGACTGAGTGACTCCACCTCCCCAATGGCGTTCTAAACATGAAGTGGCTCTAAGAAACCTAAATCCCATAGACGTCTATAGAGAAAAACACAGCTGTCAATCAATTGGTCAAGAGAAACATTCTTGCTCAGATAAGTTATTAACTGACCAATCAGATGCCCAATAAAAGTAGGTGGAGCCTGCTGCCCCCCACATACACTGTTTACGTGGTAGGGGTGTGTTCTCCCAATAAGATCACTCTTGATTGGTGAGAGTGGTCGTCATAGAAACGTGGATTCAGACCTACAATCACCGTCACTGATGAGTCTGGCTCCAACATGGCAACTGAACTGACTTCATTTGGTTGGAGCTGGAGGTAAACCGTTTCTACGGACGACATCACGCTCAGTCCGGATATGGCGTACGGATATGGCGGCTTGCTCTGATGCGGATGGAGTCTCCATGGACCAAACGTTCTGACATCATTCTGCTCACAGCCAATAGACATTCAGCGCTAGATAGAGCTAGCACCTCTGCTATAACACAGAATTGAATCATTTGAAGCTAAATTCTAGTTTAATTAGATCTAAAAAGATTTCCATCTAAAAGGTTGTTTTTGTTTAGGAAATAGTTTTCATAAAGCTGTTAATGTAAACGTCACAAATGTGAGATTTGCATTGAAAACAGGAATTTTTACATAAAAATAAAAACAAAAATCTAAAATGGATTTCTTGTCTTTTAAATAAAGATCAACCCAAATCATCACACTTCCACCACCTGTATGGCTTTTTCCCATGATGCACCCTGGCATTTTTGACTCCCAGGTAAGAGTTGCCCGCACAGCTGATCATCCGAGTGGACCAGAACCCTTTTCATCAGTTCTCTCACACACGACCAGCGTTTGGATCGGAACCAGAACCAACGTCTGGCGGTTCTGAGGCTTGTTTTGGGTCAGATTCCTGCTCTGCCGTTTAAGGAGGAACCCGACTGATCCGCACATCGGTTCTGTTGGTTCTCACTTTCGGGTCAAACATCTTCATTTTCCAAACTCACCGACTCAACATTTCAGTTTTTTCTTCGTCTTCCAGTGTTTACATGTAAACAAACTCTTAGTTCCACTTTGGAAATAATTTATATAATTACAGTTTTTAAACCCCAAAACCCCAAAAGCAAACACATGAATGGAAGTTTTTCTGACATTTAGAGGCTTTTCTGCTGATTTGATGGCCGTGTCTCCAGAACTACGTTCAGCCGCTTCATCAAAGCTTCTGCGGTTTGTAGAAAAACCAGATAAAAAAAAAATCCTCCTCTGGATCCTCGATGAGAATTTAAAGTCCAATGAAAACAGTGTTTCTAACTTGTTCTCGTGATGCTGGAGGACACGTATAAAGAAAATAAAGCTTAAAAAAAGGGGAAGGGGGGCGGGGTTGCTCCACACCCAAACCTCAGAGGTGGATTTCTAATGAACTCCTGCTGCTCTGCAGAAACTATGTCCTAGAAAACGACAAGTTTTTGGATTTTGGCTAAAAAAACAGAATCATCAGACTTAAAAAACACATTTTGACCGTCATTTGTTTTCACCACCAAAAGCTGATCAGTGATTCAGAAAAACGGAAGCAGAGCTGAAACAGAAAACACTTCTTTTAGCTTTAAGACAGTTTCCTGGCTCGTCCAGAGTCTGCAGACCAAACATGGATCGGTTTCACCTCTGACCTTATGGTCTGGATTCCACAAAAATGTGCAAAGCGTGACGGCGTTGAGCCGGACCCGGAAAAAGAAGAAAGACTCCGTTTTTTGGTCTCTTCATTCTCCGAGCTCTCCCACCAGCCCGTGGAAGACCGAGGTGTCCGATTGGCCGAGAGCGGCGGGCGTGTCGAAGTCCTTCACCTTCCCAGCATGCATCACCAGCACCCGGTCACAGTCCATGATGGTGTTGATCCTGGAACAGAAGCGTTCGTCCTGAGAACAGGTCTGCAGCTGCAGGGCGGGGCGGGTCAAAGCTTCACCTGTGGGCGATGGTCAGCACCGTCCTGTCCTGGAACTTCTCCCTGATGGTCCGCTGCAGCAGCGTGTCCGTCCTCTGATCCACGCACGCCGTGGCTTCATCGATGCACAGGATCTGCACACAAACACGGCGTTTGATGGGGAACGGCTCAGGTTTGCTACGTTTCTCCATAGAATCTTATGGCGAGATGTAAATGTGCTTGAAATGAATTTAAGCCTCGTTATTTATGCAGAAAATCATTCAAAAATAACAAATATGCAATACATGTTCACGTCTCATAGGTTTAGACCAGAGATCAAGAGGAAACTTTAGTTTTTGCAGGTTTTTACATTTAAACAAATAGAAAAAAATATATATTTCTAGATTTTTTATTTATTTAAACACATTTTAAAAGCACAGAAATATTGAACATTTATGACTGTTTCAATGTAGTCATTTTAGGAGCAGAACTTTATTCATAAAAGTTAAAGAATTTTATTTTTTGCTTGTTTTCCTTAAAATCAAAAGCAAGTTGTTTTGTTTTTGCAGTTTTTACAAACTGGAAATCAAATAAATGTTTATAAAGTGTCAGAGCATTTTCAGCTTCCTGTTTTGTGAAGCCGTTTTCCCACAGCAGCAGCTCAGAGACACAAATAAGGATTTAAACCATAAAACCAGAGGAGAATTCAACAGATAAAGAGCTGCAAGCTATTAAGTTAGAAGCATATTTTAAATTAATTTTGCTTGTAAAAGTTTTTACATTTCCTCACGTTTCAATCTCTTCTTTTAATTACATTTTTTAAATTCTAAGTTTCAATATTTCTCTCAGGTTGACATTGTTACTTTAGAGTTTAAAGCCGTTTCTTTACATGTTCTCTGGCTTTATGGCGGTTTGCCTTTTGCGGTCATTCCTCTACAGAATCGTTAAAATTCACATGAATGTTTGATCTTTGTTTTTCTATTCTTTAATCCTGGAGCATTTTTCTACGACCTTCGACCTTTGAAAATGCTCCCGTCTACCTGAGAAAGGTGGATAAATTGTGTGGGGAAGGTTTTTACAGCCGTAAACATCTGCATTAGCTCTATTTTTACAATCTGGTTCAGCTCTATGCCGTTTTATGGATGTTTATTTTCATATTTCTAGCTTCTATGAAGGAATTTCTGCAACAAACCGGATTTCTTTCAGCTGCTTGATACTAAATTTATATCAAAAACCTAAAAATGTTCCTAAATTTATCTCTAAATGGTGAAGGAGGCAGGTTTTCACAAACACTGAGGACAGAAAACAGTAGATATTTTTGCCCCCTGACGTAAACAACGTCCTCCACTCAAACTGTCCTGAAAGGCCTGATGGGAAAACGGCGCCGGCGCTGCAGCCACAGCCGGACGGACGGACGGACGTCTTCCTGAACCAGAGACCCTGCAGAGATGAGGGGAGGTCCCGTCTGAAGGCGGACTCACTTTAGCCTGGGTGAGTAAAGCTCGGGCCAAACACAGCAGCTGCCTCTGTCCTGCAGAGAGGCGTCTCCCTCGCTCCCCGACCTCCGCCTCCAGACCGCCTGGACGCCGGCGCAGAGAGAAGACGATGTGAGGAGAGGAGAAAACACGGAGAAACCCAAAGCTGAAGGGCTGCTGGGCTCCAACAGAGACAGAAAGATCTCAATCCCTGTTTGCAGACATTAAAGAGGATTCTCCAGCTTTGAAGTTTGATTTTACTTAAGCAGCACAGTCTGGAAGTTTTTGTCTCATTACGAGGAAATTATTATTAAAATGACTCAAAATCATAAAATCTGTTTTATAGTCAGACGCTGTTTTTAAAACTCTATAAATGTCTTTCATATAAAGACCAGCTGGATTTTGGTGGTTTTTCTTCTTTTTCTTCTGTCCTCAATCCTCCAGGAGGCAAATTTAAACCCATTTCTTTCCACCCAAGATAAAGATACTTTACTGTTCCCAGCTTGGGAAATTGGGTTGTTGCAGCGTCAGATACAAACACACACAGTGGGTGACAGAGAACAGATCAACCAGGAGGATAGATGAGACCATTTTCTCATCCAAACTGGATCCGCTCCAAGCAGAACCTTGGAAAAAACCAGAGGAAACCGTTGTTGTTTTTCCAGACCGGTTCAGTAAGTAATCCGGCCTTTGGCTTAATGTGCCAAAGTCAAGTTTTTGGTAATGTTTTTGTGACACCAAAACATGTAGAATTACATAAAAAACTCTCATTAAATGATGAACAGTTTCCTACTTATAGGAAAGGAAAAAGTTCAGATTAGGCTGTCAAAACTTTAAGGCGTGGCCCTGAGAATCAAAAGCTCCGATATGCAGATGATATTGAATTGTTCATGAAAGGTCCTCTGAGTTTTCTGCTCCCTCCATTCGGGTTTTCAGCTTTGACTCTTTGTTTCTTCACCTTCATCATCATCATCACTGCACATGAATGTCTCAACAACAAAACTCACCCATCCTGCCGACCACAGCGGCCAGGTGACACTGGTCCAGGACGTCCAGCAGCTGCTGGTCCTGGTGCCGCCCACACGGGTCCAGGTTCTCTCTGATGGTTCCGCTGAACAGGAACGGATCCTGAGGAATGATGGCCAACCGAGACCTTTGGGGGGGGGGGGTCAAAAGGGTCCACAGTTTAAAAAAAAACCTCGACACACGTTTGACGCTCAGCCTATCAGCTGGTCCGGCCCACCTGAGCTGAGCTAAGCCTACGGTGGCAACGTCCAGCTGGTCCAGGAGGATCTGGCCATGCTTGATCTCCACCATCCGGAACAGAGCCAGAAACATGGTGGACTTGCCAGAACCGGTGCGACCCACGATGCCGATTTTCTCACCGGGCCGCACCAGCAGGCTCACGCCATCCAGAGCGTTGGGGAGGTCCTCCCTGTAGGCCAGCACCACGTCTCGAAACTCCACCATGCCCCGCTCAGGCCATGAGGGGGGCAGCTAGGGGCAGAAAGAGACAGGGGGGGGGGGGCAGCCTTGAAACAAAACAGCCCTGATGATCAATTCAAACCACACCCATCAGAGGGGGCGGGATCTTTGCTGCAGGAACTTCCTGGAGCGAGAAACAGGAAGGAGTTAGTGTAACTTTGCTGAGAATTGGACCAGCAAGGCGACTTGCTGGTCCAAAGAACCATCATCCTCCAGAGGATGCTGGTCCAGGCAGCGCTTTCTTCAAGAGCAGCAACGTTTTGGATCCCAGCAGAAGGAATAACCTGTTAGGTTGAAATAGAACTAAAACAGTTCTGGCTCTCTCTCTCCAAACTGAACGAACCCCTAAATTACATCAGTTTCACCTCTAAGTTGTGACTGTTGTCTATTGGAAGGCTCCGTTAGAACCCTGTGGATGATCTACAACTCATCTTCTGTAAAAAGGTGGTGAGAAAGGCATTGTGGGAAAAGTGGGCGTGGCTGGTCTGACCTGAGCGTTCTGACCCTGCGGCTCGGTCTGCAGGCCGCAGGAGTACTCCTCGGTCCGCTCCACGCTGACCAGCTGCATTTCCGTCTGCGTGAAGCTGGATATGAAGCCGGCCAGCAGAGTGGTGATGGACAGCGCGTAGGACAGGGACAAGCCCACCAGACCTGGAGGAGCACAGACGGTCAACCAGCCACCGCGCCGCTTCCGGCGCGCTCGCCAGAACCAGCCTCACCTGAGTCCACGGAGCTGAGCTGGTGCTGGAGAACGGTGATCACCGCCAGGCTCGTCACCACGGCGACGCCCAGCAGCTGCAGCCGGATCTGCAGCCACTGCATGACTGCGTTGCTAAGAAACAGGCACCTTTGGTTCTGCTCCAGACGGCGAGCACTTTCCTCTTCGAATCTGGAGGGAGACGAAACGTTTTTCCTTTAAAGATCTGAGGAGTTCGTAGTGACAGGCATCTGTTGTTGTCTGGACCTGGCAGAGCTGGCGCTGGCCCGGATGGTCCCCAGCCCGGTGACGGTCTCTGAGAAGTGCGAGTAGACGGGCGACAGGGTGAGGCTGCACAGGCGCTTCAGCTCCCTGGAGGTGTGTCGGTAGAAGTTCTGAATGCGGTGGTAGATGAGAGCCAGCGGGACCAGAGGAACCAGGACCCACGGCAGGCCGTAGCAGACCACCACCAGCAAGCCCAGGAACCCGAAGACGGTGGCCAGCAGGATGTTCAGGTTGAACGGCAGGCTGTCGTCCACCGTGTACAGGTCCGAGGAGAAGCGGTTGAGGACACGCCCCAACGGAGTGGTGTCAAAGAAGGTCAGCGTGGCCTGAGAGCAAAAGCGGAGGGTTTGAGCCCACAAAAACAAGTCTAAAGTCCCACTCGCAACTTTATTAGCAGCATCCTGGTAACATTAGCCAGCCGGTGTCTGAATATTCTGCATTATTATTATTATGATGGTCTGTGGGAACAACTGTCAGAATAAATCCACATTTGGAGTAAAGACAGTTTTTGTCTGGTAGATGCAGATTTCTTTTATTTTGAAATCAAAGACTTTTCTTTTGTTTCTTCCAAATACGTTTGCTTTGCTAGTTTGCGGGTTTCAGTTTAACGGTCGGTGCAGCTGCTTTAAGAAAGTAGCGGTCCGCAGCCCGGGGGGTTGGGGACCCCTAAAGCCTCGTTCCCCCTGAGTGGTCCGGTCTGGTTCAGAATGGTCCAGGAAACCCAGGCGAGTGTTTCCACTCAACCTTAGACCCGGTTAGGGTTACAGAATTATTTATTATTTTATTTTGTCTAATAACCTTCAGCCAATCAACGGGTTTCAACAGTAGCTTCGCCCTAACAGCCCGTTCCATTTTTCTATCAACCCAGAACTAACAGGGGTTCCAAAACTGGTACGGTCGGGTCTGGCTTAATGGGTCCATTTTATAACAAAAAAGCTCAAAATACCAGACCAGACCAAACGGGGCTTAATTTATAGGCCACAGTTTCTGAATCTGCCGTTGGTGGATGCGGCGGACCGCTCTGACACTCGGACCAATCACTCTCGTCTGGTTTCAACATGGCGGCGCCCGTATCAGGAAGCCACTGTGAGGGATTTGACCTCATCAGGCGAGAGCCGCAGGTAAGGCATTGTCTACGGATGACGTCACACCTCCGTTGTTTTTACAGTCTGTGTGACGGACAGATGAAGACGAGTCACGTCTTCAGTGTGGCGCTCTGAGGAGGACGCACCTGAAGGACCTGGTCCAACAGTCTGTCGTGGATGACGGCGGCGGCGCGGACGACTCCGTAGGCGAAGAGGAAGGCTCTGAGCGCCGTGAAGACGGTGTTTGCTGCTGCAACAGAACCGTAGACCGTCAGGAAGAACCGGACGTCCCGGCTGGTGTCGTTGGAGAGAGGAACGTGCACAGGCGGAGCGGAACTGCACAAGAAAAGACTCATTAAAAGAAGGCGGTTTATGCCAGAAATAACAAAACAATCTGTTCTCAAATGGTTTTTTTTGATCATGCAGAAATGAGGTGAAGTCTGAAGGATGCCTACTCTTTCCGTTGTTAATCTTTCATTTGGGGATTTTATTTTGAAAGGATCCATTTGCGCTTAATCTAGCCTCATCATGATGTCGATGTTTTATTTAAATATGAAGTTTATTTTAAATGTTTGCATGTTTCTTTAACAAATGTCTGTTTTAACAAAGAACTGATTTTCTTCTAGTGCAGCTTCTGTGTTTTTAACACAAATTTCAGAAAAATGTTATGAAAATGTCTCATTTTATGTTTGCATTTGGAAAAACCTTTGCAGCTCTTTCTTGTTGTTTTTTGTCCGAATAAAAGAAGAGAAAAAAACTCCTAATTATTCTGACCTTCAGCCGTTCTGGACGACTGACGGTCAAGGTTGTTTTCATAATTCCTCTTTCTGACTTCACCTTTGAGCAAACCCTTCCCCCATCACGTGCTCAACATCTCACCCAAATGTGCACACACCTCCTACATGTGGAAAATGAATTTTGGGCCTAAAAATGATGACATCATAGCGGGAGAAACCATCAGAAAAATATTTTATGAGGTTTAAAAATAATATTTCAAAATTAACGAACCAAACTAAAGCACATGTCAGGGATCAGGCAGTTTAGAAATCATTATGGGATGTCCCCAGGATCTACAGCTTGGCGGCCATGAAACCAAAGTTTCATTGAATTAAGAAAAAGAAGAAAAAAAGAATTTAAACTCCACTCTAGGGATTTCCGGCTATTACCTCCCAAGTCCTTGATTCTCATTGAAAAGCTACTTGGGGGGGAATAAACTGTGGGCATTAGACGTTTGTAGAGCGGCGTTAGCATGGCGGCGTCGCTAAAGTGGCGTCCCGCTGTGGCTCGCACATTTTTATATGGAATATATTGTGAAATGTAAGAACATGAATCGTTGGCTAAAGCTGAACGAGACGACGCGACACAGAATAAGACTACATCAGCAATGTGGGCGTGGTTAAATATGTTGAAACCTTTATGTTGATTTAATGCAATGTTTTCTTTTTCTTCATGTAAAGTTAACATTATGGATATTTAAATATTGCTTGTTGCATTTTTTGTTGTGTAATGATTCTGATTAAAAATACTTCATTTGTATTTATTTTAAACCTTCTGCAGTGTTTAAAAAACATGAACTGAAGTTATTTTTCTAAGTAACTAATTACTTTTAAGATGCTGTAACTGAGTTATTTTTGGGGGATGTAACTAGTAACTAGTAACTCTAAAGTCAGATTCCCAGCGCTGTCAGCTGGTGAACATGTGGGTGGAATCACTTCAGCTGATTGGTTGACTTACAGCAGCCCAGCAGATGAGAAGAGCAGCAGATGAGGGGATGTGACGGCCGATGAAGAGGAGCCGTTCATCCAGCTGGAAGTGTTGCTTCGCAGTGAAGAAACCCAGTAGGAGAGCCACCAGTCAGAGATGTTCTTAGAGGCTGAAAAAAGAAAAAAATCACCACAGGAACGACAGTAAAGCACGGAGGATGACGACTATTTCAAATGTTTTCATCAAACGTTTCTTCCCAAAAGCTGCGATTACTTTCTAATAATGGATGAGTGTCTGCAGAAAATGCTCAGCCTCTCAGCTGTGAGGTTCAGTTTAGAGGCTGACCTTGCATGAGGAGCAGAGACAACAGGACGGAGGAGGCCAGGACCCCCCCCATGGAGGTCCAGTAGGTTCGGTAAACCTTCCACGCCAGCCCGCCCGCCTGCTTCTGCTCGCCGCCCACAGGATCGGAGTCATCCTCAACGCGCAGATCAGGTGGAGAGCTGAGCTCATCGTCTTCGTCCTGTTTGACGCCATCTGTGGACAGAAGAGATCCGGACACAAACGCCGGTTCTGGACCGTTCTTTCCCAGATTAACCAACACGACTGTCAATAAAACCAAAGCCTTTTCTTTGATCTTACCTTTCTTCTCGTCGTCTTCGGTCGCCCTCGTTTTCACCGCCGTCGCGACCAAAGGAAGAATCTCTGCCGGAGTTCCTGTTTCAAAAACAGGTAAGAGGCAAAACCTGATCCTGGATCTGGACTTTGGGATCCTGGGGTTCTAGTGTGAAACGTGCTGAACTTCTCACTTTCTCCTCTCTGAAATGCTGATTTTTTGAGTTTGTGTCATTTTAGTTTTTTAGATTGAAAGCAGACTAAAAGCGTTAACTCTGTGTTCCAAAAGAACGGCCAACAAAGTCCGGATCGGATCAGAACCGACGGCTGGCATCTCTACTCACTATAAATAATATTTAAATGAGGTTGTCTGGCGTTTATTAGGAGTTTCCAAAGTGATAATTGTTCATAAGAAGGCTCCATCAATCAATTCATAATTATGAACTAAGGCTGACTTTTTCAAGGGTTAAGTCAGGCTCAGAACGGAACATTAAACCATCAGGACTCTGAACAAAGTAAATAATTATTTTAGACATTAGAGCTTTACAAATGTGTAATTAATGCTAAGCATTTCCACTAGTGTGAAATAAACTACAGTCTTCTTCCTTTTTACCTCCTCAGCAACAGTTTTTTGTTTCATTTCCTGCTCTTGTCCCAAACTAGGAATAATGAATTATAATTAATCTGTCTGACAGACAAATGACCTTTTGACCTCTGCCTCTCTGCTTGTGTGGAGTGTCTGGCTGGTGGAGTGTCTCTGCAGGGCTTCCGTCTCCTGTGCTCGGGAATTGAACCTTTGCCTGTGGTGTGGTTTCCTTCAGGGTTTTCCTTTATTGTCTAGGACTTGACACTTTTATTAATGCTTCATTATCCATTAAGGCTGTTAATAAACCTTAATTAACTCCCGATTATTAATGCAAATAATTATACTTAATTATATATTATCACTAACAAAGCGACCCTTATTGTAAAAAATACAACCCAGTATGTTAGAGGAGCTATGAAGTATAAATGTTCAAATTAAACATTTGTTGTGTCATAATAAAAATCTACAAACGTAAGCCACATTTATTTTTATCATATGAGATAAAGTATTTATATTTATATATAATTTAATGAGGTAACAGTAAATATGTTCTTTAACCTTTTCTGTTTCTTTAATTTTCATGGTTTTGTGTTTTCTCAATATTTAAAATAAAGAAACAAAAAAGTTTTTTCATTTTGGGTTATAACCTTTTTAAATGATAAGCTTTCTGAGGCAGGTCCATACCCGTTTGGATGATGGTCCCGTTGTCCATGAGGACCACCACGTCCGCTTGGTCCACAAACTCAATGCGGTGGGTGCAAAGGATTCTGGTCTTCCCCTTCAGAAGCTCCAGGATGCATTTCTTCATGAGGTGTTTGGCTACGTCCGTGTCTACAGCGGCTAGCGGGTCGTCCAGGAGGTAGATGTCTTTGTCCTGATGGAGAGCAGAACCGGCACTGAGCAAACATCCTCCTGGAGGCTCAGTAAGAGATCAGTTTCACAGAAATAAGTAGCGTTTGTCATTTTGCATGAAGGAATTACCATGTAAGCAGCTCTGGCGAGGGCCAGCCGAGCCTTCTGTCCACCGCTCAGAGTCACTCCGTTCTCACCCACTTCCGTCTTATCGCCTTTGGGTAGAATCTGCAGCAAAACAGACAAAAAAAATGACTTCATGTGGAGACAATAAAGTAAGAACGAGGCGCCTCCGACTGTGAGGAAAGCCCCACATGGGAGGGATTCTGTGAGAGTCAGGACAGGCTGATCCAGGAAGCCTCCCAATCCTGACTGAGGATTTGCTGAGGCAAAGCACAAGCAGCACAAAACCTCAGAGGGCAGAAGGAGCTTTGCTTCCCTAAACCTGGAGCCGACAGGAAGTGAATCATCCTCCCAATGAAAACCACAACGACTGATAGGAGGTTATTTACTGTGAAAGGGTCAAAACACTGAAACCCGAAGGAAAAGGAAGAGAAGGGGGCGGAGCTAGATTCACACGTCCATCCCAGTCATACAGGGATTTCTTTACGGAGGTTGACAGCTGCTGCAGAGGAGAGACTTTTCAAATCAAGACCCAGCAGGATTTAATCTGAAGAAATGTGTTAAACTCTCTGACAGATTAACTCGATACGATGCCAGAACTAATATGACATTGAGGATGCACAATAAACGCCACATATTAACCAGGAAAAGAAATTTCCTTTGACCATGAACACATCACAGGATGTGTTTCTACTATGAAGGAAAATGATGGTTTGAGTGTTTAAGTCAGGAAACATAAGTTTGAAAATGTTAGCAGATGCAGAAACATTTTCACTTAGGCAATATGCATTAATAAACCTTTTGGTTGATTTTTCTCCCACCGATTTCACATGAAACATGCGGTTACTAAGAAGAAAGTCACTCAATTGGAGTCAACTTCATTAGAGAGATCTTTTTTTTTTGCAGGGAATCAAGGATTTCATACACTGAGGTCTTCTTGCAGTGCGCAGGCCTCAATCACAGCCTGGTAGAAGACGCCGTCGTAGTCTTTTCCAAACAGGATGTTGTCTCGGACGGTGGCGTGCTGGATCCAAGGTTCCTGAGCGGCCAGGCCGAAGCCAGCTTCTCTGTTTGCAACGAACAGCACGCCGCTCAGCCTGCAGGGACGGCACGCAAACCCAGCAGTCGGTCAGATACTCTACACTGAGCAGCTAGAAAAAAAAAAAAGACTCCTGCGTACCGGTGAAGTTCTCCAGTCAGAGCAGAAAGAAAGGAACTCTTCCCACAGCCGACCTTTCCCACCACGACAACCAGAGAGCCCTGAAAGAAGCAGACGATCCTCAGGGTGGACACAGAAAAGCAGCGTGGACGCTGACTTTACAGGTAAGCACAGCTGGTTTCTATAGCACCACGTCAGATAAAAACACACGACGATTCACATCAAATCCAACAGAAACGGGAAACAGTCGTCACTGACGTCAAGATTTAGTCGCACTTCTAGATTTAACAATCAATACATTTAAGATGAAAACATTAAACCGCAACGTCTCCAGTCATGTTGAATTGATATCGTGAAGTAATATTTAAATGAATATTTGGTCAGAAATATTATAATTTGTCTCATTTTCAAGTGTGGAAACGTATGAATAAATAAAAACCTTTACATTATGAAGGGTTGCTTATTTTAACTAAATAATGGTTCTGGTTCATTTGTTTCAATGTTCAAGTTTTGTCATTTCTGTTGGTTGTTTACATGTCAGATAACTGAGTAAAATGATGTTAGAATGAGCTTAAAGCCTCTATTTTCATCTTCTGTTGTACAACAGTAGTGTCTAGTTGTTCTTCAAACTATAGATTTGTATTTATATTTTTCTAATTGGATTCTACACCAATGTAATCATGTTTATGTTTGAAAAGAAAAGAAATGAAATTCAAGGAAATCTGCTGCATCGGGAGGACCTCTTTTGACAAGGAATGGGTTTTATTTTGAAAGGAACATGGACCGAAAAAATATGGAATAAAAAAATTAAAAAAAATAAAAAAATAAAAAAAATAAAAAATGAAAAAAAAAAAAGAAAGGAACATGGATGTACTACTGAACTTAAATTTGTTCTATCTATATACCCAGGCGGTGTCCCACCAAGGTGGGGTAGCCTAGACAGGGCACACATTCTTACCTCCCTCCTTGTGTTCTATACAACTCAATTATATTAGAAATATTGAAAAGCTACATTTTTATGAATGAATAGTTTCAACAAAGTTTATTCTGTAAACGATGTATTGTGACCTGGAGGTTCTTCTCGGGTTCTGCAAAAAACGGGCCCTCCTGTAGCGTTAAACGCTGCAGAACCTCAGACTTAAAGGAAAAGACCAGTTTACTGTTCGTCATGTTTCTACAGAAGCCCAGAAGGGACACACAGCAGCAGCAGCAGCAGCAGCAGCAGCTGCAGCAGCAGCAGCAGCANTCCTCTGGAGGCCGCAGGTTCAGCTCCTCCCTCTGCGGCGCCGTCGGGTCCGGTCCAGGAGAATCCGGCCTGGTTCAGCAGAACCGAGGTCCGAGCGTCTTCAGGAGACACTGTGTGAAGATGCGGCGTCCTTTCAGCGGATTTAGTGGCTCACAACTTCAGAAAGACCTGAAATTTCCCTCGTTTGAGAGAAACTTGTATTTTTCCTCTCATGACATGCAGATTTTTCTCTTTTGAAATCATTAAAATAATTTTTATTTACATAAAAACATGATCAAATTTCATCAAAATTGACAAATTTTGGACAGAATGAATAGAAAAAAACTTCAGTAAAGGACATGTTGCCATGGCAACTGTGAAGCTCTGAGGTATCAGGAGACACTAAAGCTGGACTCCTGGGGGGTATTCCAGAAAGCAGGTTATGCTAGCTCCCATGGCAAGTTTGAGGCTAAGGAAGTTGACAACCTCAGCTTTCGGTTCCAGAAATGGAGGTTTGTTTCAGGGTAGGTCAAGTTGCCATGGCAACTCGTGCTCTGAACATAACCTGGTCTGGAGCAGGTTTAGTTGAAGCTTAGTTTGGTTTCAGAGAGGTGAAGCAGCATGGCGTGTCCATTTGAAGATGATTTAGTGGATGAAGAAGCTCAGATAATACTTTTTCCACCATGAGAGGATGTTAAGACCACATATGGATGCTGGAAAGAGAAACTTTATACTTTGATCTAACTTAATTATTTGCTTCAGTTAAGATAAATAATTGTTTTTGTTAAGTCAGTTTAAAAATAACACATAGTTATCAGACAGTTATTTTACTTTCATTCAAATAAATTCAATTAAGTAGGTGTAACTTTGGTGCTGCTGTTAGATCGGCACCGCAAGGGATTCTGGGATATCATTCCCTTTGCCTGTCTGGACTGATTTGGGTCTAAGTGTGGGTTTTTGACGAAATGTGTTTAGTTGTTTTACTGTGTTTTGCCGAGTTATTTGTCCAGTTATGTTTATTTTTTCTGCACCATGAG
The DNA here is from genome assembly GCA_037389245.1 of Oryzias sinensis. Classification (NCBI taxonomy): domain Eukaryota; kingdom Metazoa; phylum Chordata; class Actinopteri; order Beloniformes; family Adrianichthyidae; genus Oryzias; species Oryzias sinensis. The sequence goes on from CM074490.1 coordinate 37,146,122, forward strand.
TGAGAGGGAGGAAGAGGATGATGATGTATATATATATATATATATATATATATATACGTCACAATGAAAATAAGATCAGAAACTTGTGCGTTTACTTTGTCTTTTCTTCTACTACAAGCAGAAACTCTTTCTTTTGCTGATGATGCAGCCGTGTTACTTTTTTGATGGTCGTATAATCTTCACAGACCGTCATTAAAATCTCAGACTCCGTCTCACTGAAGTGTAGCCTCTCTTTTTTTCTCGTTTCCATGGTGACTCTGGAAATCGGCGATCTATTGAGAATGTCTTCATGTACCTGCTGTGCACGTGCGTTAACCCAGGGTTACCAAGAGGAGCGTACTTACACTAACTCATATCCGGTCTTTTGGAACCGACATACCCAGAGTAAGCAAGTCCAGGCGGATTTCAGCCAGAGTTCAGGGTTAAAGTCAGGGTAGTTTAAACATGCTTCCTGGAATACCCCCCCTGTTTACTGTTCCAAAACCTGATAAGTTAGAAAAAACAGATGTTTGTCTGAGAATAAAATCGTCTTTTTGTGGAGAGAGTCCTCTCACTCCAAAGTTACTAAATGTAATTGAATCTAAAAGCTTCGGAAACTTTATTGTTTCTGACAGGTTTACTGCTAGAAACCTTTAAATAAATCACACGTCTGGTTGCTGTAAAAACTGCCGAAAATAAAAGCTCTGCTTAAACTTCGAGACTGATTTGCAAACATTTCTTAAAAAAAAAAAGGTCAATGTTTGTGCGTTTATGCTCTGAGAGGTTGTAAACAAAAACAGGAAAAACCACCAGAGCGATGAAGCTGCCACACACCCAGGGCGTAGTGAGCCTGCAGATCCTGATTGGTCAGTTTGAAGAAGCGCTGGATCCGTTCCAGAGACACCTTGGCCTCCAAAATGCTGCCGAGCACCCAGGGGAAGGAGTTGAGAGGAATGATCAACAATCCCACCAGGGCGATGGTGGTGAACACCTGCAGGGAAGGAGGCATCATCATCATCATCATCATCATCATCATCATCATCAGGAACAACAATGAGAGCTTCGTCTTCAGGGCCGTGACGCAGAACGCTGAGCTTCTGCAAACATTTTTTTCCAAACCAGCTTCATTTCCACTTCCTGCTACAGATTTAAATCCCTCTTAGGGATTTCAACCAACCGCCTCATGACTCCTCGAGCATCATGGGAAGATACTTGGGGGGGGGGGGGGGGACTCACAATAGTGGCGTTCTGTTGCTCGCATGTTTTTCACTGAAACATGGAGGAAAATTTCAAACGTGGATCGTTGAGTCAAGCCGAACGAAATGATCCCAAACCTCTGCTGCCGAGGAAATCCAAACGTCTAAAATGACATCGACCTGTTTGGCACCGCAACATGACCATAAGATAAGCTGGTTGCTATGGAGATAAAACCAGTTTTTTAAATGAATTTGCTTCATGCAGCTCTGATCTGATATTTTTTGTGACTGTTGTCGTTTAAGCTCAGATGTTAGGATTTTTTTTATCTTCATTTTTGTGATTCGCATGTTGGAAATACATCTCCCAGAATTCTGGAGACTAAAATAACTTCAATGTTATCCGTAATTCTCGGTCCCGTCAGTCTGAAGAGGCGTTCGGGTGCAGAAGGTTTCTTTCTCACACACAGAAACCGATTTCTGCTGAAAACCCGCCGCAGCACGCCTCCCGCCAACGTTCCTACGAGCAGCGCGGCGGCCGGTACCTTGGCGGCGGTCAGCTGGTGCCCCAGCAGCACATAGATCAGGAAGATGGTGATGGAGATGACCACGGGCAGGGCGGCCCAGGTGTACACGCAGACGGCGTCCAGGTACTTCAGGGTTCTCAGGTGGCTCAGCTCTTCTCTGCGGCAGGCCGCCACCTTCTGGCTGAAGTGAGCCTCCCAGTTATAGAACTTGATGACACGAATGCCGAACAGCACCTCCGTCATCAACTGAGGACAATTTAGAAAATAAAATGTAAAATGAAAGTTTGAGCTTTTTCCATTTTTTTTTATCTGCTCTGTTTTGACTTCTTTTTCCTCTTATTTTGTTTTTATTTATCAAGGTTTGGTCAAAGCCCTTTGTGTCTTAAACAGTCACATAAATGCGGTTTGCTTGATAAAAGTCTCACCTTGACGCGGTTGTCTTTGCACTTGAGCATGCGCTCGTTGCTGCGAAGGATGCGGGAGGCCAGGAACTTGTTGAGAGGCACCAGAACCAGAACCACGCAGAGTCCTCCGAGGAAAGCCACGCCCACCTGCAGGTAGAGCAGGTACAGGGTGACGGCGAAGCGGAAGGGCAGGCTCCACAGCTCGTGGAAACTGTTGAAGAAGTTGACCACGCGGTCCGTGTCCGTGCTCATCAGGTTCACCACCTCGCCCAAACTGAAGCCGGCCAGGCTGCAGCTGCTGACCCGCAGGGCTTTCCCGTACACCGCCGACACCAGAGCGGCGCGCGCCGACAGCGCCACCTTACAAACCTCAAAAACAAAAATGTTTCCGAGGAAAGAACCTAAGAGGCCGCTGAGGAAAAGTCCCAAAACACATAAACCCCCAGTCTGGAGCGGGGCTCCTTTTTCCTCCACAAAGTTCACCAGAGTGCTGAGGAGCAGCGGACCTGCGAAGGTCGACACGTTCACCGCCACCTTCAGGACACCGAGGAGGTAAAACCTCAGACCAAAGGCCTTGTTCAACACGCGCAGTAATCCAACATCCCCCTCCAGCTCCAGAACCCCGTGGAACTGGGAGCTTTGGTCGTCTTTCCTGAAGTTTCTGGCAATCGGTTTGGGCCACTGGTCCCCACGGTCCCTGAGCCCGACCCCCCGACAGGCTTCCCAGCACTGATGGAAGTGTCCGCAAACCACGCGGGTCCGTAGTTTCCACGGAAGGTGGTAAACGTCGGCCGGTCTGTTCAGGTCCCCTCGACGGCCTCGTGCCAGCAGAGGGCTCAGCCAAAGGTAGAAGAGCCGCGAGACGCAGCCACTGCCGTCCTCCGCCACCATCTCCCCGGTGGTCGGCCGGCTGCCCCCCGGCTCCACTGCCGAGCCGTCTTCAGCGTCCACGTGCAGCGAGTATCCGGCATCCCTGACGCACGGAAACGCAAACGCCAGGAGGTAAAGGAGAAAGAACAGTGCCCGAGTGGAGGCCAGGACAAATCTGGCCAGATTGAAAGGTTCGGTGAGACTCAGAAAGTCCTCATCGTCACAGTAAAGCATCAATGTGAGGACGAGGTTAGGGACCAACAGAAGAACCATGAAAAACAGGACAGGAGGTCCTCTGGTTCTCCTGTGCGCCGTGTTCAGGAGGACCTGCAGGGCGGCAAAGTGGAGCAGCCAGGCCAGGACACCACAGCCGTCAGTCAGGACGTCCAGGTACATGCGATCCCGCTGGAGGACGGACGCCAGCAGGACATTCGCAGAGGAGAGCAACGCCAGCAGCAGCGCCGAGACCATCCTGAGCGTCCAACCGCACGGAGGACAGGCCTGAGGGACGCTGCATCTGAGAGGAAGGACAACACGTTCACAACGGATGACCTCATCAGAGAAACATGAAACCGCTGACGTTCCTCACTCTACCTCGCAATGCCAAGATAGTAGGCGCTGACGACCGCCATCCCAGCATGAGGGAGGGCCCCCAGGACCAGCTGGGTAAAGCAGGGGCCGATGAGTCCATGCTGCCACAGAGGAAGAGGGTTCTCCGTGTCTGTCTGGCAGAGGCAGGCCAGCAGCTCAGCCAGCGCCGAGTCCTTCATCGCCTCCGATTAGACCGGAAACCTTCTGAAAAAGATCAAACAGAAGCCCAGAATTCCTGTTCAATCCTACGACGGAGTCAAACAGCCACCGTGAAAGAACATAAATAAATATATGAGAGCACATTTGTGATAAGTCGTAACTTTACGAGCAAAAAAAAAACTTTTGAAAATAAAAAGTAAAGCAGATTCAGCGGGATCCTTGAGCAGAGTGACGTCGGTTCAGGCTGAGTTTTTGTACTTTTGCTTCTTTTCTTTTCCTCTTTTCTGCTGGAAAACCGGAACACGACTCTTCCAGATGGCAGAGCTACACTTTGGTCTTTGGTCACACCGGCTTTAGGTTGTAATCGGATTACATTTATGCATTTTGAGAAAGTTCGAGTCTGTTGTTTTATTCTTTTGTGTGTCATCCTTTTAGACTGGGATGAAACGGTGTCGATATCGATTTCTCTGGTTAAACACGTTAGGTTTGATTGTCCCTTAAAAGTTTCAAAAAATAAAAAAATCTAAACGTAACATTTTATTTTTGGAGAAAAAAAAAACTTGTCAAATGATGACTTCAAATTGAATATTAGAACTTCATCCTTGTTATATTTTTAAGTTGAAATAGTTTTCCACAAAAAGCGGACTATTTAAAATGCCGTGCTCGGCGTTGTCATGGTAACGGCTCCAGCCCTGCTCTCGCCACTTCTTCTCTGAGGGAAGCGATCGTCACGAGAAAACAAACAAAACATCATTTTAGCAGGACAGTTCACCTCTTCCCAGATGATGAAGCAAAAGTTGGTTTTAAAGAAACAAAGTCTAAAGAGTTTTCCCTCTGCCGTCACTTCCTCGTTGTTACATTTCCTCCTTACCTTCCCGCTTTATTATTTATTTATTATTCCCGCTTTCCCTGCTGCTTCATCCCAGTCTTCAAAATGATCAAATTCACCAAACTGGTTAAACAAAAAAGGTTAAAAATCCATCATGTGTTTTCTACTGTCTGCTTGCTTTTATTTTATTCTAAAATTGTTTAAGATAGAACAAAATCCCCCGTGGTGATGTAAAAGTAAATTTAGAAGTCTATAATAATAATAATAATATAATAATAATAATTAACTTTACAAAGCCACTTTTTTTGTTGTATTTTGATCTTACACTGTGACGAAAAGGTCACAAATTAAAATGAAAATAGATTACAATAAGGCTGACTGCAATTATTAGGTTAAAAATATTTAAATATAAAAATAGATTACAGGTTAGGATTAAATAATTGGAAAACTGCACGACATTAGCTTCTTAGACCTTCCCTTCTTACTAGTCTATAGGTCTTTACATTTACCAGTGTGTTCCCCGTCAGCTGTGCACATCAGGAAGGTTGTTGGTTCTCTGGCTTTGGGGGCGGTCCTCTGTGCTGACTCTGGCGGTCACCTCCTCATGCAAACCCAGTGACGTTACTCCGTCTTTAACTTGTTCCACGCTGAGACAAAGTTCTAGTCGTTATTGTCAGTTTGGAGGAAGTTGGTTTGCTGCCAGATCCAGAGTCCGAGGTGAAGGACAGCAGCTCACGCCGGGTGGGGGATTTCCTGACACAGCAGAGGCGGACGAACAATCCGGGAGTCCTCGAGGCCGACGAGGAGGGGGCTGGACTCACTCTGACGGCGTGGAGCGGCGCTTTTCCACGACGTCATGAGGAGACGACTCCTCCTTGGTCTCCCAGGCAGAAGCAGAGGAGGAGAGTCCGGCAAGAAAGGTCCTCAGGGACAGCCAGAACTCCTACCCTGGAACAGAAGAAAGGTCGTAAACATGAAGACATAAATCAGCTGGAACATGATTTTATTCAACGATGTCGGAGTGAATCTGAGCCCCTTAAACACTGTTGGACACAGCTGGAGCAAAATGAGTAAAATGAAAGGAAAAAGAATCACGATAAGTTTGGCCGTTCAACCGGATTATAGTCACGTGTATCAAATATGTGGCTTTGTGTACCAATGTGTAAAATTGTATTTGGTTGACAGAAGACAATAGGAAGATTTTGAACAATTTATAAACAATAAAGCACAAAATTCCTCATTTGTAAAATAGTACATAATATTCACTGTCTCTTCATTGCTCCCTTTTTGTGTGTTTATAAGCAGTTAAAATGATACAATGATCGTTGAACAAAATAGCTTCTGCTAAACTCAATCTTGACTTGTTTGCCCTTTAAAAACTGATTATCTCTGCTCGTGCTAAGATTTCTTTTAGATTTTTAAAAATGTTTTTACGCTATAATGTGTGGTTTCAATTATTCCCCCAAAATAAGCAAAGCTGTCAAAAACAAACTGAGTTAGCTTAACCTGATGTAAACAAATCAAGTTAGCTAACTTGTTAGCTAAATAGGACAAACTGCTTCCTCGGTTAATCTGAGGCAACAATTAAATTGATATTTCATGTATATTTAAAAAAAAGGTAAATATTAATCAGCTTTAGTCAGAAATGTAAAAAAAAACAAACAACAAATATAGGTTTAAAAAGAAAAGCAACCTTCGAAATTTTACCGGCTCTGAATTTGTTGACAGGAAATACGTCAACGTTACCGGTGACGACGCAAAGCGAGCTTTTCAAAATAAAACCTACGAACTGAAGGGTTTTCCGGAAAGCAAGGTTAACTTACTCTGACTTTAACCCGGAACTCTCGGTTAAGTAACCCCAAGCTAGCTTACTCTGGGTATGTCGGTTCCGGTGTAAAACACCGATTATCAGTTCGGACTATTAACGTCCTCGCGGTCAACCCCTGAGTTAACGCGCGTGCACGGCGGCCACAAAAAGGCGTTTTCAACGAATTGCCGATTTCCGGAGCAACAATGGAAACACGTGGAGACAAAAAGAGAGCTTCATACTTCAGTGAGACGGAGTTGGAGGTGTTAATGACGGCGTATGAGGAGTATAAGCCCGTCTTAACCAAAAAAAGTAATACGGCTGCATCAGCAAAAGAGAGAATTTCTGCTTGGCAACAAATAACGGACAGAGTCAACGCGTGAGTTTCTGATCTGATGATTTCCTGTTTCATTGGGATGTAAAGTGTTTTTAGGACAAAAGGACAAATCTGTAAGGTGTGGTTTTGTTTTATCAGGTGTAATACTCCTGGAACCAGAAGAACTCTGAGCCAAGTCAAGATGAAACACAAAAACATTCTCCAACAAGGTCATTTAATATCCAAACTCAACTTACCAACATATTTAAGTCAATATTCCGTGTAATGTGGTTGTTTATGTAGCCAATAGAAAAAAGGCTGAGGCCCTTAGAGCAGGTGGGGGCCCTCTGTCCCTCACCCCGGCCGAGGAGCTGGATCTACCCCTGAAAGGAGAACCACCCATTGATGGGACTCCAGGGGGCAGTTCATCAGACTCTGCTACAAACACAATGGCCTTAGTCAAATGTATAGGTGGGTACATCACAGGATTTTACTGTTCAATAAAGAAATCACCATTTGAAGGAGGCATTTGGAATGCATCTTAGTCATTTCTTCAATGTTTTGTGCATTTGTACTTTATATTACTGCATATGATGATGTATACTGCTTTTCCTGTCTTATTGCTTTAATTGCAGATGCTGATGGTCAGTTCGTATTAATGGAGCCTCCTGCATCACTACACTCTGTCAAAATTGTAAGTGATTATTGTCTTTAGATCTTTAGTTTTCTGTTTGGATCAAGCATCTTCCTCACATATTGACACTGCAGGATGAAGATGAAGATGAGGCCGCTTTTGCTGTACGGGAACTTGACTCTTCGAGACCCATGGAGGTACATGATGCCCCCATTGCAATTTTACAGAACATTGCTGGGGCGGGAGCTGCAGATCAGGGTCGGTGTACCTCCACCATGAATCTCGGCGATGTAAGAACATCCCTGCAGCTACAATTTCTCACGTTTAATATTTGCAAACGTCTAATTCCAACGATGTGGAACTACTTTGTCGTTGTAGCTGCCTACCACAGAGCTGCATAAAGTCCATCTTCTACGGCAAATAAAAAAATGTGACCTTGAGATGGACCTAATACAACTCAATGCCAAAAAGACCCGCCTAGAGATAGAATTGCTGGAGCGTCAGCTTAAGGTGAGAAACAGTTGGTGAATATTTCATCTGTTGAATGGAGGATAAAGCAATAATTTGTATTTTTATTTTATTGCAGCAAACAAAGAAATAAAGAGAACAATCCGCCTTTGACTCTTGATTTTCTTTGATATATATAATTGTGGATAATCATGTCCTGTACCTCCCTGCCTTCTCTGTGGTCAGCTGAGTTCAATGGGGCGTCCGCTTGGCCGTCTTCGAGAGGGGGCGGGGCTAAGAACGGCACATTCAATTTATTTAGATAGCCCATCATTTACAACAGTCGTCTCAATGAGCTTCATAGCCGTGTAATAAACGTGAATCCAATAGGTAATAGCTGAACAAAAACCGGGCATCTCTGCCCTTAGATTCTGCTTCTCAGTGAGGAAAGGGGGGAGAAACCTCAGGGGTGTCCACATGAAGGAGGGATCCTCCCCCAGGACGGACAGGCGATGGACCAGAACTGGTAGAGAAGAATTAACGTATCTAACTCTACATGTTTAAAGTCCAGCACATGAGCTTCATCCAGATGGAACTGGGGGGCGGCTGGGGGCGCGAGGCGATTGGTCCACAGCCAAGTGCAGGAATCCGGAATCTCTCTCCCCCCTCAGAGGGACGATGCATGAATCCCACTGCACCAAACGGAGGCATGGAGAACTGAATAAGCTATGGAGGGGAGGACAGGACCCCGGTGACCATACGTACCCCAGCTTCTGGTGAGGGTTCAGGTCAGGGCGAGGGGGGATGGAGGGGAGTGGTCTGTGGGTACAGTCGTGGATGGATTGTAGTGCAGACGGGATCTGGAGGTCCCATCAGAATATTTGTGTGGTTGGATCAGCTGTAAAGCCACATGTCCCCTCTGGCCTGACCCTGAACTCTGACCTTCAGGACGCCTATAGTCCTCTCCAGTCTGAACCGTGTTCTGCTGTGGGACGGCTTGAATTGTGTCTGTGGACCAGGCTGAGGTGTAATCAGACAAGGAGACCCCCCGCCCCCCAGCAAGTAACCATTGAAATGTTCTATAATGGGAGTTTATTGTATTATATGCATGACAGTCGTTGTATAGAAAAATTGTTGAAATTTGGGGCACAATGACTCCCCATAAATTCTGGCATCACAAACAGACCCGGGCCATTTGGCTTCAATGTTTGTGACGAGGTGGCTGGCATCACTTATGACCTAGATGGTGGGGAACAGCAATCAGTATGAGTAAGACACTTAAGTTTACTACATTGCTGTACTAGGAATGTGTGTTCCATCAATCCCATTTGGGAACCCTGAAATGGAAGGACGTATAAAATAAATAATCAGAATTTTATTTTAATTTTTTAAACCACTGGAGGGCTCCGTACTTATCAGCCTCTCAGGGCGGGAAAAAGTTTGATCTGAGCTTCTTCATCCACCAACATAACACCAACATCACCTGCTCCAGACCAGGTGATGTTCAGAGCCCGGGTTGCTATGGCGACACATACCTCCACTTTTGGAACCGAAAGCTGAGGATTTTCGCTTCCTCGTCCTCAAACCTACAGAGGGAAGCCGGACAACCTGCTGTCAGGAGCGGGGGCCCAGATCCTTCACAGTCATCATTGAATCATCATTCCAGGTACGTTGGAATCAGAAAACAAAAAAAATGAAAAGGCCACGAAAACGGTTTGAGTCTTTTATTGAGGAGGTGATGGTAGAAAAGGGGCGGAGCTTATTCTAGCACCTTTGAGTCTTTTATAAAATCGGCTGCTGGTTTTAGGTCTTCTCCTGATAAACACCGGGGGGGAGGGGGGGGGGGGGCTGTGTGACAGTATATAACAGTACCATTTAATACACAGAAACCAAGCATTAGAAATGCCTTCATTTGGGGGGAAAAATAAAATGAAAAGCCCACATTTCTAATCACACGGTCATTTTACAAACTGTAGAACGTGGGGTTTTAAGTTAAAGGCTTAAAACATAACTTACAAATGTTAACACTTTGACTGGGGGGGGGTACCGTTAAATACTGGGTGTGGCTGTCTAAGGCATCTTTCATCCAATAGAAAAAGGTAAAGACACCTTATAGAAAGCAGGAATGAAGCTATACAATGTCACATTATTTTATTTCTTACAAACTGTACACGTGTTTTCCTTCGAGGCCGGCTGCCCAGCCTGAAATCTATGCAGCTTAATTAACTTTATTCTACATACACCGTGTCACTTGACACACACTATTTACATTTTCAAACATGAAAAGCATAAATATGAATTTGTTTTCCGTCCCAATGCCGTGGCACGCCTCCAGACAGTCTATTTAATCCAAATAAAGAACAAAAGAGGAGCCGTCTGGGCTCACAAAGCACCTTAAAAAAGGCGTGTTTGTGTTTTTGGTCATACGTTTCTAGCATAAACCTAAGAACGGAGATGCAGACATTTAAACTTCATCTTGAAAGCGTGAGCAGCGGGGAGCTGCAGAGCTAAAAGGGAGTTGGGGGAACTTTCACCCAAAAATAAAAGTCTGTTCAAAGGTTCTTCAGGCGACTGACACGGATGAGATCAGCGGGTTTTCTGTTAAAAACACAACAGCACAAAGCTGCTGCTCTGTGATTCAACAGGGAAACCTGTCAGGAGTCGACTCTGCATCAGAGCTTCAACAAAAAGAAAGAAAGACTTTCTTCCTCTGTTTGCATTTTGTGAAATGATTGTCAGATAGACAAAATAATTAGTCATTCACTCGTGTGCAGCAACGTACGACTAGACCAGAAGAAAATGCTGCTCAACAACTTTGTTTTTTCAGTACATCATTTAAAGCAAACTCATTTCCGTAATTTCTTTATGGAAAATACTTCCTTTCTAGAACATACAGTCTAAAAAGTCATTGCCAGTTTAAAAACGTGAATAAATACATACATGGTTATTACAACAGAGTATTAGGGTCACCATATATATATATATATAAATATTTATGAGAAAAAGGCAAAATTTTACAAGAATAAAGTTGTATATTTAGGATTTTAAAAGTTACAGTTTTACAGCAAGGAGAAAGTCTTTCAAAGCTTCGAAATAAAGTTGTACTCAGATCAAAATAAATTCATTAAATTCTACAAAAAGTAAATTCCATTTAGTGAGATTCCATCGTCAACTTAACAGGTAATTTCCGATAGTCTTTGTTGAGATATTTGAACACTTTATTATCAAGAAAGCAACATTTTCCTTGTAAAATTACAACTTTATGAAGCATACGTTTACCACTTTATTCTTGTAAAATAGTTACGGTTTTCCCTTATTTAGCTGTGATGGTGGCCCTAAGACTCCATCGCAGGTTATTGAAGAGGCCCGAATGTTTTAGGGTAAATCCCTCCAACAGTCTGAAAGTAAATCAAGTCAAAAGATTGAAAACATATCAGTACAAACGACTTGAGACGCCAAGCACACCTGTTTGATCCAGCTAGCAGCTTTCCCACAGAAAAATGTTACTTTATAAACAGTATCATGGAAAACCTTCAATATACTACACTTCCCAGAATTCAACTCACCAGGAAGCTTCTCAGAAACTGATGTGTGGTGGTGATCAGGTTTCCTGTTTCTATTGTAGGTCTCCGTTTTAAAATGTGAGTTCATCTCCTCCTCAGCTCCAAAGCTGCTACTAAAAGTCTGATTCTGACCTTTAACCTCTGCAGATGGCGTCCATGTGTCATGTGACATCACATTTTGGGCGTACATCATCCAATTTGTTTTTTTCTGGGGCCCTGTGACTGTGCCTGTTAGCTGAAATGGAAGTCTGAAGAGGTTATTAAACTACACCTCCCAGAATTCCACTCAACGTGTAACTTTTCAGATTGGATGTGCGCAAAAAAGTTCGGCACATTTCTTTTAGTCATAAAAACCATTTAACTCAAAAACTAAAAACCCAATGGAGTAAGAAAGTGAGTTAATCTCATCTTCAGCTCCAAAGCCGCTTAAAACGTTTGCTTCTGACCTTTGAGTTACTTTTCCATGATCGCAGGTGAAGATGTGGATCCAGCAGAACGGTGATTTATTTATCTGTAAAATTAGTTTCAAATTCAACAGATAAAGGGTGAATCCAGAGCTGAATCTGCACGTTTTGTTGTTTTAGCCTCTTTATAGTTTGGAGTTAAACAAACCACTGAAGCCGGAGTTTGGGAAACGTCCTGGATTCTCCAGCGCCGATGTCTCCGTTTTCCACCTTCACACAAGGTTATAGATCTTTTTTCTTAAATGGAGGGATCGGCATCAGTGCTTGAAGCCACGCCCCCTCATTAACATAAACACAGTCGTGCCAGTTCTGCACATTAAAACACAAAAAAAAGAAAAGAAAGATAAAGCCATGTGAAGGACTGGATCCGTTGGAAAAAAGACTTCTTTGTACACCACAGCAGCGTCCTGGAGCAGCAGAGGGGGAGCGGGGGGCTTAAATACCAGTTTGTCTGTTTTTTCCACATCAGGTTGAGTCAGGCATACCCACCCACCCGGCTTTCCTGTAACAGTTCTGTTCTGGTAGAAGCCGGGCCGGGCTCACAGGTTCTTGGTGTTTATGTGAGTCTTGTAATGCTTGGTCAGGTGGTCGCTCCTCATGAAGCGTTTCTGACACTGGCTGCACTCGAAGCGCTTGTCTCCTGAGGACGACAACAGGCAACGTGAGAGCCAGGCTTTGGTTTGGCAAAGCGCCGGCAAACGAATGAACATCGCTTCATAAATCTGCAAAAGTAGGCCAGGTCAAAGGAAGACAAATGTAATCGTTCCAGTTGGTCAAAGCTGTACGAGGCTCGCAGGTGGGCCGCACAAAATATCAGGTGAAGTAGACGCAGGCGTGTTGAATTCAATTCAATTTCAATGGATTTCATTCTATTTTACTCTAAAGAAAATTAAGCTTAAAATGGCATTTCTGCTCATTTCTTTATTCAAATTGTTGTAAATCAGGAGCGGTCTTTCTGTCTGATGAATTCCTGCCGCTCTGCAGAAACTATGTCCTAGAAAAAATAGATTGGAAAATAGACCAAAGATGATGGGAATGGGATTTGTTGCAGAAATGCAACACAGGACAGGGTCTTTTTTATTTAAACATCATAGTCATTTTCGTGATATTTTCCATGTCCACAGTCTGTCTTTCTATATTTGCTGACTTTTTTCTTTAAATAAAATGATGGAAGCAGGTTTTTTGTGTTGCCCGGCAACAGGTGATGGAAACCACTGTAGTTTCTAAGAAGCCTTCAAAACGTTTGCGTGTTTGTACGCACCTGTGTGCGTCCTGGCGTGCCGCTGCAGCTCGTCGCTGCGCGTGAAGCGCTTCCCGCAGTAAACCCAGTTGCAGACGAAGGGCCGCTCCCCCGTGTGCAGCCGGACGTGAGCTCGGAGCAGCGAGGTTTTCCTGAACGTCTTCTCACAGCCGGGAACGTGACAGATGTGTCTCCGTTTGCCCACCTCGCCGGGCCTGCAGAGGAAACGCACAGAAATCACATCTGCTCTGAAAAATCCCATTTCAAACTCAATGGTGGCTGAAATATTACACTGCTGAGATGCAAGGGAGTACATTTAGCAAAGAAAAATATAAAATAAATGCTTTTTTGGTTTAAAAGGGCAGAAAGATGCTCCTTCTGCTTCTCTTCACGTGTTGTTGGGACACCAATACATGTTTTTTTGTAACTGTAAATAAAAGAAAATCCTACAAAAAAAATTTCAAAAAGGATTTAAGAAGCATAAATTATAAAGGAATCCTGTTAAAAATCCTCACATAATCTGTTTAAATTAAAGGTTGGGGTTTTGCTGCAGTTCTTTTCTCTTTTGAGGAACCTTTCAAACCGCAGACCTGCGGTGTCCTCGGCTGCGCAGACTCACCTTTTGTCTGCGTCTTTGCAGTTGGGGCAGGTGCAGGCCATGCGCCGCTTTTTCTCCCCGGGTTGACTGGGCAGCTCCAGCGTGAAGGTCTGTTCTACCTGGATGGCCGACTGACCCTGGGTGGGCGCCAGCTGCAGCCCCCCGCCCTGCATGGTCTGAACCGTCAGGTGCTGCTGGCCTGACGGGAGCAGAAATCAACACCGGTTGCAGTCAAGGAGCATTTCCGGGGCGTTTTAGCCGAACGGGTGATGCTGCAGCAGGTAAATTCTCCTTTTCACGTCCCTCAGCGTGTTTGGGAGAAAGAAATACAACCTTAAAGCTCGCTATCTAATAGTTTATATCTAGAGGTAAAATACTGCAAATATTTTTTTTCAATTAGCAAAGCGTCAGCTGACAGGAAACCTACGGTGGTGGGCTTTTCACAATAAAACAGCATAAACGGCTCACACTTAAATGAAGACACTGAGATAAAGAGAATGGACAGAAATTAACAGCAAACGTCAGCGACAGAAGGTGTGAAACAAGAGCGTTAGACGTTTTCCCGTCACTCAAATATGTTCTAAACTGCAGATGTTGTTTGGATTTTGCCCCGTGTTGAACCGGTACTTTTTGAAACTGTTCTGGTTTCTTAACGGTGCTTCAAGAATCACAAGACACGCCCAATTTTCTCCAAACGCCGGCCTCACGACGAGCATTCAAGCGGCTGAGTCTAAAAGCGCGTCTCAGACCAGCCGGAGGCGGTGAGGGGCGGAGCCCCCATGGGCGCTCACCTCCCGTGTTGGTGATGGTGACGGGAACCCCCTGGACCTGGACCCCGTTGATGCTGATGGTCTGGACCGCCTGTGCCGCCGACGGGAGCTGGGACGCGTTGAAGGTGATCATTCCACCCGCCGGGGCGATTTTCGCCAGCGTCCGCTCCTTTTTCCCCGCCGGCTTCTTGGCGCTGGCTGACGGGGAGGTGATGGCGGGGGCCACCGAGGTGGTTGGGGTGGTTGCCGTGGAAACGGACTCCTGGAGCTGTACGGACTGCCACTCGCCCGTCGCTGTCTTAAAGATGATCTGAATAAAGACACGTGAGGTGAAATCTAAAAATGAGATTTGGAATTTAACCATTAAAATTCCTTTTTCTAAAATGCATAATTGAAACTGTTGTTACAGCTTTTTCCAACAGGAATGTCATGTATGTCTGCAGCTAAGAGGAATAAATAAAAAAGCTTTAAACTGCAAAGAACTATATATTTATGAATGGAAACTTTTTAAAAAAAAGTTTGACCTAATTTGTTGTTTTTAACCAGAACATTTGACAAAATAAATCAAAAAGCGACGCTGCTGATGGAGCATAAATATTTGCATCCTCAACGATGGCTGACTCTTCTTTATACAAACAGTAGAGTAGAAAATACATTTTCAAAATAAAGTGTGGGTGACGGGTGGGATTTTCAAAGTAAAACTACCAGGTGTTTACGCCGGAGGTGCTCGTTACTTCAGACGCCGGTCTCTAGTCGTGGCCGGGCGTCATGAAGACACACCTCCCACGCGCTCTCGTGCAGACGCCGGGTGTCTGTGCCGTTTGTGTCAGTGTGGCGACGGCTGAGACACGGTCATTCGGTTTGGCGTTTAAATTCCGTGAGGTGGCAGTCGCCAAAGAACGTTCTGGTGAGGAATCTGCACGACATTTAGGGGCGTTTCTTAGAGCGGCGCGAGCAGATGGAGGATGTTGAGATGACCATTTCCTGGTGGAGAGGCAAAGACGGCGAGCGACGAATTAACAAACTGCTTTGGGCGTGAATTATTGAGTGAAGGCGGAAAGGTGGGCGTGTCTCCAGGAAGGCGATCCACGTGAAAGCCAAGAGGATTTTTGATGCCTCAAAGAGAAAAGAAACGTCCACAGCCAGAGATAATCAGAACATCATACAATGTTCTCATCCTTTCAGTGAATCCTGAAAGGTTCATCTAGTGTTGTTTTCTGCATTCTGTGACCCAATTTCACCGCAAAATGAACCTGTTAGCCGTCGCCGTTCTGTCTGGGATGGACAAAGCGGCAGTTTCCAATCGTCTCTGATAAATGCCGGCTGACAAACTAAAGGCTGATATACAGTGGTCGACAATTTGACATAAAAAAATACTGATTTGAAAGTACGATTGTTAGGAAAATCTCTCAATACTGTGATGTCATGTGACTGCTAGCGTGTGGAGAAGTCGTACCGAAACATGTTGGTAAAATGATCATCTAAAGTTTGGGGAGTCTTTTTTGGGTTTTTTCACTAAAGATGAAAATATTTAATTTGTAAATCATGTTTTCTGTTAAAAACTCTGCAGTGAGTTTAGTGTATGGGCTGTGAGGGTTTTCTAGTTGTTCCATTTCTATGTAGCTGCTGCAGCTGCATCTTCTTGTCGTCGATCTATCTGATCAATCGGAACTTTGAGGATGGAAAAACGGTGGAAAACATGTTCAGGATTGATCCAAAACCACAGTGATGTTTATGTTTTGTTTATTGCTGAAGTTAAGCAGGAAGTTGATAGAAAACCTTCTGAGTGTGACGTTTGATTACTGGGGGAGCAACAGCTCATGGCTGGTCAATAGCCACACGGTTCAGAACACACACCAAGATAAAAGTGCAGCGCTGGCCACACGTATTTCAGAAATGGCGTGCGAATGGTCACTACCACAATTTAATGTCGTCCTGAGGCGACCCCAAGTGTACGTCTTTAGACATATAAATACGTCTGACCATCAGATTCAGAGAAAAGGCAGCTCTGGACTGACTTTTGGCAGATACCTGTGTAGGCGTCGGCTCTGTTGGAGAGGTTTGCAGGTTTGGAGAGACCGGCTGTCTTTGTGGGACGGGGGGCAGAGTGGCCGAAGCAGCTTGAACCACCTTCAAGGCCTGCTGGGGAATCTGGACCAGCTGCGAGTCGGCTTTGGGCTGGACCAGCTGAACCTGCTGCACCACAGCCGGCTGACCGGGACCTTGGACAATCAGCAGGTTGTTCCCCGCCTGCAAAGACAGAAACATCGCAGATCCAGATCCAGATCCAGATCCAGATCCAGATCCAGATCCAACAAGTCTTCAAGAAACCAGCATCCTGCAGCAGGCGGCACAACGTTCCTTGTGACTTCCTCTGGTCGTCTCAGTTCCGGGGCGTTTTCAATGTTTCTTTTTAAGTGAAAATCTCTGCATCTATGAATCTTTTTTACCGCCATCGTGTTTTCTAAGCCTGCGTCGGGACTGTTTTAGATGTTTAGCACCAAATAAAACCCAAACGATGCCCTCCCCCAGTGAAGTCCATCTTCTGCCGCATCGCAGACGCACCTGAATGATGTTGTCACCAGCCTCGATCAGTATGGTCTCCATTTGGTCCGGAGTCGGGGAGGCCGCCTGCGTGGGGGCAGGGGGCGGAGGCTCGGCCGGCAGAACCACCTTCCTCTTCCGGCCCCGTCGGCCCTTTTCAGGAGCCGTGAGGGAAGCCTGCGTCTCTGTGAGGATGGGCGCCACGCCCACCTCGCCGGTGGCCACGTTGAGTGGAAGCGTGTGGCCGCCAGGCAGCTGCACCACCGTCGCAGAGGCGGCCTTTTTTGCCTTCAAGGACGGCTTGATGGCTACCGTCTTCTGCGGCGTGACTGGAGCGGCGGCGGCCGGCACGGTCATAGGAGCGGTGATGATGGCCTGGTTGGTGCCTGGAATGAGTTGGATCTGACCCCCCTGTGGCATCATCTGGATAGTCTGCGGTCCCTGGATCTGCGGCACCACCTGGTACTGGATGTTAGCCGGGCCGGAGCCGCTGGAGCGGGAAGGACTCTGCTGGATTGTGAGGACGATGGGGCTGCCGGGGGCGCTGGAGCCCAGGCCGGCGGGGAGCTGGATCACATTCCCCTTAGCTGACAGGAAGCCCATGTTTTTGGGAGGAGCTGGGGCTATGGGGGCCGGCTTTATGGGGAGGAGCCTGCGGGGTTGTGGCTGCGCCGGCGGAGAGGTGACGGGGGCCTGAGCGGCGGGAGGGCCGATTTTACTGCAGGTGGCCGCCAGCAGTGCCAGAGGGGACGGCTGGGTGTCCTGCTGTGAGAAACAAACACCTCCGTGAAAACCAGTTTCAAAATAAAAGCCAAGCGGCTAAATAAAAGCTCAACGGGGGGTTACACAAAGGTGTTACTCCACCTGTAACACCTTTGTGCTCCTCTTTGGTCCTCAAGCAACAGGGTGAGAGTTTTCTACATTCAAACAAACCTGGACCAATCTGGATCACACTACCTCTCTGTGTTTTGTCTTTACACCTGAAAAACGATCAAATTCATGTTTTGACCAAAAAAACGGAAACGATGCTAAAATGAGATCCTTCTAGGGAGGCTGAGATGATCAGATCGTGAACAAGAAGATGAACTGATCGCTTCCTTTTCTCAAAAAAAAACCAATCCAAAACCTATTTGGTGTAAAGTAGATATAAGTAATTTAGACTAAACAAAAATGAATGAATGAACTTTATTATTACACTGCTGAACTGTACTGAATGTCACTTCCTGCTGCTGACATAAGATTTTCCCATCGTGGGATAAATAAAGTCTTATCTTATCTTATACTGGTTTAAAAACATCATCAGGGCACCAAAGTACTACACAATAAAAAAAAGAAAATAAAAAACTTTGAGCAAATTATGAACAAGTATTAAAATTACAGCATAAAACTATACAGGGAAATAAACTATATGAACTAGTAGGAGAAGGAAAGCTAACATGGACGACTGAGTATTACAAGCTTTTCAAACAGATGTTTCAAACTGCTCAGATGGGATTTCATGTGCCGTTCTGGAGGTAAGTTAACAGTTTATGTGACTTCAGGCTGTCAAACAGAAACTATGTACGTTTGACACATATAGCATGGACGGAAATTGGATTATTGTGTGTGATTATTGCGCTGTTTATATGCAATTCATTAGTGATTTGTGCGTCACTTGTATCATTTGAACGTGACATGTGCGGCGAATACGCGATCTAAAAGTTATACTTCGATGGTTTGAGCGAGAAAAGTCTGTAAGACAAACGTGGAACAGTCGTGGAAAGACACACATTTGTGTGGATCTCACAAAAAAATCACTCGCAATTGTTTAAGATTAACGTAATAATTGTGCATAAACTACGTAAAATAATCGTAAACTGCACATTTTCTCAACCAACCAAAATGTTGACAGCTCAAATTATCAAATTAACGTCTAGAGCAGACGGCTGAAACCCTCGACGGATGACGAACACAAGAAACACAAATGAATGACGTATATCATGTGAAAAATGCACAAAATGTACATCGTGCCTCAGAATTGTGAGTTTTTACATCATTCATAGATTTGATGAATCTGTACTGGAGTAAAGAAATATATATTGTAAATTGTATCTTTTTCTTTCTTTTTACTTATTTATTTTATTTTAAACGTATACTTCTTTTATTTTTCTTCTCCTGAACAGACACGAGAGAGTAAGAAACGGAATTTCGATTCATTGTATGTGATGCACATGTGAAGAATTGACAATAAAGTTGACTTTGAAAAGGAGGAGCTGACAGGATTTCTGCTTGAATCCACAGAAAATATTTCACTTCAAGATTTCTGACAAAAACAAACAATATTATTGATCAGATATAAAAACTTTGATACTTTTGAATTTCTCTGGTTTCCAGACTGAAATCAGCAACAATAACAGAGTAAATCTAATGCTAAAAAAGGAAAAACAAACAGAATGGGGGGAAAACTGACACTTCATGGAGGTCAGAAAAAGTTTTTGGAGAAAAACCTTTGAGACACGAGAAAATAAAAACTTCTCAAACTTCTGAATATATCCTAAAAAATAATCCTTCACTGACGGGAAACGTGAATGACTCATTTCCAGATAATTTACGGTATGTAAAATCAAAGAAAAATATTTTTAGGACAAAAACTGACATGTTGAAACTGATCCACATTCAGAAATTAGAGACGGCTCACTGCTAAATGATCCTCACCAACAAGCTGTTTAAGCTGCTTATGCAAAAGGGCAGAAACCACACCACACAGTGTGGATGGAGGTTTGTGCTGGAAACTCTGGTCCAGTAGAACCTAACGGGTTCTGTGGTTCTCCACAGAGAAAAGCAATAAAGCTTTAACCAGCACTGCAGTGCTGTTGCAGCGACTGATGGACACAGAGGTGGAGAAAGTGGTGTGGATGTGGAAAGAGACGGGAACCAAGGGTGAAATTCAGACTTTGAGTCTGAAGAGAGACAACACTGAAGCTACTGAAGAACAATGAGAAGCTGTCGGTCTGAGAGGGATGGAAAAAGAAGGAAGTTAGTAGTTTAGGAAAGTTGGGAAGGAAGGAAATGTTAGGATTCAACTAGAAGGAGCTGCATTTCCAGAAGAATATGCAGGGTTGATGCTGTATTGCTGAATGAAAATGAAACTTGAAGGGTAATAATTGACAAAAAAAAGAAATGAATAAATAAAGAAATTATCAAAGTTGACCATAAATAAAGTGAAAACAGCACAATAACAAAAAATATATATGTTTGTGAAAAATGCCAGAGTATTGAACCCGCGAGCTTCTGCACCAAGGATTCCCCATGTATTTCAATGGAGGCAAAAATCCTGGAAATCCTGGAATATCTGGATAGGATCAAGGATTTGAAGGACCAAAAGTCACAGCTGGAAAAAGCTGAAAGAGCTGAACATTTGAATAGTTGGATGTTTGAAATGGCTGAAGGAGTTAGGCGTCAAAAAACGGTGGAAGATACCAGAACAAAGGAAGAGAAACAGGAAAACAATGGGATGAATGTTTTATAGCATTCAACCAATTAGACATTTAGGAGCAAGGAGGGACTGTGCGTGGCGTTTTAGTGAAAAGTGTCTTCCACCCAATAACACACAATATTTTAATGTTTTCTAAAAGTTCTGGAAAAAGGGAGGGAAAAAGATGAACAGGAAAGAATATTATTTAATTTTACCAGATAAATTGTTCGAGACAAGAGATGTGGTGCTGATTTGGACTAAGGCGTCCAATCCTGACTTTAACGCTGCCGCCTGCTTGGATCGGACGGTTCTAAACTCTAAGCTGCCAAAAAGTCTCCATGTTATCATGGGCCGGGGTCGACCCGTGCAGGTTTTTGGGTAGTCCGGGTCCGTGGAGGATTGTAGAGGGAAGCGCAGGTGTGTCTTGGGGCTTGTACAGCCACCTGACGGGACATGATGAAAACGGAACGTACCATTGTTGTGCGTTTGGTAAATGTGTCCTGGAGTATAGGCTCCGTGCACGAAAGTAAGGAGTTCTGCTTCCGCCGCCTTGAGTGTGAGGCCGACCATTTCCGGTTTGCGACTTCTATAGCAGCGACACGGCAGATTTTGATTGCGAAAGATGGTATATTTCACCCATTTTCTACAAACAAGGTCTCCCGAAAATCGACGTGAACGACATCTACAGGATTGTCGACCAGTGCGTGGTTACATGGGCAAAATATCGTGTCGAAAATACCGAAAAGGAAATGAGTCCCGTTGTAAACAAACCTGTGCTGTCACATATTTATGCAGCAGCTCGGTAATATACGAGGCGATCTTCCAAACGTGCTTTTATTAACTTTATGAATATTATGAAGTGCCTGTTCGCTCATCAGTTTATATTTAATCCTTGTGGTCAGTGCTTTTTTGTGGAAGAAGAACAGAACTGAAGAACAACCCACTGTTAGTAGAGGCTAACAACACTGGCTAACAACATCAGCCTTTATTTGTCGGGGCACAATTAGAAACACAATTCCATGTGTCGTGATTTTTTTGAACAGTTTCTAAGGACTGAGCGGCATTTCTGCTCTGAAAAGCTCACACACACTGTGTGCTCTGCTCTGTCCTCGCGAGTCCGGCAGCCGCTAACCCAGAGCGGCGGCTCGGCTCGCAGTCCGAATTCTCACACATATCAAAACGCACACGTAACAAAGCACCCTCCCCTCAAACACATTAATAAATCCGGCTGCTCTGCTCAGTCAGAGAGGTTCACTCGGTCCACTGGCTCCGGAGCCCGAACGCAGAGCTCGGATGCCGGGTCCAGACGTCAGTAGTGAGCACGCATCCCCCCCGCATCTCCCTCATGAGGGGTGAATGAGAGGGGAGACCCAGCGGGGCTTTACGCTGGTCGGTCCCATATGAGCTCACCAGCTTTCTCTCAGCGAAACACCGTCTATGCATGACGTAACCCAGAGCAGCAGCGACACACGATCGGAATGACCGTTTACATGAACAACGATCGGTATATCCCAGCTATCTCGATCGGAAAGAAATTTTGATCCGAACGAGTCTGACCGGGGCAAAGTATTCCGAACGGCGTGTTTACATGACGCATTTTCTTTCCGATTGCTGCAAATACGAAACACGACTCGGACACGTCTTGCTTGGGGTGAAGTCCTCCCGCCGTGTTCACCATCCATTCGGCTCTCACCGTGACCGACACATCTACTGGACAGCTATGAAAGCTTATAGTACTGTTGTACTTTGACAAATTCGCACACGGGTACACAACAATGTTGTGATGTCTTTGTCACGCGTTGAAACACCAAACGCCTCTCTTTTACCCGAAATCCGCTCCTATTTACTCAAAACTAGCAACTCAACAAAACTCCCCACAACAATAACACGACAAACAGGAAGTTGTCGGCCTCACACTCGAAACACGGAAGTTAACCGGAAGTTCTGTCGTGCACGTAGTCTATTGGTTAGGCTAATAGAAGTTCCACGCACTTATGGCGCACCGATGATGCTGTGTACAGCGTCCTAACGCCAAACACTAGTCTTCAGTAAGGTGCGATGTCTGGGTCCTGACCGACCGCGCACAAATGCGGCGTGCACGGGGTGTGCACGGGATCCATAAGTGCCCACAGGACGGCCATAAGATGTCCACACAAACTACACGCTGAGAGTCTAATTTCCTCTTTTTTAACAGTCAGGCTGCAGCGAGGAGCGCACACGTTTCATGTGGTTACAGGGGGGTTGAAAACATGAACCCTGACCTGTCGCCCACAGGATGCCCGTGGAAAGAATGCATGAACACATTCTCACTGAACTGTCACCTGCGTGGGTCACCTGTGTGCCCCGCACAGGTTTGACCACTGTTGCCCCCAGACCGCCCGTATCCCCCCGTAAGGACAGCTGGGACTACGGCCTAAGAAAGAAGATCTAACGGAGGATCTAAGGGGAGATGTGGAAAAAAGGCCCAGTGGGGTCCAGAGAGATTAGGAGATCCCGAAAAGTGCTGATGTCATGAAATCATTTGGACCTTGTCTTCTGTGACGGAGCAAAATAAACTCACAGAAACGGTCAGATTGTTTGTAAAACGATTTCAATAAATCAGTAGACAGCAGTAACTCGCCACATTCAGCTAATGGCAAAACCTTAGTTTGAACCAAATGTGACAAAATAGCAGAACAATGTTAACTGGAAAGGTTCCCAACCAGATACTGAGATGAATCCAAGTGTTTAGCAGCAACTGTTACTCACTTGTGTGGAAGCAGAGGAGGGCTGAAGGTATTCACTGGGGCTGACAGCAACAGTGGTGGCCATACTTCCTTCTTTATCTGAAACCATAAACAAGTCATCAAAATGAATAAAGACTGGTGGCGTCTTCTTTTCAAAACAAACTCTGACCCAGCTTTAGGAGGTTTTTGTTCTGGCATTTAAAGAAAAGCATAAATGCATTTCAAATGGAAATGAACAGACAAAAATGAACAATGTTCTGATCAAACTTGCAGGCACAAGAAAAAGCAAAAAGTTTCAAGTTAAAAGAAACAAAATAAAGAAGTCAAGAAGAAGACGTGTTTGGAAGGAAGGTGATGAGTAAAGTTTTCATCCAATGACTCTTCCTTTAAAGCAAAAGCATCACTAAGTACTTCAATGGGATCAAATTCTTTTTAAAATGCCAAGGACTCCTTCAGGTTCCTACAGGTTCAAATGTAAAACAACGTTTCTCATGCAGGTTTGATTATAAAACCCTTTCCATACAAGAGCCGCCATTAGTGCAACTTTTAGCGCTCAAATATTCCAGGGTTTCCACTTCCAACAGCTTTCAACAGAAAATCTGATGTTTGGTTAGAAGCAGGTGAAACAGAAGAGGCTGCCAGTTTAAACCAACCAAATCTATGGATGCGCAGACAGAATAGAAAACATTTGAACTGATTTGTTCATGTAGGACCCCGCGGGCTTCCCGCTCCCTGCAGCTCAATGAACCGATCGGTCAAGTCGCCAAACGGACACACTTCCTTACATTTCTGATCGTATTCAAATCTACAACCCCATAATCATTAAGGTCCATCTTAAAAGTAGAGATGAAGGCCTTTCAAATAAGGTCTCTGCTGCCCTTAAATGCATTAAAAAAATCTTTTTTATGTGAAATAAACCTATTTATGTAGCTATAAATTGGTTTGGGATTTAACTCTTTTTTCCCCCTTTTATTTAATCTAATGCAGCACTTTGAAAAATGGTGTCTGTTCTATAGGAATCAATATGAGGATACAAAGGAGGACTTCTGACCTTAAGGTCACTTGTTTACGTGTTTCTTCAGCTTCAAAACAAACGATGGAATAAAAAGAGAACTTTCTTTCTCTATAGATTTGGTTGCTTGTTTTGTTGTATGTTGAGGACCCCCTTGAAAAGAGATGACACGTCTCAAGGGCTTATCCTCCAAACAAATAAATTGGTATTCTTTTTCACTTTATATCCTGTTTCTCATAAATATATCTCGATTTATATTTGCTTCCCTTTGTAAAATGATAAAAAATGTGTAGAAAGTTGCAACAGAACTGTATTTGTTATACGGATTTAAAAAAAACAATTAGATTTTTTAAAAATCTACAAACAAATAGAAGTTATGGTGACATTTGGTTGCTTTGTTCTCCTGGTTTGAGCATTTAGTCCATCATCCGTTCCTGAGAGTCATCTTTGATTTTTATAAGTGTTTTTTCTGTCAGAGGTGAAGCTTTCTGTCTCACAGCAAAAGCTTTCCAGCGGTTCAAAGGAAAAGAAGAAGAGGACGTATGGCTCTGGGGAAAATCCAGATGTAAACAGGTTGGAGAGTTCTGAGGGGTATTCCAGGAAGCATGTTTAACCTAGCCTCACTTTAAGCCTGAACTCTGGCTGAAATCCGCCTGAACTTGCTTACTCGGGGTATGTCGGTTCCAAAAGACCGGATATGAGTTGGCGTAATTACGCTCGACTTGGTAACCCTGGGTTAACCCACGTGCACAGCGGGTACATAAAGACATTCTCAATGGATCGCCGATTTCTGGAGTCACCATGGAAACGCGTGGTGAAAAAAAAGAAGACGCTGTACTTCAGTGAGACGGAGTCTGAGATTTTAATGACAGCGTATGAAGATTACACGTCCATCAAAAAAGCAACACGGCTGCATCATCAAAAGAGAAAGAGTTTCTGCGTGTAGAAATAGAGCAGACAAAGTAAACGCACGAGTTTCTGATCTTATATATCCTATCTTGCCAACTTAAATGAAATACTTCTATTGGTAACAAAAAATTGAGTTACATTTATTTAACCTAATTTCTTACGTCTATAAAACTTGTTGTTTATACAACTCAAATTTACATATTTATCTAACTAAATGTCATATTACTCCAATTCAATTAATCTTTTTTCCATCTTAATTAATTATATTTCTTGAACTCTCAAATGTCTAAGTTTGAGCCGGCAGATATTCTCATTTTTATAACAATAAAAAAGACGGGGGGGGATGCACGGAGTGCCAAACCTCAATTAAGAATTTACCGTCATTGGCATTACAACACTGGTCCGTAGGGGTGCTATATAAACTCATCATTCTCTCTTTTACTCTCACTCATGGTGGAGAGACGTAAGCTCAGTAGGGCAAAATAACTCTGCGAAACATGGAAAAACACAGTAAAACAGCTAAACAACTAAACACATTAGGTCAACAACCCACACTTAAACCCAAATCCGTCCAGACTGGCAAAGGAAATATCCCAGAATCCTTTGCGGTGCTGATCTAACAGCAGCATCAAAGTAACACCTACTTAATTGAATTAATTTGAATGAAAGTACAATAACTGTCTGAAAACTACGTGTAATTTTAAACCGACTTACAAAAAAAATGATTTATTTTAACTGAAACAAATAATTAAGTTAGATCAAAGTAAAACAATTATCTTTTCAACATCCATATGTGGTCTTATCGCCCTCTCATGGTGGAAAAAGTATTATCTGAGCTTCTTCATCCACTAAATCATCTTCAAATGAACACTCCATGCTGCCTCACCTCTCTGTAAACAAACTAACCTTCAACTAAACCTGCTCCGGACCAGGTTATGTTCAGAGCATGAGTTACTATGGCAACTTGACCTACCCTGAAACATACCTCCATTTCTGGAACCGAAAACTGAGGTTATCAACTTCCTTAGCCTCAAACTTGCCATGGGAGCTAGCATAACCTGCTTTCTGGAATACCCCCCTGTTGATGAATGACGGCCCGCTTGAGCCCAGACCTAAAAGCTGTTTGGAGAGAGGAATGGATGAATAAGGAGGTGAAATCACTGCAAACAGCAGGACTCGCATCTCTCACAGCATCACAGAACGCCAGAAATTTCATGAAAAACGTGTTTTTCCTTGACATTTCAGCTTTTAGGAAAATTCAGAATGCGGTATGTTTATTGGAAGCTATTTTTAAACAGGTTATTGTGATGGCGTCTGATGCCTCTCAGAGTTTAGTATGACACAGACTCCCTTCACGTCAGAGAAATGCAGAAAATCAGAACTGTGCTCCTCCTGAGAGGCCATAATCCTTCAGAGTTTCACATGGCAACACAGTCCTTCCCTTGTTCTAATGAACACACCAACAAAACTAGTAATCCACAATACACAACGGAACAATAAACAAAAGTCCAGATACTCGCTAAGCAATGAGTTAAAGGGCTTATATCATGCAAAATCAATATTTAACTTTCTCCGTGGGGCTAGTGGTGATCGGCCAAACACTTTCCTTTTACATGAACGAATCCGTATTTGCAAAAGCTCGGATATTGTTTGTTATTGTGGGAGAAACGCAGACACGCCACCAAGGCCGCCTCTAGGATGATGTCACGAAAACGCACAAGAAGGGAAAGGCAGAGCCTCAGATATCAAGTCATCTTACTTTAGGTAGGAAAATGAACTGCGAAAATAACTTATATTTCATAAAAAATCATTCTTTAGAGTGTCAAAAGTAATATATTATCATATATAAGGATATAGATAACTCTGAAAGTAATGCATGGTTAGACCCTGAAGGAAAACAAGGGGTTGCTTTACGCCAAATGAGGTAGAAGCAGAACTTAGTTTATTATTATTAGTATTATTCTACACACACCTCTAACCTGCTGCTTTTCCACACCGATGAAAACTGCAGAAAGATCAATAAAAATACACGTATAGGTCAATCAACACAACTGCACTATCTGCCAACTTTATTAATGACACAACAATGATACCAATAGATGTGTTTGCACTGCATCACAACCAGGACCAGTTGAACTGCCTGCCTCACTAACACTCCTTCACCTGAAACTTTCCACACCGGGATACCGGACCCTGCTCGGTGGTTTTTCCCGTCACCGTGACGCATTTTCTGGCCCCGCGTATGCAGAATAATAATACAACGTGTTTCTACCACCATCCCTACGTCACCACCAGAAACAAAGTTCCAGGCAAACCGCTAACGCTAGCTAGCTAGCTAAGAAACTGACCAAACAACCAAGCAACATTTTACAGACTAGACTAGTTCAACCAGATTTTACCCTCAGTTCTGTCCAAGCTGGATCCAAACTTGCAGAAAAAATACAAATAAAACCATGTGTTTGCTGGGTTATAGTGTGTTAGTGAGGGTGCATAACTAGTCAGGGGGGAAACAAGTGGAAAGAGAGAAAAAAACACAGCTAGCTAATGAACAGCTACTAAGCTAGCAAGTCAAACTCTTTGATAACGTTACAGCAAAAGGCAGCCCTTTTCCGGAAGTGCATCGCTTATTTTGGTGAGCTCGACCATCCGAGCTCCCCTGCAACACACGTATACGTGCACATATATGTCCAGTGCTTATCTCTTTGCATAAAATACAATGTTTAACGAAGTAGAATGTAATATAAACATCAACGTTTTAATTCCTACCCACCGCTCATGACGACATTCGCTCTCCGTGAAGCCTTGAAGACCGAGCCCACCGAGGAATACGCCCGCGATGCTACACCAATCCACGTACAATGGTGGGTTGAGTGACGTCTAAGACGACCAATTGGCTTTAGGGATTGGTAAGATTGACACCAAATTGAGGCAATCGTATTGCGGGACAGATTTACAGTGGTCGATGGATGAAACTTCGACCAATGGGATAAGGAGAATGCTCTAACGGGGCGGTGCTTAGACAATAAACCGCAAGCAAGTAAGCGTCCTATTAACAGCGAGAACACGCATTTACTGACATTTTTAGCGTCCAATATGGGTTTTAAGGGGCAGTCCAAACAAGAAAAAGCCGACAGCTGTACTGTTCAGTTAAAGAAGTCTCCCCTGTCCTTTATTTTGTGGAGATCTCGGCAATGGAGAAGCGATCACTGTCGCAGATTTAGACAGATTCACGAACACTATCATGTGAGAGAAAAATGTTCGTGGAAAATGTTTCAGATCTTTGAGTTCATCTCATGGGAGCAAAAACAAAAGTCTTGCTTTCATGTTTTTGTTCAGTGCAGTTATCACATATTTCTGACAAAGATGCAACAAACATTACACTATGGACTATAAATTGTATTGAGATGATTTTATATGACACAACGTTCTTTTATTTTGAAAGGAAGTCATGTGAAAGTCTGTCAAGTTATCAAATATTTTTGAAAAAAAAAGGCTAATTTCTTTTTAAATTTAGATTCAAATTAATTTATATTTTAAGGCACCGTTCATGTAAAGAAAACAGCTCAAGGTGCTGTACACAAAAACCAACAAGAACGCAAAACCACAAATCCTGACTAATGCAATAAAATAATTAATAAACCCCTCATAAGAAAATACACAAAAACGAACACGAGCAAAAGAGAAATTAAAGCCGCAAATGGCGTTTTATGGCCCGCAGGCACTACCCGCCCTCCACGCACACCTCTACGCACCACCGCCGCGCCTAGAAGGCTAGTCAGAGCTGCATATGCTAACTATACAAACAATGCTAGTTTTGCTAATGTTGGAAAAAATGCTAGCTTAGCGATCAGCATCATCAATTCACTCAGAAAAACATACTGCTCCATTGGAAAGAGCTACAGGTCTTTTTTTTTTAATCCACTTTTTTCAAAATGGCGGCTTTTCTGTTTATTTTATCTCCAGAG
This sequence comes from Oryzias sinensis, assembly GCA_037389245.1. Classification (NCBI taxonomy): domain Eukaryota; kingdom Metazoa; phylum Chordata; class Actinopteri; order Beloniformes; family Adrianichthyidae; genus Oryzias; species Oryzias sinensis. The sequence continues at coordinate 37,175,123 of CM074490.1, forward strand.
CAACCATTTTATGTTTTGGTCCCTTGCAATAATGAACAGATCGGAGTCAGTTTCAGATGAATCAGAAAGAGTACACTTCTGAGTGTCCTTAGCAACAGAGATTTATTGCTAACCTTGCCCACATTCCTTATATATCCGTATCCAGTGTTTTTCATTATGTTCAGTTCCAGCCATGGATGCATGTATTTTAATTTCACAGAGTTCCATCGAAAGACATGGGAGTTTGAATAGTGCACCACATTTGCTAGCTCGCCATGCGCACACTGTTCAAAATCTAAAACTTCTAATTCCAACATTTTGTCCACAGTAGCTTTCCATTGATGCCCAAGAAGTTTCGAGACAATCCATTAAATCCCAACGTTTACGTTTGTACCGGTAATGAAGTGCTTTTTATGTAAAATTCAAGATGGCTGCCTTTTTCCGAAGTCAAAGGTCGATGAAGCCTTTTCCCGAAGTCAAAGGTTGATGAAGCTTTAGACGCGGTTGTAGACTTACGTTAGCAACATTTGTGTGAAATGTCGTGAAAATCGCTAAAAAAAAGTTCATTTTTCCACACTGTGTAAAAACGCGAAATCACAGATATTGGCACAAATTGGCTGCCAACCGTAAGTCATGTCGCCACCTCTTAATGATTTTAATACTTTGTTTGGATATTCCCAACAAGGTTATATCAATTTCATTAACGGATTGTAAAAAAAAAAAAATCAATTTTTTTTTGTCAAATCAGCACTTTTTTTTTAGACAGTTTTTTGTTTACCACTTCCACAATCCTTTATAGTTCTTGTCGTATGTTACATCGTTTTGTTCAGCGTGGGCCAGGGAATCGCATATTTCAATATCATGAAATTAGGATACTAAATGTGCTAGCTATGATCGCAACAGTTGCGAATTCGCCATGCACACGCCGTTCAAACTCCACAAGTTTTAATTCCAGCATTTTGTCCACAGTAGCTTGCCATTGATGCCCAAGAAGTTTCGAGACAATCAATTAAATCCCGAGGACGAGTTATGGTTTGTATCTGGTACTAAAAGTGGGTTTTTTTTCAAAAGGTCAAAGGTCAATGACATGTCTGTGGTGTTTGTAGACTGGAGCTGGCAGCAAGTGTGTGCAATTTTGTGAAATTCGCTAAAACAAAAGTGTTGTTTTCCCATATTGCGGAAAAACACAAAAATCGCCAATTCTCAGAGTTTGCCACAAAATGGGCTCCAAGCCGTAGGTCGTGTGGCCTTCCCATAATGATTTCAAAACTTCCTTGGGATATCCCCAACATGTGTGTTTTGGTTTCGTAACTGTATTTTGAAATAGTTTTTTTTCGGCCCCATATGTTATTTTTGGCCCATTCAATTTTTTTACGGGATCGCTGGCCTTGATGTCATCGTCTTCGGGGGGGTGTGTGACGTTAACATTGAGTAAAATTCACAAAATTCCACAGCAGTCAGTGATGCTGCTGTGGGCCATAACCAGGACTGCAGGATGTGTATTGCAGATCCTTCGTATGATAAATAAATCGGGTTTGTTTTTTTGGTTTGACGCGCCGCGTCGAAAACTATACGACCAATGAGAACTGCGCTTTTGCACACGTGTCTGGAGCTTCTGAAGTTACAGTAAAACACAACTGGGGGCGCTCAAACACAAAACTGTCTTGCTGAGCACACATACCAGCGAAGAAGATAGACGCCAAGTAGCTTCTACACTGCCGCGAAGAAATGATGACGGGCATTCTAAAATATCCCCGAACCAAGCACCAGTTGGAGCAACTGGTTCCTGAAATATTCATGTTTTCTTTGTATGATTCTGACAAGCGCGTAAATACTTGCTCTCTTCTTCTGAGTGAAAAGCGACTTTAACAAGCGTAAAGTTGCGCAGCGCCACCTTGTGTACAGGAGTATTTCTGTTTTACATTAAGCGCCATCTAATGTCAGGGAATGAAATTGCATGTTCNCCTCTTCCTCACATTCCTCATCATCCTCATGTTTCTCTTGATCTTCCTCCGTCAGTGAAGAGACAGAAGCTTTTATTTCAATGATGGAGACTTTATCATCAGAAGGATGCTGGAGCTCTTCATCATCTGAGAGATTCTGGAGCTCTTCATCATCTGATGTATTTTGGAACTCTTCATCAGAACTGACCTCCTCATCATTTTGGATCCCTGATGAAGAGGAGGATGAAGACTCCTGGAGGCTTGGTTCCTCCTGGTCTGTGAGGATCTTCCTGATGGACTTTGTCAGGTCCTCCTTGGTTTTCTGGAGGTCCTGGTTCTCCAGCTGAAGAACATCTGCTGCAGCCTTTTGCTTCTTGAACTCTTCCATCCACTCCTGAGCTTCAATCTCTTCCACTTTCAGCCGTGAGATTTCCGTGTCCAGACCTGCCTGCTGGTTCTGCAGGCTGCAGATGTCCTCCAGCATTCTGGAGTACTCCTCCCTCAACTGGTCTCTTTGGTGGCGTCGGTTCTGCAGCGTCTGACGTTCCTGCTGCAGAACCTCCGTTTGCTGCTGGAACTGCTGCATCTGGAGGTGCAGGTCTTGGATTTTTCCTTGAAGGATGACAGTTTCCTTCTCCATCCTCTCACTTTCCTCTCTGGCAGCACAGACTCTGTCCTCCAAATCCAAATGATGACCGACTTCATTTTCCAGTCTGGAGATTTCCTCTGAGAGGTCAGAGTTGATCTGGACCGCCTTCTTGTTTTTGGCTTGATGTTTCTGACACGCAGACTGCAGAGCTTTCATGTTCTTGATGGACTTTGTCAGCTGCTCCTTGGCTTTCTGGAGTTCTTGGTAGTCCAGCTGAAGAACATCTGCTTCAGCCTTTTGCTTGTTGTACTCTTCAGTCCACTCCTGACCTCTAGCTTCTTGAATTTCCAGCTGTGAGATTTCATTTTCCAGTCTGGTGATTTCCTCTGAGAGGTCAGAGTTGATCTGGAACGCCTCCCTGGTCTTTGCTTGGAGATCCTGACATGCAGATTGCATCTCCTCCAGACCCTGGAAGGAGCGTTGGACTCCTTCCCGTCTCCTCTGCAGGTCTTTGGTTTCCTTTCTGAGCTGCATCAGCTCCAGGCTGAGTCTCTGGTGCAGCATGCGGAGCTGGATGGCGTCGTTGGGCAGCTCTCTCAGCTGGGACAGCTCTGCCTGCAGCTCTTTCTTGAGTTCCTCCAAACGGTATTGTTCTTCAACCATGGCGGGGAACTCTTCTCTCATTTGGTCTCGCTCCAGGATTTCTGTCTGCAGCTTCTGGAGCTCCGTTTTCAGAGCGGCGGTCTCCTCTTCCAGAGCGTGGAAATGGTTGAACTCCAGTTTGTAGTCCATTTCCAGGACGGCTTGGTGGCCGACCTTTTTCTGCAGCTTCTGCAGCTCGGCTTTCAGAACTGCAGACTTCTTCTCCATGATCTTCCTCTCCTGTTTCACCTGCTCCTGCTCCAGTTTCAGCTCTGCGTCCAGCCAGAGTTTGGACCTCAGAGCCACCATTTCCTCTTTGGTTTCACGGATGTTCTCAGAGAAGGCAGCGATTGTCTGTCTTTCTGCCTCACATTTCTCCTGGATCTTCATCTGCTGCTGAACTTGTGTGTTCAGGGTCTGCAGGGATTTCAGCAGCTCTTTGTTTTTCTGAGCAGCAGCTTTCCTCTCCCTCTTCAGGTTCTTGTGGGTGCTCTCCAGATCCTTCATGTTGGACAGACTTTTGCCAATCTTCTCCATCTGGCTGACCATGATGGAGTTCTGGGTCAGGATTGTCTCCGTGCTTTGGCTGATTTCTTTCAGAGACATTTTCAAACTTTCTTTTAGAATTTCTGGAATCGTTCTGTTGATGCTTTGTGTCTCTCTTGCCGCTTCGGCTCTTTTTTTAAAATCTCTTTCCGTCGTTTCCCTCGATGTCTCTGTGAGTTCAGGTGGTTATATTAAACAACGTTGCTGACAACATTAGATGACGTCACATGCTCTCATCTGACGCTGAATGACCTGCTAAACAATCGTAGTAATGACGCAATATGCCGTCATCTGTCTGGATGACCTAATGTGACCTTTTCTGACGGTGTGTCACGTGCTGCGTCGCAAACGTTATGATTTTATGGAGTTATGTAGCGCTTCATTTTCGCGCATGCGTGCTGACGGCTCCTCCACAGAGCCGCTTTCTGCTCGCGCATGCGTGCTGACGGCTCCTCCACAGAGCCGCTTCCTGCTCGCGCATGCGTGCTGACGGCTCCTCCACAGAGCCGCAGTTCGACCGGCGGCAGCTGCGCGACGAGAGGAATTCTGATGTTTCTGGACGTTGTCGATCAATATCAATACTCCAACCCAATATTTTAATATTTCAGAAAAGAAACAAATACGAACTAAATACTTAAAACTCCCCATCCCTCCTAAAGCCAAGTCCACTTTAAATCCTTTTCAGGTATTTACACTTCCAAGGAATTACTAAATTAACGGTTTGGAATTCCTGAAAACTGTTGTTCTTTTTGTCATGTGGATGTTGAAACAACTGAGCATCTTTTCTTTGAATGTTTTTATTCTGATGTCTTTTGGAATAGTTTACATTATTGGCTTTTCCCCAAGAGTCCACTTAGAATAGAATAGAATAGAATAGAATAGAATAGAATAGAATAGAATAGAATAGAATAGAATAGAATAGAAATGGAATAGAAAAGGTCTTTGATAATCCCTGAGGAAATTTAAAAATGGCCATCTGCTCACACTCATAAAACACATACACATATTAAAAACAATAAAAATAGTAAAAATAGCAATAGACTAAAAAGATTAATAGTTAAAAAGATTAATAATATAAAAAACTGGTTAGAAAATGAAATAAAATTAATGTTTCATTTTTTACCCACTGTTTTTTATATTATTAATCTTATTAATTATTGGCTTTTCCCCAAGATCAGTAATATCAGCGGCATTTCACCATCTGAAAAACATTGCCAAAATCAAAAACATAGCGTCAAAACCAGACCTGGAGATACTTATCCATCCATTTGTCTCCAGTAGGTTAGACTACTGTAACGGCCTGCTCACCGGCCTCTCCAAACAAGCTGTAAAACAGCTTCAGTACATCCAGAATGCTGCTGCTGGAGTCCTGACCAGAACCAGGAAGTATGATCACATTAGTCCTGTGCTCAGGTCTCTGCACTGGCTCCCTGTACCTCAAAGAATAGACTTCAAAGCAGCTCTGCTTGTGTCCAAGTCTCTCCATGGCCACGCACCAAAGTCCATCTCTGACATGTTAGTGCCATATGAACCATCTCGTACTCTGAGGACCTCAGGGGCCGGCCTCCTGTTGATTCCCAGAGTCAGAACTAAACAAGGGGAATCAGCGTTTCAATATTCTGCAGCTAAAATCTGGAACAGCCTCCCTGAAGGCGTAAGACAGGCCTCTTCTGTGTTCATGTTCAAATCTAGACTTAAAACATTTCTGTTTAGCCGTGTATATGACTGAAAGGTCCTATCTGCACTTTTCTTTCCTTTCCTTCCTTTATTTTTAAATCATTTTTCAAATTTTTTCTTTTCTTTTAAAGTAAATTTTACGTTGATTATTTCAATGATGTATTGTGATTTTAATGCATTTTTCTGTTTTGTGAAGCACCTTGAATTACTTTGTGTACGAATTGTGCTACACAAATAAACTTGCCTTGCCTTATGTAAACCCCCTTTCATTTATTTTTTATTTTTATTTTATTTTAATGTGTTGTATTTATTTATTTATTTTTCTGTATTATTGGTAAAAATGTTACTTTATTTTATCTTGCATTTGTTGTTTGTACATGTCCAGTACTTTTTCAATGTTTCTATACTTTGCATAATTGTATACAATTGTCTCAAACTGTTAACGTCAATTGTCTTTTTCAATGAAAAAAGAAAAAACAAAAAAAAAAAAACTTCCGGACCCGGAAGTCGCACTGCAGACAGGCGGACTGGGTTTGTGATGAATAAACAGTAAAAGAAAAACAAAAAAAAAAAAACAAACATCATTTAATGATTTAAGAAGGACCTTTTTGAGTAAAATAAAAGTGTTCAAACATTTTCTGATTCTGTCGTAGAAAGGATTTCTGGAATTTATCAAAAAGGATCAAATTATCAGTTCAAAAATGTAAAATACATTTTATTAATCATTTTGTCTTCATTTGTGGTTTAAATGTTGTTTAATGTCCTCAGTTTGAATGAAATGTGGACGTGCTGTTCTTTATAATGGTTCACTTCATGACTTTTAATTAATGTCATTTTACAAAAATCCAAATCAGACATTTGAATCGAGGATCCATCCTGATTGTAAAATGTGGAACATCAAAAATGTTTAAAGACCCGCCTCAATGAAAATCCTGTTTTTAACATGTTCTTTTAGGATTTTTTTGATGATGGAGGACATTTATAAAGACAATTAAGCTTAAAAGTGCATGCGAGTACTTCTTTATTTAAATCATGGTAAATCAGGAGCAGCTGAAAAAATGCAGTTTAAAAAAGATCATTTTTGTGATGTTGAAAACGCTGGGCGGGGCCACAAGCTCCCTGCCCCGCCCCTTTCTGATCATCACCCTTCAGACAATGGATCCATATTTTATAGACATGGATAGAACACTTTTCTTGTGTAGAAATTATTCATAAATACGGTAAACAAAGTAAACTATACAGATGCGTTCAGCACACATTTTATTTTGACCCTCAGGAACTATTTCTGGTATTTTTACAACTTCAAATGTCTGTGAAAATGATCACAAAAGTAAATAATTTAGTTTTCAAATACTTGCATTTACTCACATACTTACATGGATGGATGGATAGTTGATAATTTGTTGATAGTTTTTTGGAGAACATCCAAGTATATTTTGTTTTTTAAAATTCATTGTGTTTTAAATGATTTGATAAAGGAACACATGTCCATCTGCAATGAATAATGTTTGACGGAAAATCTTGGGTTAGAATGACTCAGATATTGTGAATTATAAATAAATGAATAATAGTAGTATACATTCTATATAATAGTAGTATGTCTAAAAATGTGTAAATTCAAAGATTCAACTTTGTTATTTTGGGTTGTACTGAATATTCTACTTTAGGAAGATCATGCAAATTGTTACCTCACATTTTTGGGCTAATTTCAATCGTTTGTTTTTTACAGTGTAAATTCACTTCAAACTCAGAACTTGTGATATTATGACATCTTTGAGGCTGGATTGTTGTCATGGTGCCTCTGTCAGACTCCTCCCCTCCAGCTTGGCTCCACTCTGCTCCTGATTACTCTCCAGCTGCCGTCACTCCACTCATCAACCTCTGCTGCTTAAAAGGAGACCCAACGGCACAAATCAACGCCAGATCGTTGCCCCATTATGGTGACTAGCCTGGTCTTGTCTAGCTCTAGCACAGCTTGTCTAGTTTCTAGTTCTGGCTCTAAATCTTGTCTCCTTGTCCCAGGAATCCTGCTCAAGAGTGACGTCAGTGCGGACCCCACTGCCTGCTGTCAGGAAGAACCAGAGGACTGCCGCGTTTGTACCTCCAGCCGTGCCACAGCCTATCACTATCTGGATACCCTCTCGCCAACTCTCTTTGCCATCCTCGAAGAAAATAATAAATCCTTCTTACTTACCACGTCCCGGTCCTCTTTCTGGGTTCCAGCATCTGGGTTCGCTCAGTTTGAAATCATGACAATTTTGTAGTTTTTGCTGATTACACCGATCCATCACAAAGGGAGCATGATTGTAATGCGGATTCTTCGATGTGACTTCGCCTCACCATCCTTTTGCTTTCCGTTGTGATGACCAAGCTGGGAAAATTGAGTCACATGCGCCCTAAAAATGTATGCTGCTTATAGGTATAATAACCCTCCAGAAAACTTAAAAATCATTTTTATGTTTTAAAAGTTGTCCATTCATACACATAAGACATACTTTGTAGTGGTGCAAATATAAAATGTAAAATTTAGCTATAGATATAAGTTAGTAGCTAAAATGAATTAAAGATCAGTTTAAATCACAGTACTCAACTTTTATCAGCAGTAATGACAATTGAAGCTGCAAGCGGTGTATGGCTCGGAGGCTCTACCCGCCCTTCACGCCGACCTAGACGCACCACCGCCGCCTTCGCCACCCACAGTTAGTGAAGGCTAGTCAAAGCTGCATTTTACAAGCTCTGTAGTCACATTTGGTGAATCTGCTCACCACTCCTTTATTCTTCTTCAACTCTAAATCCACAAAACTTGCCACGCCCCTCTGGTGTCTAGGGTAACCCGGGTAGGACACACCTCTCCCAAAATTAAAGACCCAAGAAGTTGGTTGCATACGTCCACCCTTTCAAAAGAAAGGTCCTCATTTCTACATATGGCGATAACAAAAGTCATCCAAACAGGAACTACATGGGTTTTCAGAATTGCCCACCACAAGAGGAAAAACAAATACAACATTGCCTACAAACCAACAGGATGTTATTCAACAGTATCTTTCAAGGAAGGAAAACAAAACAAATAATAGTCTCTTCACAAAAAAAAAAAATCACTGACATAACCCTGTGTTGTTACATCCTAATAAAGTCCTGATAACGTGATGGAGCACGCACCATCCTGCCACTGCGGGAGGATGCAGGGGCCGTCCCAAACGCATCCCTCTGTCCCTGTTGGGGTGGGCCACCCATTTGTGAATGTTTATGCTCTGCCCAACCAGACTGCAGAGACGGTTGCCTGCTGTCTTTGTGCTGGTGCACGGGGTCCCTGAGGTGCTGCACAGCGACCAGTTTGAAGCAGAGAGGATTCAGAACCTCTGCCGGTTGCTGGGCGTTGCTAAGACTTGACTGCTGCGGGGGTCAAATTTTCGCTGAAAGGCAGTAAATTTGTTCCAACTGCAAAAACAATGTGTTCTTTGCAGTCAGTGACTGCTGTCGCGGGCCATAATTACTACAAAAAAAAAAATAGCTAAGGAAGAGAGAACCCATGTTATGTTTCTGTTTCATGAAAAAAACTGTTTAGTTGGTGTAGGTCATCGAACATCTTAGGTGGGGTGCACATTCAATCACTGAACTCCCAAAACTCCACTGGCATCTCATTTATTTGAGTTGAGCTGATGATTTTGCCTGTAATTAAATGCAGAAATAAATGAATATGATGATACATCTTCCATTGTTGGTTGAAGATAAGAATAAAACATCTGTCTATGATGCGTCCACTTAGCTGGACATGGACTGATCTGTGGTAGCATTTGGCTGGGACTGCTTCTTCTCCTGGTAGAGGTTGGAGGGGGAAGAGAATGCAAGCTGGCTGAGTTAAGTAACTTCCAGGCTGAGTCTCACAGGTAATCACTATTGAGCTGATAGTGGGCGTGGCCTGCTGGTGGTGCTGGATGACATCTAGTATTTTTAACATTTATTTATACTAAAATAGAACAGTTCATTGATATCCATCATAATAGTAACGACGACATGAATACATCTCAATAATCTACTGGATGAAGTCAGACTTTGTGGCTCCAGCTGGGTTGTTGTCAGAAAGAAATGGACCTAAAAGGCTCATAAAGTGTTAAAGTTTAATGACAACTGCTTTAAAGTATTAAAATTATGAGTGTAAGTTGTCGCAGCCCTCTGATTTCTTATGAAACACTGTAAAATAAAAAAAATGTCTGTGCTAAGATTTCATTTTCAATTCTTCTCTGATCTTGGACTTGACTTTGGCTGCTTTCCTGAAAAAAATACGGATTTATTCGCATCATTTCTCTAAAAACAAAAACAAAAAAACGGAGCACCTTCAAGGCAATAGTTTACAATCTTGTCTTGTTTTTTTTTAAACCACCCAATGAGCTGTGCTGACGTGATCCCGGCTCTGAAGCAGCAGGCCTTTCACCCTGTGGAGGAAATGTTCCCGTCATGGCTGTCAGTCCCATCTGTCGTCGGCTTCAGCAGAGTCGGCCCTCCGGAAACCTTCAGCCAACATGCAGGAGGTGAGTCTCCCCTCTTTAGCTCACTCCACATGACTGTGCACATCCACAGTCCATGCAGATACTTTATTTGTGCTCTTGACCGCTTCCTGTGGTGTCATCCCTCTCTGTAGGAGTTCTGACGTGTTTTTGGGCCTCTAAAGTCCTGCTTTTAGCCAAAGCCGTTCCACCACTTCACCTGGAGTGTTCTGTGCAAAATGCCGATGCGCTCCCATCTATCACTTTCTCCCCGAGCTCCTCGTCGGAGGGCCGCTGAAACAAAGAGCTGCATAATTTAACCGAGAGCGTCGGTGAAGCAGCTGGAGAGTTTTCAGCCTCAGACATTTCAAAGGGAATAGCTGACGACAGAAAGCGCAGAATCCCCCACAGACGGCGAGGAGCGTCTCCACAGAAAACATGTCACTGCTGCAGTCCTGCTGAGCGGCTCTCTGTGTTTGCTGCACATTCTCCCCCCTTTGTGTTTTGGTTTATAAAGACAGTTTACTGAATATTTCATGTTAAGGATCAAATGTGCTTGTAGATAAACCTCTGGCAGCTAAAAGGTTAAACAAAACCATTTATCCACACATCTTCTGCTCAGCAGAATAGAAAACAAAACTAGCCTTAAGTTGGACATTTATCGATCCATGATGTCACCTTAACAGCACTTTTTTCTCTCATTATGGGCAGTTAGTCATTTTAAACGGTATAAATCCTTTGAAATGACTTTGGAGATATGTTGAAGTAAATAGATGGATCCATGGATGGATGGAAGGATGGATGGATGTCGGCATCTTCTGTGAAAATCTTTGGAGTCCAGTATGCTGGAGGTCTTCCTACCATACATGTACATGTATTCACCAAAACACGGATGATGAAGTTGTGTGTGAAGACTCAGTAATTCCCATGATTCCTTCCAGCCCTCTGTTTGACCATCCCGGTCTTTCATGTTATTGCAATGACTCATTTTGGTCCGTCCTTCCTCACAGGTCAGAGGTCATGGCTGTGTGTGGTGTCAATGTTACCCATGGATGTCACGGATTTTGATCAAGCGCCTCACAATGGACATTATTCGGGAGGTTCATGGCGCTGAACCCGATGGTCATGTGAGACGAATGCATGACACCCGTGTTTCACACATCACAGGTAGCGACTTAAAGCGGTTCCAGCCTGTTGGGCATCAGAAGCAGAACTTGGAGGTTCCTGTCAGTCCAGAAAACTGATGTGAGTCAGAGTCTGACGGGGCGAGGACCAGATTCACATCTTCATTTGGCTTGTGTGTTTTAAACAAGTGAGGCAGATCAGTGTGAACGCCGTGTTCTGCAGGATGAATCATTTCATCCTATAGGTGTCGCTATGCCATCCATCCATTTTCAGAACCCGCTGATAGCCTTTCCGGCTGACAAGGCTGCTGGAGCCTATCACAGCTCAGGATGTCCAAATTCCTTCACTACTCACCACATAGTGCCCTATTTAGAGCGTTCGCCATTTTTAAAGCTGCCTGAACCTGCAATTCTGAAATCCAGTGCCCAAGAAATTTCCCAGAAGTCTCTGCAAAAAAGCCAGTGAGCATCAACGCACACCACATTGGTGAATATAGACCACAATATAGACCACAATGCATTATGTTTAAACAATTTCCAGCTGGGAAAAAAAACGTGTTTAAATGTGTGTTTTTTTTTTGATAAACACGAAAGTTTTCATCACCAAAACACAGTAGATTCATGAAAATTTGTCGTAAAATGTTTGTATCTATCAGGTTTTTACTTCGTTAAATCGGTGATGTCATATTCTTGCTGTTAAAATCCAGAACGCCACACTTTCTAGTCTTTTAGTCGTTATAGTGAGTAGGGAATTTGGACAACTCCTTTGTGTTGCCCGCTTTCAAGAGGTAAGGGGAGTGGCATTCCAACACGCTCACTGATTGGCGGGAGTGGTTCCCATGGAAACGTTGACCCAGACTGACTCGGAGCTCTGACGGCTTACTGATGACATCTGGCTCCAACATGGCGGGATCTGCATCGCGTGGAAATGGAGGAGTTGGAGCCAAAAGCAAATCATTTTCTATGGATGAGGTCACGCTCACTCCTTCCAGTTCCTTTTTACGGTTGTCGTTGTTCTTGACGTTGTGTTAACCCCTTCATGCCTGAATTTATCTCCAATTGTACACACAACAGTTATTCAGTGTTTTTTCTGTCCAAGGTGAAGCTAAGTGGCGTCTTGGTAAATTAAATGGTAAATGGTTAAACAAGGTTGTATTTTCTGACTTTCAGTGTCATAGTATCTAAAGTTTACAGAGGATGAACATTATTTGAGTATGTTAAAAACGTACTGTGTGAAAACATTCTTGACTGTTCTTAAAATTCAAAACAACAACTAATTGTGTAAAAATGTTTGCTTTTTAAGCACAATGTTTTTATTTCATTTCCAGCTCAAATACATCCTGGTTTCAACCCTGAAATGACCTTTATTTCATGAACAAGAGGTAAATCAGAAAGTTTCCTTCATAAAATTTGAATTTTCCATACTTTGTTTCTGTTCAGTTTTTTTACATAATCATCTGCATCAATCTTACAATAAAAATACTTAGAATAAAAAGAATATGCCACACACTGACGTTTATTTTTCCTCTTTTTTCTACGGAAAGCGCTGAGCCGGCGGCCAGCGTCATGGTACTGAGAATGGGCAAAGTACACCTGGGCATTTCCACAAAGAAAACGGGCAGGGGGGGCAGCACGGAGGACATACACCCAGAGAGGTGGTGCGCACGCAGGGGGGGGCAGAGTGGGGCTAGTTCCTAAAGTTATAGTCCATTTTGTGGTACAAGCACCAAATTAGGTATGACTGTAGCTGATGGACCCCGGTTTTAGAAAATCCTGTTTGCCACGAGGAAATCCAAGATGGGAAAATATATAAAGTATTTATGTATACATCCTAGTATTCTGTAGGTACCCCACCAGTTAAAAAAGGCATTTTGTGCACTAATATTGTTCAAACTTGGGCAAATAGAAATCAAATCTGTTAGCTGCCATATTGACTCTAAATAAGGACTGGACTGAGTGGCCCCTCCCACCTGGCGTTCCAAGCAGGAAGTGGCTTCGAGCATCAAAAATCCTACAGACTTCTATAGAGAAATCAACTGCTGTGATTCTATTGCTCAGAAGGACCATTCTGGATCTGATACCTGTTTTTAATGTTCTTGATCATCCTCTCTTTTTCTACATGATACTTTTTCTGCAGTTCAAGTTATTCCGGTTATAAACTGACCAATCAAATGCCTCAATGAACGTAGGCGGAGCTTGCTGGGCCCCCAATCCAGTGTTTAAAATGCTTGACAGATTTTTTTTGTAGCCCTGTTTTCAAGTGGTAGGGGTGTGGCCTTCGAACAAGCTCACTCCTGATTGGTGAGAGTGGTTGCCATAGCGACGACGACTCAGTCCAGGTCAGACCAATCGCACCCAGATTGCCAAAAACCTGAGGACCGGACTGACATCGTTCCATCATTAAGTAAGCCTTTGAGTGACGTCACACTCGCTCACCCCCGTTCTCGGATTCTGTCCATGTCGCTGCTCGTTTTAGCTCATTTGGATTTTTTCCGTGGCAAACGTGTTTTTTAATCTGAAAGATCGGGTCCTGAGGTTCTTCCATGGCAAATCTGGTGCTGGTGCCACAAAATGCCTGATGGGTCTGGTATATAAACGTAACCGCTACGCTGAATCACATCCCCTTACTTTGGTTTTTGAGTTGTCCGTACTATTAGCAAAGTGTTTGATGACTACGAACAAGCTCAATTCTGAAAATGAAAAACTCTGTGCATCTTTTGACCTTTGAACATCGTCAACTTTTGGAATTGGGGCGCCACTCCTGGACCCTCTGCCAACAATGTGCTGCTTCAAAAAACTGACCTGTGCTCTGAAAGGGACGCTGAGGTTTCTGCAACCATAACATATCCATAACATTCATAACTAAAATATTGTTCAAAATGAAAAAAGAGAAACCGAAAAATCCTAAACTCCCACCAGAGATCAAAGTTTTCTGTGGTCATAAACAGGATTTGTCTTTGGTTTGTTTGTTCAGTTTCATCCAGTCTTAATTGACGTTTTTGTCTTTTGACATTTTGTCACATGTGGTTAAAAAAAAAGATCTGATGATAAAAAATAAATGGATGCATCTCCTGTATACGATGACAGAACTCTCAGTTATGTGCAAAGGTTAAGGCTAAGTATTTAACACATACCTCAGATCAGAAACAGATTTTTATGTAACAATTTGATGATGGTTAAGAAGAAAGAAGTTTGAGCAGCTCTTTGATCCACTTTTTATGATTCAGAGTCTTTTATGGCTGCTATTATTGATCTGTCATTATGGCCCCCCCTCAGGGTTCAAATCACACCAACAAATAATTCATATTAAAGATCACAATTCAAAAAGGAATAACGAATATCTTATTTCTTTGACAATAAGTCGCCCCTGAGTATAAGTCGCACCCCTGGCCAAACTATGCAAAAAAACGCAACTTAAACTCCAAAATATATGGTGATAAAAAAGCAAAGATTTATAAATAAATAAATAAAAAACTCCAGAAACCAAAATCTTTCAGAAAACAAAAGGAAATTTCCAAAAAATTAAAATAAAATCTTAAACAATGAAACAAAATTTGTAAGCGGGAAGGTTTGGTGATTGTGTAATTATTTCTTTACTCCATCCTTTACCTCCTCTTAAAAACTTATCATCATCCAATCATGATGTCCCATTATACCAACCTTTCTTATAACTTTTTGTTTTCAAATTACTTTGTTCGTCAAAATTGTTTACATTTTGGTTTCTGGAATTATGTTTTGATTTTGAAAATGAATTTTTTTATTATTTGTTTTTCATTTTTTAATTGTTGTTGTGATCTTTAAAATGTTTTTGCGTTGGGTGATTGTTGATTTGCATTTCAGGGCCACTGTACCCGTGGTTCCCAAAAGCCCATATTATCAACCCTCCACTGCCGTGCTTGATAGCTTATTCAACATTTTTATCTAAAATGGTGAAGAGAAACTGATGAATTTAAATGTTCTTAACTCCTGTTGTTGTTCAGACTCACCACTTAAAGTGTATTTTTGGGTTTTCTCTCATTCTGTGGTTAAATTATTTTTATTTAGTGTCATGAAGATCCTCCTTGAGCCGAATTTGAGTCTGATTTGCAGCCTTGTTTTGTTTTGTCAGACTGTAGCAAATCCTGAGCTAATTTGGTTTGAACCTTAACTCGTGGGAAGATGGAGAATCATCTGTATGTTTTGAAATAGTTGACAATGTTTTTAAATGTTCCAGAACACCAAACTGACAAATCATTTATGGAGATCTGTGCTTGATAATTAGATCACTGAGGCGGTAGCAGCTGTAAGTGAGCACCACCTGTTTGATTTTTAAGCTCTATATGTAATATATAAGTCAATTACCTGCAGTGTTTGCACAAACACATTTAAAGGATCCTAACTTTTGCACATCAATGTCTTCAATAAAAAACAAACATGTTTTTGTTTGTAAAAATCAGATTCTGGGGTTCTGCGTTCAGCGCAGTTCGCGAGTTCGCCGCCTCTGGGTGTATATCTGTGCTGCAGACATCTTGCAATCCAAAGTCCTCCAATATGACAAAATGGAAGGAAAAACAAACAAATGTTGGCAAACAACGGTTGTACAAACTGACCAGCATGTTGTGTTTTAGAAGTCCAGCAGGAAATAGGAAAGTTGAGTTTGTGATTCGAGCTCCGAGTCTTTCTTTTGGGTGAGGACATCTCTGCAGGCGCTCCTCGGGCGTGAGTCCTCTGCAGCAGCAGCAGCAGCAGCAGCGTTAGCGTCAAACAGCAAACACACAGCTCTCCTCTGAGGAGTCCAAATCAGCACAGAGGAGCTCCATCCCAGTCCAACAGGAAACGCTCCCTGATTGGCTGATGCTGGAACAGCGGCAGACCCCAACGGATCTGCTCCCGTGTGAAACCTGCAGACAGGTCACCAGAAACTGTGGTTTCTAACAATTCCTGACGATATTTCAAAATGAATTGAGATAAACTACACTTTGCAGCTTTGACTTTGAACAGAAACAGCTGCAGATGGCCTCATCTGAACTGTTTCTGCTAAAAGCTTCTTCAACTGAAAGAAAGACTGAATGGGGAAATGAGAAGTTCCTTCTTCCAAGCCCTAAAAATAGTTCCAAACCGCACAAAGAACTGACTCACTTGATGCTGAGGCGATCTCCGCTGCTACGTCTGAGGCTCCGCCTCCTGCTCCGCCCCCACCACCCTACGGATGCTCTTGATGGACAGGTACATCTCCTCCTCCGGGTCGTAGTAATAAAACTTACTCAGGTAAGAGATAAGGGGTCTGCAGGAGAACAAAGGAACACTTTTCTATGGTTTACCATCAGATCCAGAGAGGCAGCAGTTGGATTTAATGCAAATGTTCACCTGTAGGTGAGGTAATGTTTATTTGAGATATCTTGAAATCATCATTTTAATTCACACATCACATTTTAATTTAATTAAAAATATATATTTATGGAAGAAAATATGCAGAGAAAACAAAACAATTTAAAAAATCAAACAAACTAATTTCATGTGTTGTTTTTTCTTTGTTTTTTAGAGAAAAGAAGATTGAAGTTATTTTTTATTTCTTTGGTAAAGCATGCTTTAGTGCTAACAGACTTTCTTTAAAAATGGGTAAACGCTTAAATGAGCCAGACAGAATCGGCCCGCACGAGGGTGACCCGTTACAGGTTCTGCAGGTTTTTGGATGTTGGGGTCTGTGGAGCGGCGAGGGGAGGAGCTTAACCCTTGAACAGCTGAGATGTGGCCTGCGACTCCTAAATAACACACGCTCTTTGACGTGTTGGGGCTCCTCGACCACGGGGTGCGCGTGCACAATAACTCAGTTGAGGTGGGATCACATACGTTTGCTTGTCCCCACTACCTTTAAAGCAGTAAATCAAATTCTACTTAAATTGAGTTAATTATCACTATATTTTATACTTATTTCATGGTGGGCATCGTAGGGAATTTATACATATTTCTTGCGTTTTGGTTTTTAAAAATTAGATTATGTTTTTATGTAAAGAACTTTGAGTAACAAAAGTTCTCCGCAAGTAAACTTTGATTTGATTTGAGTTGATGACTGCAAAAATATCTATTTAATATTAGGAGTAATGACACCGTTAAGAGGATCTTCTTCTTCTACCATTTTTGTTCATTTTCTTTTTTAAATCATTGCATTTCTTTTTTTCTGAAATTGCTTTAATATTCCTGCTTGATCGTCGACAATTAATGCTGGAAATAAACCAGTAAATCAAATCAGTCGATTGTTTTTAGGCACTTCTGTTATCAGACATGGTTGTGTATTTATTTTTTACTTTAGTAAACCTGACCTGTTTGAAACAGGTCAGGTATGTGAAAAATAACAAAATACAGGAAGACCCTGAGAAGTGTGTTAATAATGAATGGAAGTGCTGGGCCGTTCACCTGGGCAGTGGAAGCTCCTGGATGTGGTCGATGCGGACGATCTGTCGGATGCAGAAGCGGCAGAGGTGCTGCAGCGACTTGACGTTGCTGAAGCGAGACACGGGATACAGCAGCTGGACCGGAGTGGGTGGAAGCCCTGAAACAAAGAGCGGCACTTTACCGGCTGACACATCCCCACCCGCCCGGCCGGCGAGCCCCCCCCCCCAGGCCGCAGGCAGGACGGTGAACCCACGTCCCACCCATCGTTCCTGCTGCCGCCAATAGGAAAAAGAATCAAAGGCAGAGTGGAATTGACTATTGCTCACATTTATAGATTTATCTTCTTTTTTTTCTTCTCTGCTAGTCTTTGAAAGCAGCGTCTGCCCCCCCCCCAGCAGCTGAGAGCCACAAACACAAAAATAGAATCCCGTTCTAGAGCTAAATAATGTGGAGAGGGAAGCTGCAGATGCAGTGAATTTAGGCCGTTGTGGCTCTAAAAATGAACATGACATTTGCTCGTTCTGCTGGAATTAGCCACGCTTTACGCTTCTCCGACTTCAGCGCAAACGTGGAATGTCTTCAAACAACGGCGTGAAAAGTTAAGGTAAAAGGCAGAGCGTGTGCAGTGCTGCAGCTCCACAGCATTCAGAGCAGATTCAGACCAATCATGCTGATCATGACACGCCTCCCTCTCATGCTTGGAGTACATGTAAACGGCCTCAAGTAACACAATCTGCCGTGTTTATTTACACGTCTTCAAGTGTTTGAATAAGAGCTTCAAGAAACGCCACTGAAGAAACAATGTCCTCCTAAAAATAAGTTAAAGAAAACTATAATATTTTGTGATAAATGAACAAATCTAGTAGAATTTGTCGTAGTAAGGGAGATATTTAGTGGTTTAAAACTAAATTTCCTCTTGAAATTAGCTGGAAACAGTCATTTTTAGCTATAATGCTCAAATCATTGGAAATAATATATCCTAAAACTAAACAAAAGAAGTTTTATATCTTTAATTTATATACATACTAGTACTTCTTTCTCCAAAATGTCATATTTTCGGTGCAACAACAGAACGACTCTCCTTATTCATAGACCATATAAATAAAATAAGACTAGAATTACAAATTTTAAGATAAAGTTGGTAAATTATACGTGAATTATCATAAAAAAATGTGTATCGTTAGAAAATATTGCTTTGAATAAGATAAACTGTCTTCAAAGTTGTCATTACATAACACGGAAAAGTTACTTTTGTCTTATAAAGTGTAAAAAAATATTAAAACTAGAATGAAATTTGAGATTCTTTAAAAGTATATTTATTGTATTTATGTTTATTTTAACCCTTTTAAGAATCCTTTTCAATAGTAAATTCTTGATTTATGTGACTGATGCACCTTTAAATTGTGTTTTTTGTTATTGTTACTAGTTTTTTATTTATTTTTTTTTTTTACAAAAAGCAGAACTTACTGTGTGGCAAAAAATGAACATTTGCAGATTTATTTCTCTGGAAACCTTTCAGATCGCCCTAAACATTATATATGCTAATACATATAAGGTATACAAAATATAAAAAAATATATATATAAAAAGCGGGGGGTTTTGCCAAATTAAAATGATAAAGTAAAACGGAATAAACCAAAAATTTGACTGAAGTCAGAGAAAAAAGATCAATAATGAATGTTCACTAAAAAGCTCTAAAAGTCTCCACTTAGAGCTCTATTTTATCCCAACTTGACAAAAAGAATAGTTCCTTAATTAAAGGTAACTGAGTAGCTCATTATCGCCCCTTTTTTCCTGTGATTGGCGTCTGTGACACACCTGGGACTCGTGAGCGCAGGAAGTAGAGGAATTTGCCGTTCTTGGAGTGCATGATGGCTCTCTCGATGAACTCCACCACGGAGTGGCAGCGGTCCTCGAACTTCGGGTGGCACCACAAACTGAAGGTCCCTGGAGACACACAAGTGGGGGCTTATCAGCGGTCATGCAGCGTCTCGTGTTCTGAGTTTGGATTAATAACCGTAATCCACAGGGGTCAAACGCTGCGCCTCGATGGCCGCTGCCCTGCATGTTTTCAAACTGACCTGCCGTCAAAGCTTCTCATTGGTCAAACACACCTGGTCCAGGTAATCAGCAGCAGGTAAAGCATGGTCTCTGTTAAGCCGGCTAGATGTCTGGCAGGGAGGATTCCTTTGTATGACCCCACTGTGGATTTGACTCAGGGCGGACACTCTACCACTAGGCCACTGAGCTGTTATCGGTCAAATGTGGGACGGGTTTATTGTGCTTTTTCTGATACGTAAAAAAAAAATCAATTATCAATTTATCAAATATCTTGAATTTTAAGGCAAAAACACAATTTTTGTTTAGCCGTTCGAGAATTTAAAATGTTTCATTCTGCCTTCACTTCCATTTAAATGACGACTTCAGTGGAAAAAATATTTCACATGTTAAAGAATAGTAAAAATGTGACAGATAATGAATGTCAGAACCCGCTGAAGCCCTTTCAGGGTCGCAGGGTTGCTGGAGCCTATCTCAGCTACTGTTGGTCAGGGTGGGGACACGCACTCACCTAGGACCGAGTGTGTCCTATCAGCATTTATGCATCTCTATCTGATCAAAAATAAAGATGGAAAAACAACATTTCCATAAATCCCTGTTGACCATAACTCTTTTTCAAAGGAACTCCGTTTGTTTAACCCTAGAGCGCCATCGCCGGGTGACTTTCACCCCAGAAGAACTATTTACATGCATTTCAATACGTCGCGTGTCGAGGAGTCTGTGCCTTCATCGGGGACGTCTCACACGTCCCAGGACTGGGAGGACCAAAGACAAAGTTTCCTTTGATTATTTTTTAGGAATTATTTGCTCTCAAATTCCTAAAAAATTCTCAAAAAAAAAAATCCTAAATTTTATGTAATTTTTGAGTTTGCTTTTAGGGACTTTATGTTTTTTTCTTTTTCATTTTGTTACACAGACGACAGTTGAAAATAAAAGAAACCCATTCAAATTTATCACATGTTGTCATGTTTTGATGTATTTATCAGTAAAATTATGTTTTTGTTGAGTATATTATATCGGGTAAAAACTACCCGGCAACAGTGACGCTGTTACTTTTTATAGCCAAAGTGTTCTGTATTAGGGAACTTTCCGGGAGGTCTGAGATCTTTTGGGCAGCAGGAGCACAACGTCTGATAACTTTGTTGTTACCGTAGACCCCCCCCCCCCCACACACACACACATTTCAAACAAACTTTCTAAGTTATAAATGAAAATATTAAATATTTTTTAAATACTTTTCGCACGCGTTGTGCCTCATCTCGCTTTTTTCCTATCTTAGATTTTGCTCTCATGAGTTTCAGCTCAGCGTGACAAAGCCGCCATCAAGCAGCTGCTGATTGGTCCAGATTCTGACCAATCAGGTGTCTCTGTCTCGTGTTCGGTTTGTGTCGGTTCTTGCTGGGCCGTTTCTCTCAGAGTGAAACCCAGAAGCAAAGCAGCTCAAATAAAACAGGATTTGCATTTATTTATGTCAGTGTTGAACTAACATAAATGAAGTTAGTTAAAAATAAAGAGAAAGTAGCATTTTACTTTGGACATGAGTTCTTAAAAATAAGACGCTGTAAAAATGAACATAAAATTAAAAAAGCTTCTTCTGCTAAATACATTGCATGTGCTTTGATGAGCCATCGTTCTTTTACTTATTACTTCTGTTAATCTATTCCAAAGAACTTGTGCGGCATAAAATAATATCTCTCTCTTTTTCTCTCTCAAACAAATCTTAAAGAAAAACAAACTTTTTACCAATATTTTGATCCGGAGGATTCACAGATCACACACAGGCCTGTTGATTTAATGTAACAGCACCATATAAACTTTACAATTTATGTTAAAGTTTCTAGAGTTCTTTAGCCATAAATTCACAAATCTGACTAAATAAAAAATAATCTATGGTGAAAAAATAAAATAAATAAGTATGAATTATTGTTAAAATAATTAAAAGTGAAATTTTCTTCAGCCAAGGAGACAAAATCGAGGGTAAAAAGAGCCGATTTGGCTCAGTAGCAGACACCATGTTAGATCAATACGGCGATTTGATTGGTTAGAATCTGGACCAATCAGCAGCTGTTTGATGGCGGCTTTGTCACGCTGAGCTGAAACTCATGAGAGCAAAGATAGGAAAAAAGCGAGATGAGGCTCAACGCATGCGAAAACATTTGTGTTGCAAAGGCAAAAATATTTTTTGAAAGCAAAGAAACAGTTTTGAACTACATGGAGCAACTATTTGTTGTTTTCATTTTCAGGTTTTGCATGACTGCGGGACGATCCCATGGCGTGCGCGCATGCGGCCTCCTGGACCTGCAGGCTTCAGTCCGGCAGCCTCTCTACAGCATCCCTGTTGGACGCGTGGCCCATTTCCGCCCACCTCCTGAGGGTCGCTCGTGGAAACGGAGAGCTGCTTTTGTCTGAGGACGTCTTTGATTCCAGAGTGACCTGCAGCTCTGCAGCGTTTTATGTGCAGCCCCCCCCCCCTCTGCCCTATTGCACGAATGTTTTAGCGTGACTCGCCCGGGTAATGGATGCCCGCGCAGAGCACATGATGCAAGGCCAAGTTACATGCATGAGGCGCTGACAGTGGAGCATGGGGAGCTGAGTGTGTGTGTGTGGGGGGGGGAGCTCTTCAGTCTAATGTGGTGAAGACCTGAAACACGCGTTTCTGTTTGCAAATGCTGCTGCGGGAAAATCCAGTTTCATTCGGTTTGTCGGGAGCCGTGACTGACGGCCAGGAAACGACCTGGAAACTAAAACGTCCGGAAATGTGAAGCTGACATCAGAACGTCTGCATCCACCAGACGGATGTAAACGTCTCTGAAAAAAGTTCCTCCCCCTTTTTTGTTTTCATGTCCCACAGCCGTCCTGGACCGAAGGACCAGATAGTTTTCACAATTCTTCCCTCTTTCTGCCCCTTTGTGCAAAGATTTGACCCCGACTAGAAACCCAACAAACTCTGCACGCATGTGGTGAAAACTGATGACATCACAGCGGGAGGAACCATCCGGAAAATGGAATGGGGCCAAAAAAAAAATTGTTTTAAATGAAACCAAAATGTACGTGCGTGGGAATTTAAAGAAAGATTTGAAATTATTATGGGATGGCCACAGTTGACCTACAACTCAGCAGCCATTTGGGGCAAAGTGTGAAATTTGGCAATTTTCACATTTTCCGCAGTCTGGGAAAGGAAAACGTTTATTCAAGCGATCTTTCACACACACACATCCCGTCAGGTTAAGCCTACAACCACAACCGAAGCTTCATTGACCTTTGACCTCAGGAGGAGACCAACATCTTGAAAAAGACAAAAAAAACATCTTTAGCACCAGCTACAAGCATAAAACGTTGGTTTCTAAAGTTTGTAGGTTTTGAACGGCGTTAGCGTGGCGAGGTCGTAGTAGTGGTCCTCCCCTGCTGGGTGTCACCGGCGGGAAGCGTCTTCAGAGTTCTGAGTGCACTTCATCTCCCAGCAACCCCGGCCCACAGTTTCCGGATACCTGACTCTCATCTGCAGTCACTCCCCGTCTCCTTCAGCTCTGCACTGAGCCTCGCTCACTGCAGCGTACGGTTTGTGCCTCTCTGCTCGCATTACCGAGCGTTGGATCTGGACCTGAGCTTCTGTTTCCTGACCCGGTTTTGTCTCTGACTCCGTTTGCCCGCCGCCTGCCCCGACTCTCGTCTGGATCCTGACTAGACTCTAGTTTCCTCTCGGATGCTCCCACGCTCGTCACTAACCCCTGCCTGACCCGGGTTTAGCTTTGTGGACTAAAAAACCTGCTGCAACTGGAACCAGCTGTCTGCTCTGGGTTACAAAAAAACAATCTTTGTTGCCAAGGAAATCTAAAAACTTACTTACAGGATTTTTTTCTTCTTCTAAAAACCACATAGATCTGTTGGTCACCTCCAGGCAATCGAAACATAAAATTAATACTTTAGAGATAAATCCAATCGAAAAGCCTTTGTTTTGAAATGTTTTAGTTTTTTTTTACTATTTTATTTTATTTTTGATAAATGCATCACATGGAGCTCTGAGGTTGCCAGGTGCAGAAGGGGAGAATGAAGGGTGGGTAAGCAGCCAGTGAGGGGGCGCCTGCATTCTTTTATATTTTTACCATCTTAATTTTTCATTGTTTTGATCTTTAAAGTTTTTAAAGTTTTCTTTCGGCTTGTCTGACTGCTGTCATGTTACGGTGCACCTGAAAACAGACCACCTTTCACGGCTCTTTATTTCAATTCAATCCTGTTTAAAAGTGTCCAATATTACATCACAGTTGTCTTAATGGGCGTTACTAATTGTCAAAAACATGAAATCAGAGATAAAATACATCTGGTTGCCAGGTCAAACTGACTAAACGTAACTGAGCATCCCTGATCTCAGACCCTCCGTATGGAAAAACTCCTAAAAAACAGATTCCAGGGGGGAAAAAGAAGAAACCTCAGGGGTGTCCACATGTAGGAGGGATCCTCCCCCAGGACGGACAGGCGATTTTGAAAAAGAATGAGCGTGTCTGACTCTACAACTACATGTTTTATTGGTCCAGCAGACGGCTTCATCCAGATGGAACTGGAGGACGGCTTTTTAACAGAAAATCTGCTGGGAAGGATCCAAGGCCACCGCTTTGCCCTTCACACCGGCCCACTGACCACATGACTGAAGGTCATAAGGTCATATACCAGTTCTGCAGTTACCATTTAAATATTATTCCACATTGAAATAAAACAAAACATGGAGTTAGTTCATCTAACACCCATGAACTCAAGTTATATCACGTTACATATGAACAGGTTACCTTCTCTGTGCAGCAAACCTGGTTTTCCATTAGTAACACTTAAAACAGGTGTGTGTGTGTGTGTGTGTGTGTGTGTGTGTGTGTGCGTGCGTGTGTGTGTGTGTGTGTGTGAACGCCTCTCACCTCTGTAGTGCTCCATGCGAGTGTGATGCGTGACTCCCTGCGACCTGAAGCTGAGGCTCAGGATGTATCTTGGGTCTGAACTGTCCCGGACCAGAAAGGACCCGTCCGGTTTCCCCTTCAGCTTCATCTCGGCGTCCTCCCAGTTCATTGGACCCCAGTACCAGCCGCACTGCAGATGTTCAGCGAGAAAGGTTTGAACATTTATTTAGTCTCTCTTCAGTTCTTGTCAGGGTTAGTTTGGACTAACTTCCTGTTTTTGTATAAAGAAATCACATATATGTAAATATAAGTTAGTATAAATTAATATAATATAATATAATATAATATAATATAATATAATATAATATAATATAATATAATATAATATAATGGGTTCTTGCCCCAGTTTCCTTTTAACTGTCCTCAGCTTTTCTAGAGTCTTAAAGTCGCCCAGCCAACATTTGCTTAATGTACCTGCAGGTCAGGACAGAAACACTGGGGGGGGGCTCATTATGGATAATATTCCTGCAGAACTGTGCATGACACCAGACGTTAACAGTTTGAAATGTCAATTAAACACTAATCTTTTTAGAATGGCTTTATGTATTTAATTGCTTTTTGTAATGTTATACAGTTTTTGTACATTTTTGTTTGGCCTAATATAAACTTTCTTCTGTCTTCCTGAAGGAGTTTGAAAGTTCATTTCTGTCTCATTTGAACTTCTAATGCTATTTTCTTTTGTTGAGTTAGTTTAGAGTAACTTCCTGTTTTATTTTGAAGGGAAGCCGTGTGTCTGTACTATTTCCTGTTTGTCAGACCTGGCTTCTGCTTTTGCACATTTCAGCAGTTTCTTATAGTTAGTTACGTCTTTTCGGTAGAGACTGATCTTCGTTTTGATTATAGCTGCATGAAAATAATGTTCCTGTCAAAGTTAAGATAATATTCTGGATAAAAACACACAACTTATTGAAAAATACAGCATCAGACCACCCATCTATGCCCTCATGTGAAAGTCTGATCACCAAAGTTTCCGAGGGGACCTTTTTATACAGGATTGGTGTTTTCCAAACTGATTTTTAAAAAGCCAAAAGGCTTTAGTTTACTCTTTATTTGAGCTTTATAGAGTTTGAAGTATGTTTTTTTCTCAAACCAAACTAAACAAAAAGTGTTATTTTATATATTTAAAGGATCCTGTTAGACTCTGTGTGCAGTGAAGCGGATCGACCCTAGATCTGTTTAAACAAAAGGCAGAACTGAAGCGGATTCCTGACTTTGTGAAGCGACGTTTCTGGATCGCGATGTTCTGCTCTGACCAAACATCTGGATTTCTGGTTTTCACCCACGCCGTGTCCGCTCCTCTTCAGTGCAACCAGAGCTTCACTCGCCTCGTTTCCAGGAACTTTGTTCAATTCTTACAGTTTGACTATTGATCAGCCCCAAGGCGTGTGCTAAACGCAAAAACAGCCACATCCCTGACCGACTGCTTAGTCTCCTGACGCCGTTTGTTTTTGAGCTCAGACAGAAAACAGAATCATCTGAGCTGACTGTCACCAAGAACTGTGATTGGCTGATGCCTCCACGACCTAATGGCTAAAGGAGAAAAGCAAGTCCCACATTCCTATTGGATCACAACCAAGCAGCTCACAGACGGGCTGTCAGATCAGAACATTTTTGAAATAAAATTAAAATGATCAGTAGACGGTCTGTTCTGTGAAATCCTCTGACTAAAAACTACAACACATGACGAGCAGCAACCGTTTTACCTTTTCCAGCTCTCTTAGACTGGCAGTGAAGTTGCTGGCTTCAGACCGCCGCAGCGCACAGAGGACGGGAGGCGGAGCCTGTCTGGCCGGAAGTGGAGCGTCAGCAGGCGACGGGTTGGAATGAGGGAGGGCTCGCAGGAAAGCGTCTGATTCAGAGACGTAAAAAAAGACACAAAAAAAGAGTTTCTAACCAACAAAAAACATCACAATTTTATAGAGTTTATCCCCCCCCCCAAAAACAAAAAATCCCCTCAACTGTGACACATCAGCCCACATCTTACCATTGAGACTGAGGCTGTGCTGGATGGTGGCGTGGGAGGGAGGAGGGGGAGGCGGGAGAGGCAAGGGGAGGGACTGCAGGGAGGCGCCCATGACGCTCACTAAGAAGGAGCCGGGCTGAGGCCCGGCTATGTCGTCTGTAAGGAGGACAGGAGGGACGGAGGAGAGACGGGACAAAAGAAGGAAGGAGTCAGGAGAGGAGGATTTCTGAGCAGCATCAGCGTCAGACGGACAAACCGAACCCAAACCGTCCGGTTACGGGGGATCCAGACACTCACTTTCACCACAATTTGGCCAAACCTCCATTTTTGGGGTTTTGTTTTGTTTGGGTTGGGTCTGTGTTTTACAAAATTACAACAAAAAGCTACAAAAATCAATTTTTAGACCGCAGATACACCAATAACAGTGAATACTAAGCCTAAATCATAAAAACTTTTTCTTCAAATTAAGCCCAACATGTGTTTGAAACTGTCAAAGTAAAAGTACTGGCATGCAGTCGAGGTACAACGATCCACTTTCCAATAGTGTCACTTTCAGCTTTAAACCGAATTGTGGCTTCAGAACCATAAAGACATTTATTTAACCTCTGACACACACGAACACGGCAGCTAAGACGGCAGAACAAAACGATGAATTCCTATTGTTGAAGACAAAAGTAAATATTCATCATGAGGCATCCACATCATGTGAGGGCGCCTTTAAAAGGTCAGAAAACAAACCGTTTCAGGAATTTAACATTACATATTCCTCTGCTGCCCTTAACCCAGGGCTCAACCCGTCACACTCTCATACATTTATTCAAACCAGTTCTCTAAGAGAATCTTTTTCATCTCTCTGTCGTTGAATCCTCCAGGTTTAAATGAAGTTTTGTCTCCACCAATCAGATTACAGCGGATTCCTAAAACGTGTCTGCGTCTGAACGGAGCAGAATGGTGAAGGAAACCGCTTCCTGTCGGGATGTCTGCGCTCGAATCAGAAAAACGCAGACATGTACATTCAATCCGGACGGGAATAAAGTACCTAACAGGCTGAGACTTCGGCGTGGAGGAGGGGGAGGAGTCGGAGGGTGTGGCGTGATCGTCCCTCGCCGTGAAATATCCACGTCCACCAAAGAAACGGTCTCACCTGAAGCCAGAAACAGATTTAATTTTTTTTTTAATCGATGAAAAGCAAAACCACAACGTAAACTGCAGGGGAAAAAAGGAAAAAAATTCCTATTTTCTATGCAGAGATTCTCTAAAAGTGCACCGAGCTGGACGTTTCTGGAGAATTACACGCAGCTAATCAGCACAAATGACTGCAATAAAGAAAAACATCCAATCCCAAGTTAATTGAGACGCTGCAGGTTCTCTGTTTACCAAAACGGCGTTCAGCAGTCGGTTTCTGGCATCAGAGGAAGCCAAATCAGACGCTAAGAGCAAAACGCCACCGACTGCAGCCGGTTTGGTTTCAGATCCAACCTGAACCGTTTCCGTTTTATACGTCCATCAAGTTCTTCTGCTGCTTATCTGTCATCTGTGTTTGAAAGACTGTGAAGCCCCACGGAGACGTCTCCAAGCTGAAATCTGCTGCACGGCTTTCCATCTGCAGCCCACCTCTGACTTCCCAACCTCTGCCAGGAAAACAGCTGGGGCTTTTATTTTTCACTTTCAATCTGCTGTCCTGCCTTTGAGTCCAGCTGCCACTTCTCCTAAAGAAGCTCCGCAAAACTGGAAGAAGAAAAAAAGAGCTTCTGGATTTGTTTTTGTGTGTGTGTTTTATTTAGTTAGGATTAAACCACAGCAGGGGGAATAAAATCACAAACTCCTGCAGCAGACAGACAATTATTGACACCTTTTTGAATGGGATCCCATACTGGAATATGATTTTAATGAACGCTAACAGAAAGGGCTTTGAACTTCATCACGAAAAAGTTTGGATCAAAAGCTGCAGACTCTCCGCATGGAGAGGATTTGAAGAAAAGAAACTGTGAGTCAACTCCTGAAGTCACATGCACGCGTACATGAGGGGCGTACGGCCACCTCAAGGTGGAACGTAGCATTGTCACGCGTGTGGTACGACAAAGCGCGGTTCAGGCTTCCCCCTTGTGCGTTCTTGTGCGTTCATTTCTGATAATGCACACTTTGAAGGCCATTAACCTTACAAAAGAAATACATTTTCAGCCAGTTTGTAGTCCTTTATTCTTGTTATTTTTACGGTTTGAATCGCCTTTTTCACCAAAAGCGGACTAATTGTTACGTGGTGCCCCTGTACCTCGGGTGCAGAGCGACGTCTATGCTGATGGTCACCACGAGTTAAACCGCTTGTTTTTGTCCAGATGATACAGAGATACAGAACATTTAAGTTACGTGACCGGAACTTCTTTTCCACTTTTTTAATGCACACCTAGCAGCCAACCAGAAAAAAAGTAGTTCCGGTCACATGTATCACTGCGCCGGCTTCTCATAAACAAACTTTAGGTTCATCGTCTGGACAAAAACAAGCGGTTAGAGGGGAACTTTCTGTTTCTCTCTGAACTGATGCTTTACTTAACCCATCGTGATGACCAGCATGTGTATCGCTTTCCTTTGTCGAGGTCCGCGCTGGCACGTTACCGTGACAACGTGCCGCACCACAAATCGTCCACTTTTTGTGGAAAAAAGCAATCCAAACCAAAGAAATACCAAGAATAAAGTACTTAAAAATGGTTGAATATTTATTTCTTTACATAGGCGGGTTAATGGCCTTCAAGGTGTGCATTATCAGAAATGAAACTGTAATCAGGGACAGGAAACTCCGTCAAA
Source organism: Oryzias sinensis (assembly GCA_037389245.1). NCBI lineage: Eukaryota > Metazoa > Chordata > Actinopteri > Beloniformes > Adrianichthyidae > Oryzias > Oryzias sinensis. Next base: position 37,204,245 of record CM074490.1, read on the forward strand.
AGTGAGCATGCATACGTGGAAAAAGTGTGAAAATTTGTGGTCTTTGCGTGAAATTCTCACAGATGTATCACAAATGAACCACATTTAAACCACAGAAGAAGTACGAATGAACCACGCAAACAACACCTAAACTATTGTTCTAGCGTTGGGCTGTTCAAGGAAACTCATTCATCTTCTAAGGCGTTTGCTCCCTTTCTGAGTCGCTATATAAATAAATAAAATAAAATAAAGTTGAATCGAATTGAACGTAACACATGAACCACGCCTGACTATTGTGCTGTTTAAATCCAATTCAATGGTGATTCGTGCGACAATTTGAACGTGACATGTGCGCCGTATGCACACGTCACAGTCTGCAGATTTGGGGTGAAAAGATGAAATATCCATACGTGCGACACGCCTGCCTTCCATCCATACTGTGCACGAACATTTTCTCTCTACAGGGTCAACGAGCGATCGGCGACCTTGATATTTCATACATAACTGACCATTTTGCACTTGCAGACAACCGCGTACCTGTCCTCCCGTAAGGGCAGAGGTGACAAAAGCGTTAATCTTTGGACACCCAAACTGTTAGCTACTCCAGAATTTGGACGCTCTGAATCAGACTGAAAAGTCTGAAGAGCTCACATCAGGTTCAATAAAAAAACATACCTTTAGAATAGCAGAGAAGATCTGGCAACTGACCGGAACTTTAAGAAACATGATGCTAAAAGAACTGTCACCTCCAGAGGAAGTGAACACGGAAATTCTGAGTCACATCTGCAGGAAATCAGAAGGAAGTAAACTCCTGAAACTCTGTGAAACCCCAGCCCAAAAAAAGACGACAGTCATTTTAACGATGAACGGAAGAACTCGAGTCTGAAACTCCAAGCTCATGAAGCAATAATCATGACTCCTCATCACCAAAAAACAGAGATAACTGAAGTCTGCCAAGAGTCTCAACGTGTCTTACAGTCCTGACAAACTGGAATGAGAGAGAAAAACTCCTGGAAAACTCCTGGACGCTGAAGGAGAAGACGTTCAGCCGCCGCCAGAACAGATATGTGTGGCTGAGAACAAGCCTGCAAAGGCTGTGAAAGTCCAGCTGAAGGACTAGAGCTACAGCACACTCATCCTCCCGATGAAGAGGAAACCGAATTCCTCTCTGTGAGCAGCGGTGAATCTGTTCAGACTGGAAAAGCCTGTTGGTCCTGAAACTTGCACCTTAATTCCTGAGAGTAAGTAATGAGGAACAGAAACAGGTTTCTGTCCACTGTTGACAGAAATTCTTCAGAATCTCTTTGATACTTTTTCAAGTTTGGACTAAGGTCATTAAATAGTTGGACAACTTTCCCACCAACGGACATATCTGAGGTCTCTTACGTCCATCTCAGATGTGGACATTTGGTTCACGTTTATAATTCTGTTCACTTTAGACACTGTTGTGTAATTACATCCTCTGATTCTGACCGTTTGTTTCCTTTTTAATGTTTACGTTTTTATCTGCTCTTCTCATCTTTGGTTTGAGTCTCAATAGATTCCTGCAGCTCAGCGACTGTCAGACCTTCTGTTTCCTTCTCTTGAACTGAGCTGATCTGTTTTCATGCATCAGCCACAGGTTTTAGTGCAGAGGGGAAGCTGGAGCGGCTCTTACCGGTGAAAGCAGAGAGGGAGGCTGAGAGGGAGGCAGGGTTGAAGGCACTTTGGGCCCTGGTCAGTCTGGGATGGATGTGGCTGCAGGAGAGACATCCAGAAGATGAAGAAGAAGAATGTGAGAAGACAGCAGGAGCGTTAGTGCAGCAGCAGAGCCTGGGAGGACATGCATCAATCCTGCAGCGTCTGCTCAGCTGAAGCTCTTAAGTTCTGACTCTGGAGGCTTTTGAAGAAATGTTTTTTTAATCGCAGCCTTCTGTCGGTGTGCTGCTTAACAGGAGGACAGACCACAAAGGTCTAAAAACCGTCTGCATCTGAAAATGTTTGGAATTCAGGTAGAAGAGGAGCTCAGAAGCATAAACTCGTCAGAAACTCACCTGAAATCTACTGTTTAACTAGAAGGAGATGTGTTTCCAGAAAAACATGCAGGGTTGATGTGATATTGCTGAATGAAAATGAAACTTAAGGGGTAATAATTGGCACAAAAAAAGAGAGAAATGATCAAAGTTGACCATAAATAAAGTGAAAACAGCACAATAACAAAAATATATCAGTTTGTGAAAAATGCCAGAGCCGGGTCTCGAACCCGCGAGCTTCTGCACCAAGGATTCCCCATGAATTTCAATGGAGGCAAAAAAATCCTGGAACATCTGGAAAAGTTCAAGGATTTGAAGGACCAAAAGTCACAGCTGGAAAAAGCTGAAAGAGCTGAACAATTGAATAGTTGGATGTTAAAATAGCTGAAAAATTGTAGAAGGAGTTAAGCGCCAACAGAAAAATGTAAAAAAATGGAAGATGATACTAGAATGAAGAAAGAGAAACAGGAAAACCATGGAGCATTCAACCAATGAGTGAAGCAGATATTTCACTGTGACATGCATTAGTGATAGGCTCGTTTTGGGGGGGGGGTCCTCTGAGTGTCCCACCTGTCTGGGTCGTGCTCTCCGCAGGGGGAACCCGCCATGTCCACCAGACTCCCAGCGGAGGACACCGAGTAGGCCACGGACGGCCTCTTGTCCAGGAGGTGGCTGGAGCCGCTGCAGCTCTTAGTCCGGAACAGTTTACTGAGCCGCAGCTTCAGCGAGCCCTTTTTGGACTTCCCCGGGACTTTCAGCGTCTTTTCCGCGGCGCGGCCCGTCGGAGTCCGCGGCGCGCTGGCGCACCGCTCGGGCCGCCTGCCCGGCGTCGACGCCTGGCTCGGGTTCGGGCTCGCGGCCCAGGGGGGGGTCCGGACGGGGGCGGGGTGGTGCGCCGCGCACACCTGAGCCGCCGCCGCCCCCGCCTCCGGGGCGGGCTCCTCCACCTGCCTCCTCAGCTCCACCTGGAAGCTGCTGATGGAGAAGGCTCCGGACATCTTCTGGACCACCTCGCGCTTCCGGTGGAGGAGAAAGTCTCGGCGTCCGTCCTCGTCCTCCGCCTGGTCCTCCGGGCAGCCGTCCATGCCCAGCCCGTCCCCGCTGCCCAGCCCCTCCAGCACCAGCAGGGCATCGCTGGTCTCCGTCGGGTCGTCTCCGGGCGGCACCCCCGCCGCCCCCGACCGGTGCGCGCCCTGACACGAGCACTGCGGGAGCTCCCCCGCCTTGAACAGCATCTTGGGGACCGCGCCGACTCCCAGCTCCCCGAACCTCCGCGCCAGCTCGAACACGGCTCCGTCCCGGTCCGCCGCGCCGCATCCCCACGCGGAGCTCACCACGGTGAGCGGGGTGGACCTGTCCGACAGAACGGGCCACTCCGGCGGGGAGGCGAGGAGTCGATGCCGGCGGCACAGCTCCGTGGCTCCCGGTCCCTCTGCCGGAACGGAGAGCGGCGGCGGAGCTCTCCATCCGGGGTCCTGCGGGTCCTGCTGCCGCTGCTGGGCGTCCGTCAGGCTGCGGGGGTTGTTGTTGGCGGCCGGGCCGGAGCCCGCGCTCTGCTCCAGCGCATCCCGCGGCGGATTCAGCTCCAAAATGCCCTCCCCGTTCCGAATGATGTTGGAGAAAACGAGCAGCTGAGGCCGCAGGCCGGAGCTGGGGGCGAAGTCGAAGCCCGGGGCCTCCACGGAGCTCTGCTGAGGAGGAGGCGCGGACAGCGGGGCTCGGCCCTCCGTCCCCCCGGCGTCAGGTGCAGCCGTGCCGTCGCCGCTCGGCGGAGCTTTGTTCAGGAATCCGCTGGGATGCTCGAGGCCCGCGGGGTCTCGGCCGATGTCCAAGCCCGCCTTGACGCCGCTGTGAGCCAGGACCTCCTTCCCCAGCCCCGACACGACTCCTCCCGGCGGCACATTCCCGTTTTCTGCGTCCAAGCGGTCGTCCTCGGCCGCGGAAACCAGGCGCATCAACACAAAATCGGGCGACATATCTTGCGCGTTGTTCATAATTATTCGACAGCGGATCCGGATTACCGTCGATCTGCGTTCACATAGCTCACCGCGGGGATGTGGCTCCGGTGATAAAGAAAGGGCCAAACCGCTGCTGCCGCGCGCGCGGTCTGCGAGCGCAAAAAGGATCGGAGGCGACTCCCTCCCTCCCCCCCTCCCGCTCTCCTACCACCGGGCAGCATCCATGTGTGAATGATCGGACAAACGACTGCGGTTCGCTCCCGGCGGCGGCAGGCCGGCCCCGGGTCAGACATGCGGTCTGGTTTCCGGCTCCCGGACTCAAAAACAGAGGAGTCTCCGGTCAGCGAGCGCCGTCTGCCTCCCCGGTTCCCAGCCAGGCCCCACCCGCTCCGCCCGTAACGCCGCTCCATGAGCACCAATGATGAGAGCCATAAATTCAGCAGTGGCGCTTTAACATCCCAGACTGGGTTCCCGCCTCAGCCTCGCGGTGACTCTGTGCTGCTGATGGCATTTCCCCACAGAACACAACAACAAACACGAAAAACAGCACAAAGAAACAGGAATTGTTAGTTTCAGCTGCTTTGGGATCCGCGTTCTCTTCAAATCGACTTAATTTAATTAATTGATTAGTTGCTGACTAATGGGTGGATTATGATCAGACACACGTTTCCTCCTTTAATATAACTTTTATTTCTCCTAAACCTATTTGAAACCAACTTTCCCCTCAATACAGTTTCCATTCTCTATATTGTGTTAAAAAAATTAAAGTTGAGATGAAATTTATAATGTTTTATAGTGCTTATGTGGTGTAGTGGTTAGCACTCTGGCAAGGAGAAGGTTTAAATCCTTTCTGCCCAGAGTTTGCATGTTCTCCTCGCGCAGGCGTTGGTTTTCTCCAAAAGAGTCCAAAAACATGCTTCATGGGTTCATTGGTGTCTCTGAACGGCCCCCTAGGTGTGCATGTGAGTGTGTGGCCCTGTGACAGACGGGTGAGCCCGTCTGGGATAGGCTCCAGCAACCATGTGACCCTGATAGGGATTCACAAGTTCTGAAGATGGAAATCCTCAAATTGAAATGAAACAGTCGGAGTTTCTGTTACTTCAGTCGGATAAGTATGCTACTGCTATAGACACTATAAACATTTTGATGTATAACTGGAGAGACTCATATGAGAGGAAGCTGATGTTTGCTCTCACTTCAGACAGACATGGAAGGAAGTCCCCATCAAAGTCTTCTGGTTTAGCACTTTTCTACCTTCAAAGTCCGTCACATTAACACTCTGATTGTGGCCCTGCTGTCTTACAATAGTGATGTTCTGATAGAGAAATGAACAGATATGTTTGAGATGAAGGAGTTAACAGTTCTCTGCACCACCAGTTGAATAGGAGGAACCTGAAACCATTAAAAAAAAAAGTCCAGTTTAAAGATCACCCTGACTCCTCTTATGCTGAAACACTGTTAGGAGATGGAGATCTCAGTGGAAAAAGGAGTAAGAAGAGGTCAGCCTCCTCAGCAACTCAGAGGAGGGAGGAGGAAGAGCAGCAATGGAGATCCAATGCCTGGTGGAAGATGGTCCACAAGAGAAGCTAAACAAAACTGAAGTCTAAGATTCAGAAGCCAATAAGGCCGACCAAAACACCAGGGAGACGGACTAAACTGGAATCACGGACAGGAAACGGGTCAAAAATACCTGGGAAAAAACTGAGCAGCTGGGCTGTGAGTTAACCATTGTGCTGTCTTGTGGGGTCAAAATGACCCTACCCTTACATTGATATGTTATCCCTACAGGAGAAAGGTGGAAAGATTTCATGTAATCCATGGACACCAGTGAAGATCACAAATCATTGAAGAAAAAAGGTTCAGAGCTCTGTCTAGTGGGTCTGGATGACCCAACTCCCAACGTCAAAGTGCCTAGGATAGAACAAGGGTTACGGCCGTGTCACACAGCCGCTACGCACATTTGGAAATGTCACGAAAATCCGTCATACGTGGAAAAAGTTTGAAAATTTGTGTTCTTTACGTGAAATTCTAACAGATGTTTAACAAATGAAACACATTAAGACCACAGAAGAAGTACGAATAAACCAGGCAAAGACCACGTAAACCAACAACTATTGTTGAAACACTGGGCTGAATAGATACAGTCATTCTCCTTGTAGGCCGTTTGGTCCCATTCGGGGTCGCTACTTAAATAAATAAAATTGAATTAAACATAGAACATGAACCGTGCGTAATTATTGTTCTGTTTATATCCAGTTCAATAGTGATTTGTGCAACAGTTACGCAATTTGAATGTGACATGTGCGCCGTATGGGTGATATAAATGTCATACATCATAGGTGAATGCGTAAGTTTAGTAGACATACATGCGACGCTCGTGGAAAGACACTCATTTGTGTGCATCTCGCAAAAAAAAACGCGCAATTGAGTAAGATTCACGTAATAAATGCGAATAATCGATGTAAAATATGCGTAAACTGCGTAATTCTTCTCCTTTCTCTTTCGGCTTTTTCCCATCGGGGGTCGCCACAGCGAACAAGTCGCATGGTTTACTTGGCAATGTTTTACGCCGGATGCCCTTCCTGACGCAACCTTCTCAAAGCAACCGGGCTTGGGACCGGCAGAGAAGTAGAGAAGGGAACAGGGAGCAGCCCGGATTCGAACCCAGGTTTCACGGACGGAAGGTGCCGAAAACTAGCACGAGCTAAACCGGCTCCTGTAAACTGCGCAATTCTCAACAGACCAAAACTTTTGAACAGCGTAGAACTGAATTCACGTAAAGACTCGTCGGACGAAACCCTCAACGGACATCTGTGCACAACGACAAACGTACGAAACACGCATGAATCACAAAGAACCAAAATTTCATGCGTGGAAAATGTGCAACATGTACGAAGTGGCTTCAAGAGAGGGACTGATGGTCTGTAACACTAAGAATCACAGGTGGAACAGGTGAGTGATTAGGCAGTACAGGCGAAGAGATGGACCACAGAACATGACATCAACGTTCAAACCCCAGGTGCTTTGTGGGTGAAACGCTCTACCGCTGCACCACAGCTGTCTCTTGAGTGACAGAGAGGGCTGTTGAAATCCACAGACGAGTCTGTGCTCAGAAACAGAATTTAAATTCATGTGCAGAAAACGTCCTTTTTGTTTTTAGACTTCAACGACAGTCAAACTTTAGCTTTTCACCAAGTAAAATGTTCACAGCTGAATACATTTTACACTGAAGTAAAAAGGACATATTTTGTGGTATTTCTTTATTTGATTATTTAAGGATCCCTATTAGTCTTTGCAAATGTAAAAGTGCATTTTTCCTGGGGCCCACTTCCAAGAATACGTACATTATGTTTGCATAAGGATTACATTAACACCTAGCATAACTATAGTCTTCAAAATCCCAGAGAAACATTCGAGGCAAAGCAGTAAAACATATGAGACAAATTAAGAGATAAATCAGTTATTGAATGTAGTTTTATTATGAATCGTTGACTTCTTAGGATTAGCTTAAAAACTACTATGCCTTCTTATTATACCATCATTCCTAGAGGCAGCATATTCCAGGTCTGAATAAGAATAATAAACAAGGAATGCAAACCGACCAACCAATTCAGAGCTTGGAGGCTCATCTTCCCGCTCCAGGTTCTGCTGCTCCGTCCTGTTTAACCTCAATCCTCTTCTCAGTTCCTCTGCTCACTTCTACGTGGCACCAAAAAATAAAAAAAAAGGAACAAATATCTCCCAAACTTGTCTGTGAAAGCGATGATACTCAGCGTAAATCTGTAGCAACGAGCAGAGCAGACTAAAAAAAGAAGATGCTTCAGGAGGACCTGAGGAATCCTAACATGGGACCAGAAACCTTCAGGAAGTGGGTGACCGTCAAAGAACTATGGGTCCGATGGGACGCATGAGAGGAAAACAGATGTATAAAGATAAACGACAGAGACTTAGTCTGAAATTCCAGATAAATTAAGTGATTTTTATCCACAGTCCGTGTGTTTTAAGTCACTAAACGCCTTTAACTAAAACTGCTTCTGACCTGGCCTGAGTGAAGTCCTCATATCAGCCTACAGGGGGCGCCAAACGCTTCCGTTTTTGGCTTTGTCTAAGCCCAGTCTGTGGAAATGTCTGGAAGTTTTGCCCCTCCTGCTGCATGATATTAAGCAATACACATGACATTGATGGTATTACTACCAAAAGAGTAACAGCAATTGAGTTTTTGGGTGTATTTATTAATGATCATCTTTACTAGAAATATCAAATTAACTACAGTTTGACAAAAACAGAAAAATTAACTGCTGCACTGTAAAAAATGAAATGGTCAACTGATACCAGTGCATTGTTATAGAACTCCTTGATAATTCCATACCTGATCTATTGCATTGAAATATGGGAAAATGCAAAGAAAGTACATGTAAACTATACTTTTGTTTTATATGGAAGCCGTTCTGGAAGCTTCTGTTTTTGTTTTTTCTTGTAATCTCGAGATTCAATTGATCCAAAAAAGGCAGATGGAATCCAGAGGAAGTCTGGTAGGAGGTGAAGGTCAGAGGAGCCTTGAAGGAGGGGTCACATTAGGTCAAACGGCCCTGGGTCCTGACCCAGTTGGAAAGTAGGCACTATGTCCAAAATGAAGTGAGAACAACAGGAGACACGATCTCATCAATTCTGTTTGATTCATGTAAAATGCTCGTCTCTACAGGGCGAGACACGCATGGACTGGACTGGGGAGACGGCTGAAAGAAAGGTGACCTGGTCTGAAGGTCACCTGGCTCCTGAGGAGGCTTTGATGGTTCAGGAGCGTCACTGAGGAAGTGACCAGAGGAATCTCTGGACTTTCACACGTTTTAGTCACGCCAGCCACTGAGCAGAATCCCAACAAGAATTCAATTGCAAGAAGAAGAGCGACTCTGCAGATTATTTCATAAACAGAAAAAGCAGAAAAACAAAAAATATTCAAGTGTTTATTAGGATTTTATTGTCATATTGTCCAAACTCTGAACTGTGGGACAAATTGAGATCAACCAAGAAAATGTGTAGATATCTATTAATATTTTTAGATATTTTATATTGTAATTCCTAAACTAAAAAAAAAATGAAAAATTTAAAGCTTTAGAAATTTATTCACGTCATAATTCTTTAGATGTTTTGGTTTATTTAAAAAAATGCAGGAGTGAACTGAGACCTGAATTTTTGTTTTCAGTTTCCGGTGGATATTTTCTTTTTGCAGCACAAAGCTCATCCTCAGCGGTTTGGAGGCTGCGTTGACGTGGAATGACATGCAGGTGGCGCTGCAGGCTGTTCAGCCGCTCGTGCTAAAGTGGATGAAGGCCCACTAATCCTCATTGTGTGCTTGTGCTCCTATCCGAGGTTTATGCGAAGTAATCAAACTAACAACCTGCTTTTCACAGCTGAGCACTAATGTAATGTGACCTGGAGGTCACAGCTGGGCAACATTAACGTTACACATTAATCACTTTTATTTTTAGTTTGCATCTTGACCTGCCGACTCTCCGCGTTCTCTCAGGCTTTTTGGGGTTTGTTAAACGTTTTATTTCTCCTGGAAACTCTTTGGAAATATCCGTATTCCCAGACATAATCCTTGTAGGTCGCCACAGTGATGGAGTTGTGTTTAGGATTCTCGGTTCAACCCTCTGGAGAGGAAATCAGGAGGAAAATGTGAAAGTTTCCACACGTGGCTCCACAGATTACAGGAATGGTAAAAATCCGACCAAGAAGGAGAGTTTTAAAGACGTGTTCTTGGATTCAAAAGCTTCAACCATTTTTTAAAGCAGATAAATGTAGTTTTCAAAGACTCCCAACGATAAAGAGGAAACTATAATGAAGACCTTTGGATGAAATCTGGACTTAAAATCTTCTTTTTAGAAATGTTTCACTGTGATAAAGCCATTTAAATGAGTTGAAACAAAGAATAGAATAGAATAGAATGTTTTTATCGTAATTATAGATGGAACAATGAGATTTATTAGAATAACTCTTCCACTGTGACTTTGTCTATTTGAAAATGAAAATAAAAATAAAAATAGAATAAGTCTTCCAGATGCCAAGAAACTCAACCTTTGTGCACGAAGAGAAACACAGTAGAAGAAAAAAGGCCAGTTGTGGAGCTCGACAGTCGGTGGGTTTCACTCTCCAACCCCCACGGAACCGTTTTGACCAATCAGAACTCCTCAGAAATTGGAGCCACAGATTCTAAATTAAAGTCTGTGGGTTTTTTCTGGACTCTAAGTGATCATCGAACGATGACTTTGATTGATCAAATAAAAAAACAGACGGAACAGTTTGGTGCAACAACTTGAACCAGCAACTCTTTAGCCAGTTGTTTAAGTCCCAAACTCTTATTTTGAAATGTAACTGCCTATTCACTTCCTGTTCCTTTAGAACATGGCTGGTGATGCTGAATCTCTCTGTCTTTTTTTTCTTTTTCTGATCTATATTTACTGCTGTTAAAAATGATGCCAAGCTGCTTTCTTACGGTTTCTTCAACAATGACGATAAAGCATCTTCTTAAAAAAAACAGCAACAAATATGGAGCTGAAGCAAAAATTCAGCTCTGTGACTGTATGTAAAAGAGCGGCAGGTGTGAGACGCAGCTCCTTCGTTTTCCCCAAACCAGAAAGTAAAGGAACCCATAGGCTGAACTGGAGTGAGTCTGTGTGACGTCATCCATAAAACAATGCTTTGCTTTTAGCTCCAACCAAATTTAGTCAACTCAGATGCCATTTAAAAAAAAAAATACGGACTCTGTCATGTTGGAACCAGTGATCAGTAAGCAGTGATTGTCCCAAGTTGGTCTGAGTCAACGTTTCTATGGTAACCACTCTCGCCAATCAGAGGGAGCTAGTTAGAAGGCCACACCCATACCACTTGAAAAGCTACACCAAATCTGTCAATCAAACGTAGAACGCTGAATGTGGGGCCCAGCAGGCTCCTCCTACTTTCATTGAGGCATCTGATTGGTCAGTTTATGGCTTGAAAAACTTGAAAACCCCTTTTTAAAAAATGAGGATTGATGTTAAAAAAAAAAGGTATCAGATCCAGAACGGTTCTTGTGACCAATAGAAATGAAACGAAAACTGATGATTTCGTTTAACAAGCAACCTGACCGATGCTTTTGTTTGAAATGGGCTTCAAACAGGAAGTTAAGTGATTGATTTCAAAGGTAAAACCCAAAAAACTTTGAGAAGTTTTCCTGCCTTGTTTCAACAGTCCTGGTGAGGATTTTTAGCTGCGTTTTAAGTTAAATGCAGGTTTTGCTATATTTAAGTTTTTTTTTTAAATAAACTTGTAAATTTTGAGAAGGATGAAACAGTAAACATCTTGAGAGACTTTTCTGTCAGCTTCACCAGTGCACATCTGGATGCACATACCGCTAATGTGGGCAGAGCTGCAGCACCTTGAAGTCTCTGCAGAAAAGTTCCAAGCTGGGAGTGGCGCTTGTGAGTTTGTGTGTGCATGTGTGTGCGTGTGTGTGGATGTGTGTGCATGTGTGTGGATGTGTGTGCATGTGTGTGCGTTTGCACGTGTGTGCATGTGTGTGGATGTGTGTGCGTGTGCACGTGTGTGCATGTGTGTGCATGTGTGTGCTTGTGTGTGCATGTGTGTGCAGTCTGACGATGGTAGTGGTGGTGGAGATGCCTGTTGCCATGGAGACCAAAACAAGGACTCTTGCCTGCATCGCTGTCTTTTTCTTCCTCTCACGTTTTCTCCGTCCTGGACAGACTTGTGAGCACAAGTTTTCTTTTTGGGGGGGTTTTTGCTCGCTTGCGAACATGACAGCGGCGCTCCAACGCAGCGAGCACATTTCCCTGACGTGGTGAAAACCTCGAAACAAAAACTCAGGAAAGAGGTCGGGATTAACATCCTTGACATTTCTGTTCTTGCATTTGTCGGTGAGCTGGAGGAGAGGATCCACTCTGCTGTTGAGGGTTAATCCATCCAGCCAGAGGGGAGGTTCTTGATGGGAAATGCAGCAGAGCTTAGCCTAACACCATCTCTGAGCGACCGCATCATCCCGTGGAGCCGCACACAACAGATGTAACACTCTCATCACCTTTCAGCAGAAGTGAGCGTTCCCATCCACATGGAGGAGGGAGTCACGGGGTGAATTAAGGGAGGAGAGTGGAGGAGGGAGGGAGATGAGCATCGCACGGCGCCGTCAGACGGGCTGGGAGCAACAGATGAGCGGGACATGCGGGAACAAGTTGGAGGAACATGTCGGGAAGTCTGCAGTTTCTCCTTCTCTTCTCCGCCTTCTCGTTCCAAAGTTGAGGTTCCGTCCCGGTTTTTCTCCTCGATCCTCATGACACAGCAAAACAGAGGCCGAGTGGCGATGAAGACATCGCTGCCCTCGTCCGTCACCTCTGTCCACCGACTCGCAGGTTCATCTTCACAGAAACGTGACGATCCACATGGCTTTCTGGATGTGAGTGAGGACTCATCCTGGACACCAGCAGCCACTGAAGATCTGTGTTTATGAGAGGATGGTGAACTTCCCACAGAGGCTGTCACCGTTTAGCATGACGTGAAGCTTTCAGCGGCTTACAGAAGTCTGCCAACAGGTCAGAGGTCAGAGAGAGCTGCTGGTCCTGGTGCAGTTGCTCAGGATGAGTCTTTTGTGGCTTCTTCTTCTACTCACAGCCTCCATAAATGCACAGCTAACCTCAGACTTTGAGACAGTCAACGTCACCGAAGCTTCAAGGAATGTTACGAGAAGTTCCGAGCTCTCCACCGATCCAAGCGGTTCTTCCTTTCCCACAATCCCTTCTGAGCCTGCAGGGACTCCTACTGAAGCTCCCACGGAGGAGGACGACTGGTCAGCTGCAGAGACCTTTCTTTACACCGGAGACCCTTCTATCCTGAAGGTGGCTCGCTGTTCCCGGTCGTACAGCGCGCCGGGACAGGCCGGACCTCTCCCCGCCAACTTCCTCGCCCCCCTGCAGGCCGCGCTGGATGCGTTAGCCAACACCGCCAACTTCCTCAACATGATCTTCCAGGCCAGCGACCTCCGGGAGAGCACAGTCCAGGAGGACATGGAGTGGTACCACGCTCTGGTCCGCGCCCTCCTCGAGGCCGACGTGCTCATTCAGCAGTCTCTGCTAACCTTTGACCCTGACCCAACAGCACAGGCCCCTCAACTGGTGCTCCGCGCCTCTCGCAACTCCACTGCCAAAGTGCAGAACATCGTTCTCCAGGATTTGTCCAAAGCTTGGGAGAGCCTCCATCCTCCGGCTCCAGCCCCGGACGACAGCTGGTTCAGAGAGCTGAAATTCTCAGAGTCCAACCAGCCGAGGGCGACCCTCTCCAAGCGGGTCCTGCTCAACGACCTCAACACCCTGGACACCCCAAAATGGGGACAAGGTGACAGCTATGTGACCAACTGCAGCGGGGTGCGCTGGGCCAACTCCCCCTTCCTAGACTGCAAGGACGGGAGCTTCGTCCCCGGCTGGGTGCTGACCCTCTCCACCTCCTTCTACGGCCTCAAACCAGATCTGACTCCAGAATTCAGGTTCAGAACATCAAAAAACATCCCAGCCAGCCAGGAGGTCATGGGTTGTTTCTGCAGACGGTGACTGGTCTTCTCGTTTGGTGAAGCTAGAACATAAAAACAGGATGTGGAGATTTTTCTGCTGACTAAACAGTTTCTGTTGTTAAGAAAGTCAAATGAAACGACAGTGAAGCGTTTGAGCTCCTAATTTAAACAACTGTAATAGCATCCATCCATCCTTCCGTCCATCGATCCATCCATCCATCCATCCATCCATGCATCCATCCATCCATCCATCCATCCATCCATCCATCCATCCATCCATCCATCCATCATCCATCCATCATCCATCCATCCATCCATCCATGAAAGAGATGAAGGATTATTCAAAGTAGTCGGATGATATTTAAAGCAGCTCCTTTTGTTTTTAACTCTGATCTCTCGCCTTTTTCGTGTGAATTTCTGGTGTTAGAGGAGTGATCCGCTGCGGATGTCAAATATCCGCATATTCACTCCAAACCAGTGTGCAAACAGGAATCATGGCGGTAGACACGCACCAGTGCAAATCACATTCAGCATGGAGGTAAAACATCCATTTACATTTCCATCTGATGCCGTTCAGAAAAAGTCATCTTAGAGGATTTTCCATTCATCGAGGTGGTTGAACTTATTACTTCAAGGACTCTATTATAAAAGCATCAAGCAGCTGGAATTATCTAGTTAAAGAAGGGAGGGAAGCTGAACGGTAAAGAAGGAAGCCAAAATCCTCACAGGTGAAAACCAAAACATGTTTTTCAGCTTCAGTACTGGAATCATTTTTATGTGGATTTTACCCAAATGTTGCTTACAACTTATCTATTCCTAAGTGGCTTATACCAGAATTTGCTTTTGGTTCAAACTAACATTTTTAATGTTTTCGCCTCCTTTCACATCTGCATCTGTCCTGAGGTTTCATTTGGATAAAGCTGCTTAATTCAAAATGATTTTATTATTTTGGGCTTGCTTAGAAAACAGAGAAGCTGCTTGTTTTTCAGCCAAAGAGTTATTTTTTGTTATGTATCAACAGGTAATTTGTTTTTATCCTCAATTTTATATTCATGTTAAAACTGGAGCAAAGCACAAATACAACAAACTGTCCTCAGACACACAGCTTGTGTTTTTCAGCAGACTCCTGGTCATTATAGAGCTTAAGCAAACCCATTTGCTACGACTGTGTTTCTGTCTGGAAAAAACAAACTGTATCCACTGCTGTAACACTCGTCATGAACAAGAAAGGACTCTCGCAGCCTCAGTCACCATGTGCACATTTGAACTGCCAAGAAGCTGTATTCATTCTTTTAAATAAACCTGAATAAAGATACTTGTAAATTACAAATGGTAAAAGGCAGTTAACTTACAACTCCCTGTTTTAGCCTCTGTTACTAAACATTGAGAAATGTTAGGAGTATTCCTGCAAAAGTCCCAACAAAAGCCTCCATAAACCTTAAAGTCGTGGTCAGCAATTCCACTGACTACGCGTCCTGCGCCTACGTATGATCGCCCAGGCTTCGGATACATGCATGATATACGTCATTCGTAAGTGCGTTCATCATCCGTCGATGTGTACAAATGATTGTCGATGAGTTTGAGCTGTTTACAATTTTTGTTTTATGCGGTTTATGTGTATTTGGTTGTTTATACACAAATATACACGCGACATTTTATGAAATTGTGCATATATTATTTGTGGTTCACAAGTTCGCCACGTATAAATTTATCGCAGATTCGGCGACACATCACATTCAAATTAAGTAATTGACGCATAAATCACTAATGAATTTTCATAAAACACGCATCGTCTGCTCTACCTAATACCTTTAATGGTTTCTTTGTACTTCTTCTTCTGTGGTTTTAGCCTGATTCATTTATAGATTCATCTGGGAAATTTTTAATGTAAAGACCAGAACTTCTCTACTTTTTCCATTTATATTCACGCAAATGTTCATCCGTGTAACATGTACTGTGTGACTTTGGCCTTAACATATTACGTTCCTCTGCTGACATTAATGCTTTGGCGTTAGTTTACTTAAGTATTCTGAGTTTACAGAGATTGACTCTAATACACGTCTCATTGGATCTGTTGAGACTTTTGGAATGACATGTTTAAGCCGCAGTTCATTGGTTGGTTGTGGAAAACCCAAAGGTAGAAACTTCACAAAGACGGTTGATGCTCAGATTTTTAATAATCACGAACCACTTCTGGATGTTGTTTCTATTGCTCATGTTTCTGACATTTTAAAGAGAGACCGTTTCCCAAATCTACATGACGGTTGTTTTGTTTCTTCTCGCTCTAAACTCTTCACCTTTATGGTCCTGATGCTCCTTCTTCTGCTCTAACCTCTGACCATAGCGATGCATCCAGCGTTTTAAAGCCTTGACGCCATTGATTCATGCTTGTTAAATGTCCATTCATCCCTTCTTGACCTCCGCCTCTCTCTCTGCCAGTCTGTCTGTCCAAACGACAATCGCTTCACCTCTCATCTCAGCTGTCTATTTAAAGGTGGCTGTGCTTCATGGCTGGCTGCAGGTGGACTGATGATTATGCCAATCCAGCCGCCGACATACTTTCCTCACACACACATAAGTGATCTAAAATCCATCGTTTTGACGGGACATCCCGTTGAGCCGAACTTTTAACGTTTTGGTTGAGACAGTTTCTTGTCTTTGGGTGTGTCTTTGTTTTAGGTTTTTTTCTGTGTTTTCGGTCTTAACAGGTGGAAACCGCAGGTGAAAATGGTAACCCCTGTAGCAAGTTTATTTTGTATAGCAAAATTCATGTACACACAAAGTAATTCAAGGTGCTTCACAAAACAGAATAATGCATTAAAATCACAATACATCATAGAAATAATCAACGTAAAATTTACTTTTTAAAAAAAAGAAAAATTTTGAAAATTGATTAAAATAAAGAAGGAAAGGAAAGAAAAAGTGCAGATAGGACCTTTTCAGTCAAGTCTAGATTTGAACATGAACACAGAAGAGGCCTGTCTTACGCCTTCAGGGAGGCTGTTCCAGATTTTAGCTGCAGAATATTGAAACGCTGATTCCCCTTGTTCAGTTCTGACTCTGGGAATCAACAGGAGGCCGGCCCCTGAGGTCCTCAGAGTACGAGATGGTTCATATAGCACTAACATGTCAGAGATGGACTTTGGTGCTCGGCCATGGAGAGACTTGTACACAAGCAGAGCTGCTTTGAAGTCTATTCTTTGAGGTACAGGGAGCCAGTGCAGAGACCTGAGCACAGGACTAATGTGATCATACTTCCTGGTTCTGGTCAGGACTCCAGCAGCAGCATTCTGGATGTACTGAAGCTGTTTTACAGCTGGTTTGGAGAGGCCGGTGAGCAGGCCGTTACAGTAGTCTAACCTACTGGAGACAAATGCATGAATAAGTATCTCCAGGTCTGGCTTTGACACTGTGTTTTTAATTTTGGCAATGTTTTTCAGATGGTAAAATGCCGCTGATGTTACTGACTTGATATGGCTGTTAAAGTTTAGGTCAGAGTCCATGATTACCCCTAGATTTCTGACTTGATTTGAGGGTTTAAGAGACAGAGAATGAAGGTAGCTGCTGACACTTTCTCTTTGTTTCTGTGGGCCAAAAACAATAACTTCGGTCTTGTTTGAGTTTAGCTGGAGAAAGTTGTTCTGCATCCACGCACTGATCTGTTGGAGGCAGTGGCTGAGTGAATCCACCGGCCCGTATTCACCTGCTGTCAGTGACACATAGAGCTGAGTATCATCTGAAAAAAAAACGTTCATGCACATTTTTCTACGGGTTGCTGCAGGTGACGGGTCGTAGTGAACACTTAAAAAACACATATGGGTAATAAGGGGAAGTAGGTAAGATTCAGCTTGTGTGGACATCCTACAGGTGACCTATGGGCATGTATGGATCACGTGCACACTCTGTGCATGCAGCATTTGCGTGTGGCCAGGAGCCAGTACTCACACCTTACTCACCTGTACGCCACAGGTGTGTTCAACTTTTATTATCCTTGTAGAAACTTCAAGATACACCTACCACCTGGATGACAATGGTACGTTCCACTTTCATGACATCCTCTAAGGTACGAGCCTCAAGGAACTGCGAGACACACCTGCGCTCCCCTTGAAATTCAGCCGCTCCTCCTCCACGGAACCGGACGACCCAAAAACCAGCAGAACCGGGGGTTGACCTGATCAGGTGCAAGAGACTGAGGCTTTAAGTCTTCTTGATCTCTTCTTCTCCGTAGCATTTTTTCTAACCTGTTACCTTCAGCTAGACCAGCTCCAGCACTTTTTTAAGTTTTTAGTTACAATCTGTTTCACTGCTAAGCTCCTCCCAAACTTTGCCACTCGTCTCTGTTCCTGAAAAAGGTTCTGATGAAGTCTATTTTCTGCAAAATGCAAATTGAAATAGTGGAAATGCTGCAAACACTGAGTTTTTCTGAGACTTAACTGGGATTTTTGCATAAGATACGAACGTCGCTGCTTTAGCAGTTGATTGTAAAGCAACAATGCGTCGCCATTTCGCCTTTCACTTCACGAAAACCCCAAAAAGAGTAGAGAAACGAGATTTTAAAGTCTACTTCAGCCCAGGACCATCTGCAGACGGATGAGGAAGGATGAAGAAGAAAGAAGTAGAAAGAAGTAGACGACTCCCGCTTGAGCGTCTCTAGCTTTGCTATCAACGCAGTTTCTTTTTCTTTTGGGTTCTTCCGTCACAGTTGAGGCTCTCTGTTGTTGCTGAGCTACATCACTTGTTGAAAAGCTGAACAAAGACTGATGGGGCAAAGAAAAGGTGCGGGTCTGATGACAACGTTAAACACCCCCCCCCCCCACCCTGCCTCGGTTTGGTCCACCAAATGTGAGCTTCTGTTTACGGTGGGATTCTGCTGCCCCTTTTAAGAGCTGAGGGGCAAATCTTCGGGGGCAGTTGGTGCATTTCCGCTCTTTTTGCAATTCTTATTTTTTTTTTCCACCTTTAAGAAAACAACTACAGCAACCACAAGTAAGGTTTTGTTGACCTTTGACCTCAGGAAAAATCTTTGGATTTTCTGAAATTTACCTTTAGTAAATTCTACAATTTTGTCCTTCTAGGGATTTTAAACTTTCGCCTCCTTCTAGCATCATTGGGAAGCTATTTGGAGAGAGAAAATGTTGGTTTTAAAGTTTTGTCGATTTTTGAACTGCATTAGCGGAGCGAGTTGCCAAGGAAATTCAAAAATGAACTTTTGCCGATTCTTCTAAAAATGCCATGGACCCTTTCATCACCCCTGGACGACCAAAAAATAAAATGGTTGCTATGGAGACAAAACCAATAAAAACCATTTTGAGAAAGGTCTTTCAAAAAGGGTGGCGGAGGAAGAGTGAGGGGCATGTGACAGCCGCTCAGCCAGTGGAGGCGGGTCAAAGGGAGGCAGAGGTTTCGCCATAAAATGCCGCCGGCGCCACCGGCTTTAATGTCTTTAGCTTTTGTGGCGTTGGAGTTTCCTTTGCTGTGTCTGTCAGCACATTCAGTGGATGAATTAAACGGAGGAAGAGGAGTGGACTTTGGGTCAAACTGTAACAGTTAAATGTGGAGAAATCGTCAATTATTGGCAGTCAATAAATGGAAAGACACCCCAAACCTCTTTAAGTGTTCAAACTCATGTTTTAGAGAAGATAAAGCAGATCTCAAACACCTAAAGGTTTCCTCTCAACACAGAAAAGAGGTTTTGTTTTTGCTTTTGCCACAGAGTTTAATCTAATTAAAGCAAAAGTGGACTAAAGAGCATTTTCTGAGAGGTCGCAAAGGTCAAGCTGCTTCCCCCAACACGGATCACTGAACAGGCCTCCAACGTTTCAGCCTCAACATGACAGATGAGTACATTTGAGGAACTCAGATGAGGCGGTGGCGAGGGCCACGTTGACCCATGCGTGTAATCCGTGCGGCATTAAAGTCGCCGGTGTGCTGCTAGGCCTGTGAGCGTGTGACGGCGAGGGAGCTGCAGGTTTGAAGAGGTCAGAGTGTTTGTGTTTGAGCTGCGGAACAGGATTTCTCCAGAAAAAAGATAATGCTCTCAGTAGTGGCATTATGCCTCCATTTAGCTTTCAGCTTAGATTAACAGACACACGGAGCGGAGCGTCCATGTGGCTGAACGACAGCAGCAGAACGGCAGAGTGGTGTGACCCCACCCCTTTCTTCATTCTGGCCCTTTTAGCCTCGTCGACCCCAGATTGGCGTGCTCGTCGTCTGCTTGATTCATGTGGCACTTTGTTCAACCCTTTCCTGAATAAAACGCGGCATTAATCTGCTGTGGCTGCCGGACGGTCACCGCCGGAGCCGGCCTGTCTGCCACAAAAGAAGAGAAAATCAATATTAGGATTTATTTTTATGGTTACCTCACTGAGGCCCACAAGGTAACGCCTTTAGGAAACAGTCAAAAACCCATGCTGCACTCCTGTCCCATCCCAAATCTGTTAAACGGGGACTTTACGGAGGAATGGGTTCAAATGCCGCCTGTGCAGAGCAAGAACAGTCAAACATATCTGTGTGTGGAGGTTCAGCTCCTTTAGAAAGCTCTGATGTGATCTCCTTGTTGAAATAAACGCAGGCTTCTTCCGCTGGTTATGGCAAAGATTTCCCGTCAGTCTGCATCAGAAATGACTAAGTAATAAGATGAGAGACGTCTCCCACAAACTCCTACATAGAATCTATCCCATAATCAATACACGCTCAGATATATGAAGACTTTGACCCCAGCTGTACCTTTTGGAAAGAACACCCAGAAACTATCAGTCACCTATTTTGGAATATTACTAAAAACTTTGGAAAGAATGAGCACGTTTTATAAATCACAAATTGGACTCACAATTTCAGATGAAATTTGAATATATCATATTTGGCCTTCACGAAAATAAAATAAAATCAAATATAAAATCGGCAATTGATCTAATTATAATATTTAGTAAGTTTCATATTCACAAATAAAAATGTTCTTCATCACAACTAGTTTTCCCTATAATAATTAAAGAATTAGAATCTTATTTGCACACTATTTCTAACAGCTTAAACAAAAAGGCCATAGGTATTTATGAAAACTGTCTATCTTTGAACATTTTCAATGCATAGTAATCTGTTTTTGTAGTATTTATTTTGTAATACATGTACCATCCCCTGGCATTCTTATTGTTATGACTATTGTTCTTGTTATACATATTTGTTTTGAATGATATAGTTTAAAAGACTGGACTTCCTGTGTGTCAAAATGAAAAAGTTTGTTTGGTGAAACTTTTGGTGGATTCCAGTCGGTTCCTTTAAATGTTTAAAATATTTGTTTCTGTAAATCTTAGCAGACGTTTGACTCGATGTCTGGTTCCTTTTAAACAGGGGCGGAGCTAAAGCATTTAATATGTGGGGGTGGGAGGGGGGGCAGAAGACTTTGGAAGGGTGGCGAAACACTAGAGTGGAACGCCATGGCCAAAGAAATGGTTATAAATACTTATTCCTGACAGTTATATCATTGTTATTGTTTCTATTTCATTTAAAAAAGACATCTTAAAGCTGAAAGAAAAAGAAGAGTTTTCATTTTTGCAATGTTTACAGAAGCTTGAATTGATGATTTCTTCATCTTTTTTTACTAATGATGCTAATATTGACTGAGGGGCGAGTGTGGGGCAAAGCTTTATGCTTTATCCTGAAAAAAAAGTTTTTTTATGTCTCAAACATTGAAACTAAACAGAATCTGGATCAGGATTAGAGTTTAATTCAAATGTTTTTCCTGCTTGGGTGATGAATTCACTCCTCAGCCTTTCTGTTGTCATGTTTGCAGGAACAGATTTGATGTTTGACCGGATATTTGCTCTTTTGACATCTTTAACCCGGAAGAACCCAACAGCAAGTTTATTCGGGGCTTTTAAGGTTAATTAAATAAATTTGGTTTTTGTTTGTTCGTTTTGGGAAGCAGCAATTAACGGGATTCAAAAAATAGAAAAAATAAAAAAGTAGAAAAAAACATTACATAAAAAAACAAAAAGCAAATTAAATAAAAATAGAGACAAATATTACATTAAAACAAACAAATTAAATAAAACAAAACAAGAAAACATAAAAATACAAAATAGAAACAAATAGTACAGTAAAAATTTAAAATAAAAGACAAAAAAATAAAAAGAAATTGAAAAAATATTACATAAGAAAAACTGGTCAAATAAAAAACAGGGCCAAAATTGACCTCCATGGGTTCTCCAGGGTTGAAGTAAACACTTGATTTTTGAGGCTATGTCTTTGATTCGGACCCCTTTCACCCAATTGTCGCTGATAATTAACGTACCATAAATCCAGGATTCCACTAAATTTAGACTCACTGTGACAGAAAGGGGAATTCTTTTTATAAAATTAGAAATAAATCCAGGCCTGAAGGGCTTAGTTTGGTGTAACCTTTGATTCTGGGAGCATAAACAGCAGCCCTGCCTCAGAAAACACTCCTAAGAGATCCGTCATCTTTATGTTTTCCTCTGTTTTGTTCAGGTTTAAAGAAACGTTTTTTGTTGTTTCATCAGAATTTGAAAACTGGAACTTGACAGAAGAGAAAAGAATCACCAGAAGTCAGAAATGGACCAAAGTCTTTACATTGGATCTGGTGGGTGTAAAGAGGGAAATGAGGATCTAAAAACTACACTTTTATTTACACGTAAAAAGTTCTCAGACATTTGGTGGCGTTTCAGACATGAAGTCTGCTGCTGGAAAACTGAAACCCTCCATTGTTTTTTTCAAAGCTTTTTTCTACCTTTTGCAAACTTTTGAATCTTTTTTCATTGAAGATACATTTAGTAACATATACAGCATGTGGGAGGAAGCCAGAGAACCTGGAGAGAACCCATGCATGCACAGGGAGAACATGCAAACTCCACACAGAAAGGTCCCCATTGGTGTTCTGGTTCATGTCCCCCAGCCGGGACTTGAACTGGGGGCCTTCTTGCTGTGAGGCAAGAGCGCTAACCACTGCGCCACCATGCAGTTTTCTAAAAACGACCAATCTGATTATAAAATGGAGATTTGTGAACGTTTTGTATCAAATCCTTTCCTTCAGTTATGAAGTTAAAAGAAAACGGCCGATCTCTTTTCGATGGATCCTGACTCTAACTTCTGGCCAGTTTTACTTTTCAGTGATGAAGTCTTTTGGATTTTTTTTAGTGTGTGCCGGTTCCAGGCCGTGGCTTTCGGCTGGGTCAGTACTGCTGCCGCTGCAGGGAGGGATACTACGACCCGGAAGTTTCCCCTGACGGCTCAGGTGAGGCGGCGCACGTCTGCAGTTAGACGGATGTTAGAGAATATCAGCAGAGGGAAAGATGAGGGGTCAAAGGTCACAGCCAACATGTCTGCACATCTGCTGCACAAAACAGACTAAAAAAACTGGAAAGTACAAAATATGCATTTCCTTTGCAAAAAGAATGACGTTTATAATATTCAATATACTTACAGCAAGTCTACAGACCAAGTGTGTGTAGTGTAGGAGGTAGACTGACTGAATACTTCTTCAAACTAAACTGGAGGATTTTAAGTGTACAAGTAAAAAAGTAAATTTAGTACTTAACACTTAAATGTACTACTTTTTGCTGAGGTTGAGAAAAGTTCAATTCTTCAGACTGTTTTCCCTTCCAGCTCAGTTAAAGACGAGCTTGAAGGGAGACTCTTTTTTCCCAGAGTTGATGGACTTTTCTAGATGTTTTCTACCTTTGACTGATGGGTTTTTGTTTGTCAAACAGACACTCAGTAAATATTATTTGTGGCATTTTTCTGATGATGGACACTTAGAAAGAAAATTCAGATTAAAACTGTGAATTGGGAGCAGATGAAAATAATGCAGTGTAAAAAAAAAATCGTAATAGTTATGTAGAAAATACACTGGGCGGAGCCACAGGCTCCTTGCTCCGCCCCTTTCTAATGCAGATAAATAGATCCATGAACATCTTTGTTTTCCTGGTCTGAGCTGGAATCTGGATCAGAACTGGACGGCTGGATGGATCTGATGTTGGAGCCATTTTAGTTGCTCCGCTAATGTTAGCTTGGACTTGGGAGGGGCTGTAAGCTAGCTGGAGAGCGTGTGAGCAAGAGGGTGACGGTAGATGGGGGCGGGGTTGCTCTGCGCCAACGGTCCCGCCCACAGCTCAGAGGTGAATTTCTAATGAACTCCTGCTCCTCTGCAGAAACTATGTCCTGGAAAACGACACAGGATGTAGAATTTTGCCGTCATCATAATGTGACGAAAACAGGGAGCGCTTTGGAAATGGATCAGATGAAGATCGGAGCGGTACTTTAACTTTTTAAAAATGTTCCCTTCACAGTTCAAATTGAGTACTATCACGTTAAAAATAACTTTAATTGTTGCTTCAGCTTCTATAAATCTCTACAACAGTTCAAAACAAAACAGCAAATGAGATTTCTGAGCTGAAATGGTTTTGAGTTTTTGTTTGAAGGAAGTTTTCAGCAGCTGAGAATGAGATCTGTGTGAATGATGAACTCCTTTGTTTGCTTTTACAAAACTTACTTTACTTATTCTGTGTTTATTTTCTCTTTAGCTTTAGTTTCTTGTCCCTTAAATAGGACACAGTCTTTTTTTTATACCGCAGTTTTGTCCCATTTCATCAAGAAGCATATTTTAGTGTTTTCAATTTTGGTTTAGCAGAATAATTTATCTCCAAAGAGAATTTGAAGAGCTGGTTGTGTACATTCAGGGACTAAAAATGTGCAGAGCCATCATTTCAGAGGCAGAACAGGCCTCCTGCCGTGGCTTCTGCAGGTCACAGAGGTCCAGTCTGCGGGGGGGGGGGTCAAATGTCTGGGCGTAGGTGGAGCTGATGCATATGTGTGTGTGCTTGATGCAGCTGGCGGCCCCGGGACCGGCAGGGACAGCAGCGGTAAGTGTTACCCGAACATGCCCATCTGTCTCCCCTGTTGGCCGGGTTGCAGGAGCTGCCAGGACAGCACCCCCTGCTGGGTGCAGGAGGACTGGCCCCTCAGGGCCGGCGTTCTGGCCATCCAGGGGCTCTTCATGCTGCTCGTCTTCGTCAGCATGCTGGTGGCCTACCAGCATCGGCGGGACCGGGTGAGTCAGAGCTCTGTGCGCCACTCTGTGGATTGCATGAGGCGCCAAAAATGACAAATGCGACAGGAGGGAGCAGCTTTACTTACACAACACGTATGTGAGAAAGACTGAAAGTGTGTCAGAGCAACAAACACAACACAACAGTGTTTATCCAACAGATGCAGGGTTTGAAAAAGGCTCAGGTAAAGGAAACCAACCATGTGGTTCACTCCAGATTAGATAAGAAGTGGGTCAGTTTCCCTCAGAATTCATGAAAGATTCTGCTCCCTGAAGATGGTTCTGTTCTCGTTTAAATGTTCTCATCCTGTAATCACTGTTCTGTTGTGAACAGAACGTTCTCAAGCGTTTAAGAACAGATGATGATACTGTCCAAGTGTTGGACTGGGGTCAAATCAGGATCAGCTTCAAAGACCAGATGGTAAATTTGAGGGGGAAAAGGGAAAATTTAAAAAAGTTTAAAACTCTCCAAAAGGTAATAAAAAAAGGAAAATTTGCAATTTGAATCTAAAAAACCTATAAACCTAAAACTGTTACCATTGACTAAAATGGACTGAGAGAAGGAGTGAGGAAATGAGCAAGTGAGCTAGCCAGCAAGTGCATGACAGAGCGAGCGAGTGAGTGAGTGAGTGAGTGAGTGAGTGAGTGAGTGAGTGAGTGAGTGAGTGAGTGAGTGAGACAGTGAGAGAGTGAGCGGGTGAGTGAGTGAGGAAGTGAGAGAGCAAGCGAGTGAGTGAGGGAGTGTGTGACCGAGTGAGCTAGCAAGTGAGTGAGTGCGTAAGAGAGAGAGGGAGGGAGTGAGTGAGTGAGTGAGTGAGTGAGTGAGTGAGTGAGTGAGTGAGTGAGTGAGTGAGTAGGTGAGAGAGTGAGTGAGTGAGGTAGTGAGTGAGCGAGTGAGTGTGTGAGGGAGTGTGTGATCGAGTGAGCTAGCAAGTGAGTGAGTGCGTGAGAGAGAGAGTGTGAGTGTGTGTGTTTGTGTGTGAGTGAATGTGAGTGAATGTGAATGTTATCCTCCAGAGCCCTCAGGAGAATCTGCCAATCAAACGTTTTGAATGTGGAAGGTGGGGGCCAGCAGGCCCCACCCACTTTTATCTATCTGATTGGTCAGTTTATAATTTGAAGAACTCAAACTACAGGAAAAAAAAGATGAAAATGAGAAATAACATGTTAAAAAAATTATGAGAGCCAGAACGGTTCCTGGTTGATCTATTGATCAACCAGAACGGTTGGTCAATAGAATGACTGAGTAACAGCTGTTTATTTCTCTATATACGTCTGTGAAATTTTACTTCCTCTTTGATACACCAATGGGGGAGGGGGGGTCACTCAGTTCAGGGTCACTCAATGGTGTTGACCCTGATTTTATGTGGGGGTGGGGCTTTGAGCCAATTAGCTGCAGGATGTAATTGACATCAGGTGAAAAATCTTTATTTTTTTCATTTGACAGTTTTAGGTTTAAAGTTTTTTGAAAATCAAATTTCTTCAAATGTATTATTTATGTTATTTACAGTTCTTTTTTATTTTCCAATATTTATTTTAAGTCTACAAACTGTATGTTTGAGTATAAAAAAATTGTCTTTGTTTCAAATGTGCAGTCTTGTTTTTTTTTTATTCCCTTTAAGCTGGTCCTGATTAGTCTTCCTAATGCAGTTGTTCTCTCTGATATACATACATTAAAAAAGCTGCATCTGGTCATGATTGAGTGTTTTTTTTTCCTTTTTCAGGAAAAACTACACACGTTGTTATGCATCTACTAAAACGTGGACTTTTCTGAAGTCCCACAGGGTTTCTCTGAGTTGGTGTGTTGTCACATCTCAATCCCAGCAGTGGGATGAGACTCTGCAGACCACAAGGGTCCATAAATGTGTGATAAATGCATCATCAGGATCAGGAAGGTCCAGATCAGACCGTTTTTTTTCCATCTTTCAGAGGATCCGAGCGTCCGGCCTCCTGCTGCTGGAGACCATCCTGTTCGGATCTCTGCTCCTCTACTTCCCGGTGAGTTTCCCCGTCGGATGGCTAAGTGTTGCAGATTAGAGCTCTTTGCAGATGACTGCACGGCACAGTGACAAGGATTATGTGATAATGGACTATTTGTGAGAGGGTGAGTGGTGTGACGGCGTGCGTGTGTGTGTGTGTGTGCACGCACTGAGGTGGGTCGGCGTTTCATAACATTTCTCCTCTCCGTTCATAGATGATCAATCTTTAGATTTAATTAGAGAGCCATAACCTGAGTGTAGAGGACTTTGCTCCTGCAGCCTGGTTCAGTGTGTGCACATCTGCAGGTTATGTGGAAAGGGTCTTATGTAGGGCATGCATGTGTCAGCATGCTAATGAGCCGGTGCATCAGCGCCTCTCAACCATACATTCTCCCTATTTAACCAAATTCATTCAGAAGAGATTCGTTTATTATTCACCCTATATAACTATTAGTATCATATTTGATCCATGCACTTCAGAGACCCCTGTCACATTAGCATGATCCAAACTTTCCTTAAAAACCTGAATTTCGACCTGTTTTCTGCCCTGTAGTTCATCATCATTCCACTAGGGGCAGTAGAACGGGGTCATTTGATCATAAATCATAAATCTATCGGCCATTCCCAGAGAAAACACGCACTAACTAACGGTTAGTTCAGGGTCCGTTTGAAATTTTCAACCACTGCAGTCAAAGTGGATCAAGAAAAAAGAAGTTCTGATCTTGGGCCAATCAGAGCTGTTTGTGGATATTTGGACTAAGCCGTGGGTGGAGTCAGGTTTTCCTCTAAATTCGTTTAAACTGCGGTAACAAAGCATGTAAGTTTGGGGTGTCCACGCTTTGTGCCAAGAGGGCCAGATTTGATGATGGGGCCAAGCGTTCCTTCAACCCTTATAATTAACGTTAAATGCAAATGAATTAATTAATGACATCGGTTACACTGAAAGGATGCTTTGAGCTTCTATCCTATGTATTTAAAGCTCTTGAGAAGGTTTTGCCACCCCCTCTCTCACAACAGAACCACGGCCCACCAGTAAAAGGTTCTGGACTGGGTAGAGGTTCTCAGGTGAGGTCTGGCTTTCTGTGTTAGAACAGGTTCTGGAATATTCAGCAGTGACCTTGTTGTTTGTTTTGGGTGCATTTTTCCGTTGTTTTCATAGAAGATCCTAATGTGTTTAGGTTATTGTGATCTACTCTATTAATAGTGTAATATAATAACATGGAGATGATAAACAGGAGAGAAAAGGGGGCAGATATCCCATAATATATCCTGACGTTTTTGCAAACCTGCACTAAAGGGAAATGATCTAGTGACCTGCAGTTTCCAGCTCTTCACTGCACCGGACTGCGCTTCCTTTTACCCAAAGGGGTGGGAAAGTGGCACCCTGTTGTTGAATGCCTGAAAATGCAAACACACAACCTAAACTTTGGGAGGTTAAGTCACATCAGTGATGTTGAAAGAGTTTTCTAAACGGAGGCCGACTTCAGAGGACGGCGTTTCAGATCAGAAGTCAGGATTCTCTGTCAACTCTCCGGGGAGTCGCCGCTTCATCTACAAACGAATCCTCTGCTGGGGGGCATGTTGTCCTCCGGCCCACCCGACTCCCAAACCTCCCTGCCTCCTTTCAACACATCAAACCTTCAACAAACAAACGAAGAAGGATTTTTACTCCTTTTCTGAGCAAAGAGTCGGTTTCCTGCAAATGCTTCGATTCTCTTAACATAAAGACAGTTGAGAAAAAAAGGACTTGCACCTTTCCTAACTATAATTTATATATTTTACTACTTCTTTAATGATTCAAAAACATGAAAGACTTGTCAGTTCCACACAAAAACTGGGATGAGCCATATTCCACAACTGAAGCAAACGATAAAGAGAGAAGAACCCGAGCCTTAGACCAAACTGAGTCCAAGAACACAACAAGGTTTTGGCTGACCTCCCCTAACTCGGGTCAAAGTTCATAATCTGACCTTTGGACAAACATAGATCCATGGGAGACTTCAAGGAGAAAGACAAGAACAAGAACTCCAAGAAAGTTCTGGATTATCCCTAAACACTTCCAGACTATGTAAAACTATAAAATGAATGAACTCAGTAGGGGTGGGATTATATAAACTCGCTTCTTCCCTCTTCTTTTCAAGAGAGAAATCAAGCTCTACTCGACTTTAGTTATCGATCACTGTTTTTAATGAAGCACAAGAGATTTAAGTGACTTTTTTGTTTTATTTTCTGTTTTATTTAATCAATGCATTTTATCATTTCTGCAATGAGTTTGACAAATCTGTGTATATTCTTTATTGCTTTGACTGCAATGCTTGAAATAAATCAATAAAATAAAAAAAAGTAAAACAACAAATGAGAAATTAGAGGAACTTTCTGGATGGAATGTGTCTCACACAAAGATTACATCTTCAAAGTTTTTATGCTGAGATATGAAATGTCTGACGGCAGTTTGCAAATATTGGTTATCCATTTATAAATCATATTTTTGCAGCCAAAGGCCCTTAGCTCACATACTAGAGTGACTGTAGAGTTCATGATAAGACCAGGCTGTTTGTACATGAGATTTAATTTGCCAAAAAATAAATATTGACTCATATTTTTTGCAGTCACTAGGCTTTCCGTCTTCTCAAATGAATAAAGATCTGTTTCTTTATACAGCTGAGACGTATTTTTTTACCTTTTTATTTTCAGTGGTATTGTTTTCTTCAGTGTTTTTGTTCAATTTTCCCTGAACTGTTGTTCAAATAGTTGCTGTGGTGCTTCAGTTACAGTAAGCGTCTTCCCCTGCAGGTCTTCATCCTGTTCTTCAAGCCCAGCAATTTCAGGTGTATTCTGCTGCGCTGGGTCCGAATGCTCGGATTCTCCATCGTTTACGGCACCATCACGCTGAAAATGTACAGGTTGGTCACATGTCCTTTCAGAAATATCTACTGTGACTAGATCTTTCGCTCTTCTTGCTTCATGTTCTGAACCTCTGATCTAAATGTGGCGTCACCTCCATGCTCTTGTTTTGCGACTCTGCACAGGGTGTTGAAGGTGTTTCTCTCACGCACTGCCCAGCGAGTGCCCTACATGTCCAGCCTCCACCTGCTGAGGATTCTGGGAGTCATGCTGATGACAGTCAGCTGGTTTCTGTGTGCATGGACTGTGGGCGTCCTGCAGAACCAGGACAGGAACATTCCAGTGTTTGTCACAGCCACCACAGCAGACGGGCAGGGCTTTAACCTGTGTTACCTGGACCGCTGGGACTACATGATGGCTGTGGGTCAGTGAACCCCCAGGCAGACCAGTTTATTGAAACATTTATGGATGTCGCTGCTATCTTACACTAACCCCACTTTTTTATTGATCTCCTTTTTTCTGTTTCAGCTGAACTCTTGTTCCTGTGCTGGGGTAGCTCCCTTTGGACCGCCGTCAGGCCAGTCCCCTCTGCCTTCCATGAGCCTCGCTACATGGGAATTGCTATTCACAATGAGCTGCTCTTTTCCTCAATCTTCCACTTGTTCCGGTACCACATCCTTCCAGAAACCAGAATACATCCTGCAGTCTAGAGCCAGTGCACGCAGAAGAAAGACGACTGAGTGTTTTCTTCTTCCCTCAGATTCACCTTTACATCTCTTCATCCCGACTGGATGTTGCTGCTCTCTTTTACGCACACTCATGTCACCATCACTGTGACACTGGCCTTGCTCCTAGGTCCAAAGGTAAACATACAAACCTGTGGTTCAAAAAATAAACACTACCTTTATTCACATGCTTTCTGTGATCCCCAGTTCCTCTACACGTCTAAGCCAGTGAGAGACGAGATCGCAGCTGAGGTCTATGAAGATGAAGTGGATCTACGACGCTCTGGTTCGTACCTCAACAACAGTTTTCGCTCTGCCTGGAGTGAACACAATGTGGACCCAGAAGACTTCCGGGTAAACCGTCTCATCTTTTCAGGCTAAATTCAAAGACAACTAAAAAAAAAGATAAAAGAAAATACATGTTACAGGTTTAAACTTAGCCTTTACCGTTAGCAGTGAACATATGTTGAATATGTGAAAGTGTTTACTAAATTGTACCTGTACCTTAACCTGCCTGTGTTCTTACTTGACCATGTTTTTCTGATGTTCCTCTTATATATTCCTTTTGTGCTTTTTTTCTCCTCTTCATTATACCATCTGTTCTATCTATTGACTCCCCCACCTGTTCTTCAAATGTACCAGGAAGAACTGAAGAAGTTGTATTCCCAGTTAGAAGTCCACAAGACAAAGAAGATGAGTGCAAATAACCCTCATTTGCCAAAGAAGCGCAGCTCTCGGTGCGCCCTGGGGAGATCTCTCATCAAACGCATTGCTGAGATCCCAGAAACGGTGAGCCGGCAGTGCAGTCGTGAAGACAGAGATGGATCCTTCCAGAGCAGAGCTGGATCTTTCAGGAGTAGAGCTGGATCTTTTCTCAGTAGGGGTGGGAATCCCTCCGACTCTTTTATGATTACCCCTGAAACTATTAGCATCAGTTACAGAAGTTCAATAAAGTCGCCATCACCATCCATACGCAAGTCCCAAAGTGATCATTACCACATCCGAGACTCAACACAGCGTGAATCCATGCTGAGGACCAATTCAGTCAAAAGATCCTCCCAGCGATCTGAGACAGACTCGTTGGACATCACACCTGGGGTCTGCAAGTCAGCCAGTGCCCTGAATTTGACAATTGACACAAATCTCCTGCATCCTGATCACAACAGGCTTCATAAGTCCTGGAGCCTGTGCTCCTCTACCACCAATTCGATAGAGAATGTATCAAAGATCTCCAGGTCCAGCACAATGCGGTCAAGGCAAAGCATAAGCGACCAGACGAGGAGCGCCCTTCAGTCGGAGTCGTTTGACAAGGCTGAGATTTGTCCTTGGGAGTTGGAGACAGAACAATTAGGGGAAAAGAGCCATAAGCACGTCACATATGCAAAGTCTGAGGAAGGTGATGAAAAGGGCCCCTCATCCCCACAGGCGCTCGTGTGCCCATGGGACCATTTGCCCCCAGTGGAAAACACTCCATCAGTGGAAAAGGTACAGCAAAATGACAACTTTCCCCTGAAAATACCAGTAACTGTATCTGCAAGCGTACCCGGGTCCCCAAGACCTAAGGCAGCAAAAGATCAACGTGCGTTCTCCTTCCGGGCAACCACAAATAAGTGGCTTTCTGTGAAGTCCTTTATGACCTCCATAGATGGAAGCAAGTCTGCCACTGAAGGAAACCATAGTCGAGAGGGCTCTCAAAAAAGCCATGAAAGCACTTCCACAACATCATGGTCTGGAACATCCAGTAGACGACCAAGCTTGGACAGAAGGTCACTGCAGCACATGGGCATGTCTACAACCGATGGAAAACCCTGCCTCGTGAAGCAAAATGCTGTCCGAATGTCTTCTGCTGATTCTTCCGAACGAAGTCCACGCAGGCTTGTGATTGTCAAGTCTGTTGTCTATCCCAGGGATGCTGATGATTTACAAAAAGAAGGAAACTATGAGAATGTAATATTATCAAGGCAAAACAGCAGACGCAGTAGTATAACCTCCTGGGAAACAGCCAGCAGCTCTAGAACTCCTTCAACACGAAGGAGAAGTAGTCGAATCAGACCGGTTTATAATGTTTCCCACACAGATGTTTGTCCATGGGAGGGTTCCACCCAAGAAAAAGAAGGACCCAAGAAACAACAAAGCATCAAACCAGATGTTTCTCACCAATTAATGCCATCAGAACGATCAAGCGTATGTCCGTGGGAATCACCAGACCAAGGAAACCTGAAACAGGAAAGTGTCAAGACTGAAGTTTGTCCGTGGGAATCAAAGGATATTCCTTGCTCTTCTCAAATCACTCGTTCCAAAGATTCACAGACTCAATCTTTGAAACGAGTGGCTGATGTTTGTCCATGGGAGGTGGCAGAAACTCCCCAGATTTCAATAAGACAGGATAGTGACCATGGAAATGTTTGTCCTTGGGATGTTCAAGACAAATCAGAAGCTGTATATGAAAACGTAAATCTCTTAGAAAATAAAGGGACCCTGACTGTACCTCTTCGGCGAGAAGTGATGAAATCTGCCATCTACCCCAGTGCGCCCAAAGATGGTGTAGACAATAACCAACAACCATCAACCCTGAATCAGAGTGAGCCACAGACAGCCGAAAGTTGTCCATGGGATTTCCCTGATCCACCTAAAATTATTGAAGATATATGTCCATGGGAAAGTGGGGACAAAGAGTCTATAACTGAAGACTCAGTTTCACGATCAACCAATAATTTAGACATTTGTCCATGGGAAACTGGAAATCAAGACAAACCAAGTAACTTTGGCAAAGTTATTTCTATGCAAAGTAAAGGACCAGAAAGTTCAAAAGTAAATGTGTGTCCCTGGGAAACTGAGATCACAGAAAGAACTGCAACTACAAAGCAAGACTCACGCAAAGTGAAAAAAACTCCAGAGGTTTGTCCATGGGAGGCTGTGGGACCAGAATCTGACAGACTAGATACTCCGAAATCCTCAAAAAGTAATGCAGGAAACGACACAGCTCGGACAAACGTTTGTCCGTGGGAGACAGACGAACAGGGTGTGGCCAAAACAGGAGAATTGAACCCAGACAACCCAAGTCAAGCGGTTTCCCAATCAAAAACCAACACAGCAAAGGGAATAAAAAAGCTAGACAGTGCTCAGGCAGATGTTTGTCCTTGGGAGACAGAAGAACCAAGAATCCTTAAAAAGCAAGACAGTAGTCGGGCAGATGTTTGTCCTTGGGATTCAGAGGAACCAAGAATCCTTAAAAAGCAAGACAGCACTCAGGCAGATGTTTGTCCTTGGGAGACAGAAGAACCAAGAATCCTTAAAAAGCAAGACAGCACTCTGGCAGATGTTTGTCCTTGGGAGACAGAAGAACCAAGAATCCTTAAAAAGCAAGACAGTAGCCGGGCAGATGTTTGTCCTTGGGATTCAGAGGAACCAAGAATCCTTAAAAAGCAAGACAGCGCTCAGGCGGATGTGTGTCCTTGGGAGACAGAAGAACCAAGAATCCTTAAAAAGCAAGACAGCGGTCGGGCAGATGTTTGTCCTTGGGAGAGCAAAAAGCCACCAGTTCTACAAAAACAAGACAGTGCTCGAGCAAACATTTGTCCCTGGGAAAATGAAGAAGACACTAAAGTAGTGACAAAGCAAGATAGCCTCAACACAGACGCAGGCCCATTGGAGAACAAAGAGATGGAATGTTCAGGGAAGAATGAAAGCAATGGGACAGACGGTTTACACGTTCCCAGCAGTGTCAACGATAACGTTCTGGAGGACCAGCAGGTGCTGAATGAAGATGAGACTCCAGGATACATGAGCCCTGAACAGACAGATGAGACTAAAGCAAATATGGCCCTGGGTCGGCGTGACGCTTTGTGCCCATGGGAGATTGGGTCATTCACAGACAATACCTCTGATGTCTTCACATGGGAACCTGAGAACATCCCAGAGGAAGATGAGGAAGATGATGCAGAATGTGCTGCTGAGGCTCTGGTGTTTCCACCTGATTTGTGATCCAAGCTCAGGTCAGAGTTCACCGTTGTTGGGTAAATTTAAGAGTGTGACCTTTATACACCTTTTCCGGTGGTACCTAGTTTCCAAACAAAGGAACGAAGGCTGCTCAAAAGAACATTGTCCCTTTTGTTGGCAGAAACACAAAAGTAAAAGTAAATAAAATAAAAGACTAATGACGCAGTTACATCTGTATTTGGGCCAGGGCCAATCCTAATCCAGAACCAGAACTCTGTCACCAGGCTGTTACAGAGTCTTGATGAGCTCTGAAGTTTGGGATGTGCAAAGAAATCGTTTATACTTAAGAATATATAGCTTAGATAAAATCCCTGGTTGGTCTAACAATAAGAAATATTCAGCAATTGTTAAAATCTACGTCCACAACATAAAGCCTCCTTTGCTACCCGCTTTTTTCTACCATTTAAGCTTCAAGTGGAATTGCTCTTTTTCATTTTGTTTCTTTATTAAGTGACAAGATTTGTATTTGTTTGTATTGTTTGCCAATTTTTAAGTAAAATCACCAGCTAATAAGATGTTAAAATAAAAAGATCCTAAATAATTAACTGTGCATATGAAATTATGTCAAAAAGTTGTTTTATTAATACGTATTAAATTTATTCACATTAGATCCCAGTGTCTAAGTTTAAAATACAAAACATTTCGATGGTTTTGAAAAAAAAAAAAGCAAAACAACACAATAAAACAGAACTTTCTATCCTTAAAACACACTAAATTTTCACTAAAGTTTGGAGTCACTCGGGAAAAGCAAACATTTTTAGATAAATGTTTAGGCATAAAAATATTACTTTTTGGCACTGCATGGGTTCTGTACAATCCATAATTATTTTTTAAGCTAATGAAATAAAAGACATTTTGGAAGTTTGTGGATATTTTGGCTATAAATGAGAACCAACTGTTTTCAAGTATTGAATATAGTGTGTGGATGACAGCAGGCAGATGGACAGGGACGTATGAACCGCTAAAATCGATGCTATGGATGTTCTGTTACACAAACTTACACCGTGTTAAGTGTGGCTGCCGGTTCTACTTACAACTAGTGGGTTGAATGCAGTCTTAATAACATGTTGATGTTTGTGTGGTTTCCTGAGGTCAGACTGTCCTGCATGTGTCTTCTGTCCAATCAGGATTTCTCTTGCAAGGTTGGAGATGAGTGGTTATTGGCAGAGACATCCATTCATGCAGGACAGGGTGACCTCAGGACCAGGATAGCAAACACCTTTGGGTAGAAAACAATTTTCCCATAAGAAAGAACCATTTTTTGGAACATTTGTTCTGGCATGTTTTTGTTAGTCCATTGTTATTTTCAAGTCAGCCGGAATGAGGTACATGACTCTAAGGTTTTCTTTGAAAATTCTAAATGTTCATTTTAATAACTGTTTTTAGTGAGGTTGAACCATCACAATTAAAGTTATAAGTCTGAGCCAGCTGAGTCATTGAAAACATATATTTAGGTCATCAGGGCTGTTCGAGGTTAATCAAGGTGATTATTTTTGTAGCGTGACCCTTAAAATGTATTGACATGCTGGTATAACCAAATACAGATGGGACTTTTATTTTTGTGAGTGGCGGTCCAGGTGGTGTGATCATTGCAGAAGCTCACCAGCTTCTCTGTATGAAAGTTTTTTGCAAATTAAATGTTTCATTTGAAAACCAAAAGCAGAGGAAGTTTGTTTTTCCCCCCCACCAGCCTCAGCTCATAAATGTTAAAACAGGGTCAGAAACAACAAAGTCTAGTTTTCCTCAACACAGTGTGGCGCCCCCAGTGGCCTGTTACTTATACTCCTGCACTGCTGCTGGTTTAGAAGACTTCATAGTTAAGTGCATCATATTCCTCCCGGTTTCAGTTGGGGGCGGGAATGAGGATCGTCTGGGGCAAGCAAAGCCCTGAATTGTAGGTAGACACAGATGGGAACAAGAACATCTCCTGGGAACACAGACAGGTCTGTACCAGGTCTGAGTGCAGACGGTTCTGAGCGCAGACGGTTCTGAGCGCAGACGGTTCTGAGCGCAGACGGTTCTGAACGCAGGCCAGGTCTGGCGTAGGCACCGGTCTGAGCGCAGAAGCGGTTCTGAAGCGCGAACGGAGCAGGCACAGGCGGGTCTGGCGCGGGGCAGACCCTGGCGCGGAAGGCGGGCTGGCGCGGGCGATTTCTGACGCAGGCAGAATCTGAAGCGCCCAGAGCGGGCTTGGCGCAGAGCGGGCTGGCGCCAGAGCGGGCCTTTGGCGCGAAGCGGGGCAGCGAAAGCAGGGCCTGGCGCAGAGCAGGCCTGGCCTTGAAGCGGGCCTGGCGCCCAGACACGCGGAACAACTAACATCATCAAAACCAGAAGGCGTCGACTGTTTTTGGATCCAAAAACTGATACTTCTATAATAAATCTGCAAACTTTAAAAAATCACCCAAATCCATGTTTATCAATGTAAATGTAAGGAGCAATGATTCCATATCATTAATACAAAACTAGTTTTGCCGTTTTGTAAAAACCAAAAATATCAAAGATCCAGGAAACTTTACAGCATCAAATGAAATCTATAAAAAGACCTTGGCTTCGTTTTTAGGATGGTTTTGCTTGCACTATGGTCACCTTGATGGCCAGGTCGTCCTTGGCTGGAGCCCAGGACGGCACAATCTTCCCATGCAGCCTCCAGCGGCCGTACGGGTTGATGAGGTGGCGTTCGATGATCAGGTACTCCAGGACGTCCTTTGGCTGCTCCTCGCTGCCCAACATCAGCCTCCCAAAGCGGTCATAGATGGCCAGAGTCCTGCGGGACCCCAGGAGCCTGGCAACGGTCAGAAGGTCAAGGCACTTTTAGTCCAGTCTAAAATTGTGCCCACATCATCTGAAAAAATAAGAGCTGCTAAAGACACATTTGATTTGAATTAAAGTGCAAATTTCTGCTTGAGTTGGTTTGAAATCGTGTGTTGGGACTTCTGAGGTCCAACCTGATGGTCTCACCTGCTTGGAGTGCAGGCGCACGTCTGCCTGTCGTACAGGTTTCCTTTGGTCACCATCAAGCCGAGACATGAGGCGTGGACCACCCTGGGCGGCTCCAGCGACTCCATGAAGCTCCAGCGGATCGTCTTGTGGCGGGTTCCCCTCGTCATCTCCTGAGCACAGAGGTGTGAGAAAGCGGCTGATGGAGTGCATGCAAATCCACGGCCTGTCAGAGGAAGAACTCCCGGGTAACAGCTCCATTGACCAAAATTGAAACTTCTCCTTGTTGAATCTGGAACTGAGACGACAGATAGACTTCTCTGTAGGGTTTCTTCACAGCAGGTACATCCAATCAAAAGCCAAAGTTAGAGCAAAAAATTGAAATCCAAAATGAGAAAGGTGATGAATAAATGTCAATCCTGAATGGAGATTCAATTATCAACTCAAGAAACAGAGAGGAACAAAAATGAAGGAAATAGACAATATAACAAAATATGACAAAATGTTTTATTTATATTGTAAAAATAAAGAATTGGATCTAAAAGGTTTTATGGATTTTCTGAACTGCTTTGAAAAGCTCAAAAAATCTTTTTTTAGTACCCCAATTGCATAATTTCTACAATTATTCTTACATCTAATCTTAAATTTCAATTCAACTTCAAGAATGAACTTTGCATTTTACTTATACTTCTAGCATTTCATTCGTGAAGTCTGAATTAACTATGTTTTGGCAGAAAACTCTTCTTAGTAGTTTAATCCAAAGGTAAACATCGGCGACAGAATCCAACTCAGCTGTAATTCTGAGGTAAAACCAGGAAGTTCTCTTTGTTTCTGCTTCATTTCAGGTTTTGGACAACCTGCAAACCAAGCAAGACTAGGGAGCACGTGTTTGGGCGTCAACTTTATCAGTTTCTCATTTCTCTTCCTTCTTTGATGTATTAGTAGGAATCCGTGTAAATAAATGTTCTGGTTTATGGACTTAAGAGAGTTTGAATAAAAATAACAAAATCTTGACCTGAAGATGGAAAAGTCAAGTTTATTTCAGACTTTAGTGCAGAACTTGCAGCTAAATCAAACTTTGATTCCTGTTTGGAAGCTGATATGGATTTGTATTATTTGTATTACGTTCAACCAGGTGGGTCAGCGGCCTTCCTCACTCCGCTGCAGATTCATCTACCTCATAAATAGCAGAGAGCCATTTTTGTACCAGAGTCGATTCAGGTCATAGACTCCTCCACTGCTGATGTCTTCCACTGCTGTTATGGAGTGGTTTTATGTAGCCCTGAAGCTGTGGGTCACACTGGCGTCTCTCTGCAGTGGGCGGAGTTTGTGGGCGGTGGTCATGTTCTTACTGTGTCAGAGCTCTGTGAGCCTCGATGAAGATTTCGTGACCTTGCTCTGCAAACGTCTTGGTGGAGAACAGCGAGTCGTGCTCCTTAATTTTACGGATCCTGAAAAAGACAAGGGTTTTCAGGATCAGCTATTCTCAGGTGGAGAGGCAGACGGAAAAACCAGGAGATAGCAGACTTCGCCCAGCTGGGAGGCCGCTCTGTCAGTCTGCTCGGTCCTCTGTTTCCAGAGCCTTCTTTGGACAGAGTGGAGAGAAGCGTGATAAGCACCTGGGGGGATGTGGGGTCAAAAGACCCCGCTGTCAAGACATCAGATGCAACATGTTAGTGTGATCCTTCTGATAGCCGGAGATCAGGCTTTGACTTCACAAATATCAAATACAAAAAAAAAAGGATGGTCAGAGAGGGTTCCACAGTTTACCTGTGCACTTAGCGGTGATGGGCCTCTCCATGTACTGCTGCTGGATATAATCCCGGCTGCTCAGGCTCTGGCCTCAGGGTCCTCCTGCTTCTTCCCTTTATCCCCACCGCCGGAGGGATGAAGTATCTCTTCTTGGTCCTGGCCGGCAGGACCAGCGGGAGGGGATGCCGCACTTCCACAGACGCCTCCACGGTCTGAGAAAAGGCAAATCATACCTCAGCAACCCCGCGTGTTTGCAAGTCAAAGAGACCTTTGATGCCTGGAGCCAAAGCAGAAATTCCAATCTGCAACATCTGCAGGAGCCTGGGAGAAAAAAGAGTGAAGGAAGGTTTCAGGAGTGACTAAAGAGTGTCGTCAGGAATGAAAGGAAAGGAGGCAGAGATGAAGATGCTGAGGATGGATCAGGAATGAATCCATCAGAGGAACAGATCATAGATGTTCTGGAGATCCATGCAGGGAAGCAGAAGGAACAGCTTCAGAGGAGGAAGAGTATTGATGTCAGGAAGAGGGTCTAAGGCCAAAAGGAGAGAGGTCTACAGCAACTTTTTATTACCGGTATTAACAATAAAATTAAACAGTTTATATTCAAGTTATAATATATATGATCAGTATATTTGTCAATCTTCCTGATGTTTTGTAAAGAGTGTTCTTCTTTTCTAAGCATTAAACATCTTTGTGGACCTCCTCTTGTGTTTTGGACATATTGTCTAGACTTGGGATTTCATTATTTTGGAATTACCTACTCTTCCATTCAATGAAACATTTCTATTAATCTAATTATAAAATTGGCAAAATGTTAAATACAGAAAAGAAAATGGTCAGTTAAAAAAAAAACTATGGCCAAATATTTGAAGTTCATGTGTGTTTTTGATCGGACATCCATTTTTTCCTGATCATTCCATGAGCATGGCATTTCTCTAAGTTGCGTTTTTTACCGGAAAGAGCGTCGACCTATTGATTCAATGATGGAAAACGCCAACAAAGTCACAGTTTGAAATAAACTCCAAATGTTCTGTTGTTTTAAAATATCATCGAGGTTTTTAAATTCCAAATGAAAGTATGTTTTGGTCCAGACTCCATGTTTATTCTGTGTCTTCTAAGGTGGATTATCCAAACCACGGCAGCATCTGCTGACCGAAGAGGTTCATGGTTGAAGAGGATGAAGCAAGAAGACATGGTTCTCTACTCAAGCGCCCCAAGGTTTGAAGCATTTAGAAATAGTCCGGAGCATCTGCTAAGATTTAAAGTGACCAGGCTTGTCAAGAAAAAGACTAAAACATAGTGTTTGCCGTTACTAAATATTCATTTTTAAGAATTATTTCCAAACACACGTATGGAACTCAGAATTAAGAC
Source organism: Oryzias sinensis (assembly GCA_037389245.1). Lineage (NCBI taxonomy): Eukaryota > Metazoa > Chordata > Actinopteri > Beloniformes > Adrianichthyidae > Oryzias > Oryzias sinensis. The sequence continues at coordinate 37,244,416 of CM074490.1, forward strand.
TTAAAGTCATTCTGGTTGTAATAAACCTTAGAAAACGGATTTAAGGCTTCTGAACACCGACAAATAAAAAATAAAATAAGCATTTTCGAAAAAGAAATGCTGTTTGTACATTTTCATTATAAAAATAATATTTTCTCGTAAACAATACATGTTTTATCAAAACGTTTGCTCTTTGCGAATCTTTATATTGATTTCTTAAAATAAAAACAAAACCGCTGACTTTTACTTAAATTATTTTCATAAACCTGGTACCTTCAGGAGTTACATGCTCCTCTGTAGACACCGACCAGCGTCCTCCTCACTGACATCGCCATGTTGTTAGCCTGAACCAACCCGGATGCTAAAAGGCAACATCCGGTGACTTTCAAAATAATAGTATATTTACATTTCTGGGACTTTTCATCCTGATTTATGTCCTTTGTGTAAAAACCAAATTGAAACCCAGGAAGACCTTTTTATGATTGTAATTTGGTTCATATATTTGACAGGATTTTATGATTCATTTATTTAGTGTTAATATATTCAATTTGATTTAAATGCAAAGAAAGACATGTTCAATCCTTAGTTAGCGATGACATTATTTTATGTTTACATCATTATTGTTGTTAGTACATTTCAAGACTGAGCCCGATGTTTTTAAATTACTCTATTCTTTTCTGCAAATCCCTTCAAAATGATAAAGTTATAAAGTTATGAACCTAAGATTATTCATCTGTTTATGTAAACTAATATAATTTTCCTTTTTCGTTATTTTCTTTTTTTGTCAGTGTTTTGGTTACTTCATTGTATAACTTTTGATTTTTTTTTATGCATTTGGATTCAGATATTTGCTGTTTGGTATTTGATCCAGCTTTGTATTTCTAAAGGCCATAATAGTTACTGTATAGTCTGTGATTTTGAGTGATCTTTGCATCTTTTTTTTGGACTTTTGGATATGTCAGTAAAGACACACAAACAAAGAGTTCTCCACCTCCCCCATCCCCAGGACCCACACCCTCACCCTCTTAACGATATATAGCAAGTTTGGAAACAACAAAAACATAAAACCTTAGCTTTCATATTTTTAGAATTCAAAAGCAAGCTGTTTTCCAAAAGGTCACCTGGCCTCTGTTATCTTCCAGCATCTGGGATATAAGGTGGATCTAGAATGTTGTTCTGTTCACCTAGAATCTCTCCGTAACCTCCTTCAATGCAAAGGAAACTCCAGGTCAGGAATCTGAGTCAGAAGTGTCTCACAAAATTAAATCACTAAATTTGAGCAAACCTAGTAAATGTCAACAAGCTGGTGCCTGCTGGAAAGAAATGTCTTTTTGCATTGGTGTGACACACAGGGGTGGGGGCCTCATTGGTTTGGCTTGTGGATGAGTTCTGGTCTCGGAGACAAAGATGTAATGAACAGGCTTCTGAACATGAGAGCCGAAATGTCATGGGACCCAAACTCTGATGAGACAAAGGTTTCTCGTTTGGACACAGTCTTCTAGATCTCCTATAATGAAAAACTAAAATGATAGTTGTAGTAAAATAACTTAAAATCTACTCTAGTTAACAAACATTTGATCACTTTTTGAGTTTTCAGTTACTTTGTGTTTGATTTTAGTTCAGATTTTACTGATATGATGTCATAAAATCCAGCAGCTGACTACAAACAGCAAATAAACACTAAACTAATATAAATCGGGAGCGTGTTCATTTTATTTTAAAGTTTAGATTTGACAAAAAGTAAAGTATGCCAAATGTTTCCTATTTGTTACTAAGTTTCTGTATTTTAAAACATAACGGCATTTTCGGTTTGTTAAAACCTCTGCTAACTTCAGCGAGGTTTGATTTTCAATTAACTAAAAAACACTAAATGGTTAAACTGATAATGTCAACAGAAGAAGGAGAGTCAAATAAATGATGCACGTTAAGCTAGTGTGACAACAATGCCAAAACGCCAGATGACAGTGGATTTCAGCGGGGAAGTTCCAGCTTTGTAAACAGAACACTTGAAGAGACATCGGGCTGCAGAACATGGAGTTGTGTGTTTAATTCCACCCCATATAAATGAAGAAGGGGAGGAACAAAGAGAGGGACAAGCCGGAAACCTTCGGAACAAAAACAAAGCACCATTTCAAAGGGCAAAGCTGTAGGGTTCAGTGAGTTAATGATTGCAGCAGTGTTGACTTCGGCGCCACACACATAACAAAACTAGGATGCAGTAAAATGTGAGGAAGATAACAGAAGATAAGCGAGAAGGCTTAGCTAAAAAGGTCAACTCAAAAACACTACTGAATATTTGCCTTCTCTATTTTTGTGAGGAAAAAAAAACTTGGGACACCAGTGTGTGCGTTTGCGTGTGTTTGTAACCTGAAATGACCATGAAAAAAATGAAGTTCAAGAAGCAAACTGAAACTGAAAAGAAAAAAATATACCGATATTTTGAACAAGTCTCATCAAACTCAGAACAGATTTTGTTTCCTCTCCATGAGGTGTAACAATCATGATCCGGACTATTTTTTAATATTTAGGAAGGTGGCTTCAGCACTGAATTAGTTCAAATGTACCTCTCATACTAATTAAATGAACACCCCAGGACAGAAAAAGTGTGGCTGGAAATAGTCTGCACAGTGCCTGCGGAAGCTAAGCGATAGAGAATCCAGAAATGGGCAGGTAATAAAGCAGGAGGCATTCCCCTATATACTAGAGATTCCTAAGACTTTTAAGGGAGTGAACCTAACCTGTTTGTCCAAATTTAAATTATAGATTTAGTAACCCCAAAGCTCTTTTATACTTTTACTTACAATTAAATACAACAACAGAAGTGTTAGAAAAACAAAAGCAACTCAACATTTCATCACAATGAAACATATATAATAAATACAATGTAATTGGCCTATCTCTCTCTCTCTATGTATATGTATATATATTTATCTATTTCTAACAGAACCTAGAAAGAATAGAATAGATTCTGTCAAATTTGTGTAGTGGTGGATAAGAGCAGAAAGCCGTTGTGGTAGATGTGGCAGTGCTTAGCGATGGGAACATCGGGAAAGGAACATGACTGGAGAAATACCAGGGACTCAGAGAAGAAGACTGGAGAAAACCTGGAAAGTGAAGGTGACAGTAGTTGCCTTATTGGTAATTGAACTGGGGCCAGTAACCCCCAAGGCGGAGAATTAACTTCTAACAGATACCTGGAAGACCTCCAGGCCTCTCGGTCTAAGAAAAGAACAGAACAGCTAGATACTGCAGGACCCTCAAGCTCCCCAGGCCTCTGTGAGGGACCCAGCGGAAGAGCACCACGGAGGGTGAAGAGGGCGTTTTTTAATATATTGAATAAAATGGTCAGCGAAATCTCGTTACCAAATAATTGTAAAGAACCCGACTTATAAATACATTTGGTGTCTATAGAAAAATGTCTCCTGCTGGTCAATGGCTGCTGCCCTTCCTGTGAACCGCCTTAGGTTTAACCTACATCCTGCAGGTGGCAGTAGTGAAGCATCGTTTGGTTTGGCATACCGCAAAGAAAAACCGAAGAAGGAGCAGAGGGGGGGGCAGTAACAGCGGAGAAGGGGTTGTTTGGGCTGTGAGGGCAGAGGAGTGGAGCTGCGTGCGGAGCTGACGGGGCGTCAGTTGATGTTGCTGTTTCTGGGCCGCGCGGTCTCGCTGTCGTTTGCGCACAGACTCCATAGCTGCCGATCTCCGTCACCGGCGAGGCCCGTTCTGCTCGGCTCCGTTCTCATTCAACTCGGAAGGATCACCGGAGTCACACACGGCGCCGTCTTTGGTACAGCGACCAGCCAACACACAGGAACCATGCCCGAACGGAGGCCCTTCGTGCGGCTACCGACTGACGTCTACCCCGTCAACTACGGGCTCTCCCTGAAGCCGGACCTGATCGACTTCACGTTCGAGGGCAAGCTGGAGGCATCGGTGGAGGTAAAGCGCAGCCGGAGGCTAAACACGCAGGGTGGAGGTCTGTCTGTCTGTGCCTGGAGGGGATTTAGTTATGTAATCCCACCAGCTAACGTTACCAGTCGTTAGCCAGGTTGTATTGATCGCGATTAGCCTGCTAGCTTGGAGGCATTAGCCGAGGGGTGCTAACTACTAGCTTCCCGACGCCATCATCATCATCAGACTGGTCAAGCTGTCCCTCCGGGGGACGGACCTTGTTGGTCGGGTATTTTTAGCCCAGTCAGTTCAACCCAAAGCTAACAGCGACCTAAAAGTAACAGCAGCGGCTGATCCGCGTGGACCGAAAACCTCCCGGTGACCCGTTAGCCTAGCTAAGCTAGCAGTTTGAAACGTTAACACCGTTTGCTGCTAACGGACAGTGAAGCCAGGAAGTCCAGATCGGTTTGCCAACGTCTCAAACCGTTAAAAAAACCCAACAAAACCGTTTCAACCGTGTTCTAGTGCTCGGTTAAACCGGTTTTTTTAAATGCGGGTAGTTTTTAACGACAGCGACTAGCTAACGGTAAACTAGTTTGCTAAATCATTCATGGCAACAACATCGATCGCATCGAGTCGCTGTTATTATTATTCCTCCTGAACCTCTGACAGTTTAAGCAGCAAAAAACTTTAAATAAATTAATTTCTAAAATGTATGTTAATAGCACGTTACCAACCAGATCATGGCGTGAAACTAAAGATATTCCTGACATTTGAACAATTACTGTATTAACTCTACGTTTTAAAAGTAGCTGTCAGTTAACAAAATGACTAAAATTAATGTTTATGACATGAAAAGACGAAATGTAATTAAAAACAACCATTGTTTTTAATTTTGTTGTTTCTTTCATTGATGTCATATAATATCAAAGTTAAGATTCCTTAATAAAAGTATTAAACTAATGTGGAGAATATAATAATAGTAGGTGAAATCAGGTTGAGATTGTTTTAAAAAACAGAAGAGATTTTATTATTCTGTCATTTTATTGCATATTTAGTGTTTTCTCAAACACAATTATTTTGTTTGTACATGGCATCTTAAATTAGATCTGGGGGAGTTGATTGATTAACGATTAAAGACCCGTTCCAATGAAAACTGTCTTTTTAGTTGTTTAACATGTTCTTGTCACATTTTCCTCATAATGGGGGTGCATATTGAGATAAAAACTACATTTCTGAACATTTCTCTATTTAAATGCTGTGTGAGAAAGATGATATTTATGACGTAGGTGCTACAGTCGGTGGGTCACCAGCCCCCTGCTCCGCTCCACTCGGATGCATTCATTATGATTAAAAGGGAAAGCCTCTAAGATAGATCAGAAGATGATCGGAGTGGAACTTTAAACAGAATGGAATTTGTTTTGAGCAAGAAAACACCTCCTCTTAAATCGCTTGGTACATTTATTAGGAACCAAAAAGGTTAGAATCCTTTTTACGAAGATGCTGCCAACGTTAGCGAGATGATGTAGCCATTTTCCTGACCTCCAAACCTGCTTCTCATTGTGGTGAAAGACTGACATCAAATCACATTTGGAAACGATGCAAAAATCTAATTTTCAACCTGAGCGCGTACCACACACACACACACACACACACACACACACATACACACACACACACACACACACACACACACACTCCACATTCTGTTTCTGTTATCATTACCTTCAATGTTCTGACCGAATTCCCCCCTTTGCTGTTTATTTCCCATTTGTTGGCGTGAAAGTGTTTTTTTTGTTGTTGAACGCATGACCTCGCCCATAACTTGAGTTTTCTGACAGCATCGTTTCCCTAAACGTGTCGGACGCCGCCCAAAGCGCCGTAACAATCATTGATGCTCCTGTGAATCTGCTGCCAGTTCCAGCACCTCCAACAGGTTTTCCTCCTGCTGCCGCTTTCATCCCATGTTCCAGATAATTCCCTCTCATCATAGATTCCTAAATGTTCTCATAGCCGTTGGGAAATTCCTGTGTGACTGTCGGCTACAGGCTGTAATCATTTGGTTCTTCTTTTTCTGCTTCCATTTCCTGCCCAAACATTTAATATTTCTCTGATTCTGGTCCATCTCTGGGTAATGAATATTTAACACAATCACCCAGATTTTTGACAAGTCTGTTAGCATTTCTCTATTCTCTTATTGGAGCATCTGTTTCATGTGGCATTGTGGTTCCACTGGCGTTAAGAAGCTTCAATAACCTTGAACGTTCTGAATAGTGAACGCTGACCATTCTGCTGTGGTGACTATGGGGCTAATCATCCATGTTCAGTGCAGTTTTATATTAATCAATAGACTCTTGGGTTATTGGAACTGCTCAGGAGTCTTTCTGTAGGATCTGCATTTGTCAAACGCTCCCTGCAGACACACCTGACACTCTTGTCGTGCTTTGACCTTAATCTGCATCCATTAACCACATTCTGTAATCTCATCACATCTTTAAAGTTGCAATCATCCAAAATCTCATCCAGTCAGGTCTTCCGTTTATCCCCCACGGTTAGCCATGCTCATGCACGCTAAAGCCGTCTCTGCGGGTTAACGCGTCCCGTCCTTGTTTAAAGGTGACTGTTGCTCCCGATGCGGCGGCTGACTTTCCATAGAAAACGTCCCGAGGGTTTGATAGCGCAAATAAAGCCGCTCCCAGCGTTGCTCAGGAGAACTCCAGCGTTCCCGTCGTCCAGCGTCACCTTTGCATCAGGTCCCATTTTCTTTAGCAGATCTGCTGCTCCTCTCATGTTTGTCTCTAAGAACAAACGTTTTCTGCAGAAAACGAGCCTCCAGACTCGGAGCAGTAAATCCTGCTGAACAATTGAAACCTTCAGGAAACGGCTTCTCTCTGATCATTTATGCTGCTTTTACCTTATAGATATTAAAAGGCCTGAAGCTCCTGACCGGCAGTGTAAATGTGGTGGTGTGGGACTCACAGCTGTCCACGGCTATAAAAGCTCATAAGCTTCACATTATCTGAGCAGTAAACTCTGCTCTTCCACTGTTTACCTTCGTCTTTTATGAAACCGATATTTAATGTATTTAGATGCTCTGTTAGCTGAAGAAAAAACCCCTTCATAGTTTTTATAATTTATCAAAATCACAGACTTTTTTCTACTAAAGGATACTATTTAAACTGATTTTAACTTTGAAAAAAGTAAAATAATCTCTTAAATTGACTCATAATATAAATCATTTGATTCATTTCTGCATCATTAACTCTAAACATCTGAATTGTTTTGATTTTGACCAAAAAAGGGAAAACTATCCTCCTCAGTGGTTTTGTCCAAATTCCCACCCAAACCTCTAACTACTAAAAACTATACAGTGCTCTGGATTTAAAAAGCACTTCAGACGCCACGCTCACTACTAATTTATTTATTTATAATGGCGGATATGACGTCATTAATTTCACAACGTTAAAATCTAATTCATATGAGCATTTTGCGACGATTACTTATAAGTCCACTGTCTTCTGAAGATAAAATCATTGATTTATCTAAAATAAATAAATTTCCTTTTAATATAAATGTTCAGACGCAATGCATTGTGGTCTATATTCGCCGATCTAGTGAGCACAGATGAACACGTCGCAGAGACTTCAGTGACATTTCTAGGGCATTGGATTTGGGAATGAAGGCGGTATAAAGTGCACTATGTAGGGTGGGGGGGGGGCATTCAGACATAATTCAGCCAATGACGTTGATCATTTAGACTCATGGAGGAATCCAAGTGCTGCTCTGGGGGGTGGGGGGTCATGCTGTGGTTCTGTCAGCTGTCGCGTTTGTGCCTCGTCAGCCTCAGGAAGCCGAACGGCTTTGTCCCTGTGAATGTCACTGTGTGGCTCTGCCAGCTGCTGTCTGCGGCTGCTGTCTGCGTCTGCGGCTGCTGTCTGCGTCTGCGTGGAATCCCCTGCTCTCTTCTCTTCACTCCACCTGCTTGATGTCAGTCCAGCTCCTGCAGCAGAATGGATCCAGTCGATCATTAGATCCGCCTCAAATGTCGACTTTTCCACCTTCAGGATAATTTATACCACAGAGACCTTTTAGCTTTTTACGTGTTTTGGTCTAAAACTCTCGTCTTTCTCCAGGAAAAGCATAAATCGGGTCGTTTTGTCTCCATGCTTTCAGGTTACACAAGCTACCAACCAGATTGTGATGAACTGCGCCGACATCGACATCATCACAGCGTCTTTTGCAGCACATGGAGGAGATGGTGAGGCCTGAAATGCTCTTCAGCGGGTTCAACATCCCTCATGGGACACTTTGTAAGCCTGCAGCTTGTGTTCTGCCCCTCATCGTCCTCTCCTCCTCTTCCTCTCTAGAATTAAATGCTACAGGCTTCAACTATCAGAACGAGGATGAGAAGGTCACGCTGTCCTTTCCTAGTGCCCTTCAGAAAGGTAGGAGAGGCTTCAGCCGCCGTGTGTGTCTGTGAGCATCATTCTGCCCTCCCCTCCCCCCCTGTTGAAGAGCAGCGGGCGGCGGCCGCTCCCCTTCGTGGTCATCGTTGAACTCTCTCCGCCTCTCCAGGCTCGGGGACTTTGAAGATCGACTTTGTCGGGGAGCTGAACGACAAAATGAAAGGATTCTACAGGAGTAAATACACGACTCCTGCTGGCGAGGTGCGGTACGCCGCCGTCACACAGTTTGAGGTGAGTGGATCCGCTCCAGAAGGACGGGGAAGGAAGGGGCGTGGCTTACCGCGGCGGCTGCACATGGATCATGTGAGGCTTTTCCAGGATCGGCTGTCAGCTGCAGGGTTTAGAGCTGCAGAAGCTGTGAGCTAAGAGCAAACAGCGTTTAGGCTCTTTATGAAGGAAGAGAAACCCTTCAAACAAACGTGTTTGTGTGTTTGTATCACAGCCGCTTTGCTGGGCCGTAAAACTGAAGGTTAACTCAGAAAGAACGAATCCTTTTCACTCAGAAAACTAAAATGTTTGTGTTTTTACATTTTTGTTGCATTGAACAAAACTGATCATTCTAGAGGAAATTCTCATCCATTATTTTCATTTATGAACACAGTTATTCAGAAAATAGTTATTCTGTTAATTGATTCATTAAAGCTCTGCACTAAATAAAACACCAGATGTGCTTAAAACAGAAGCAGGTATTAATTTTTATAAGAAAAGTGTTTCAGGCTGTAGGGTGCCTAGTAAGTCTTTCTTATCCACTTCCATAAGGATTTCTGGTGTTTTAACATGTTCATGTGGCTTTTTTCTGATGATGGAGGACATTTATAAAGAAAGTTAAGTTAGAAAATCGCATTTCTCACGTGTGCTTGTCATTAGAGCGTGCACTGCTCACCGTAGAGGAGAGCATCATTGATAATCAGCAAACATGACTAATTTACTCTCCAAACAGAAAGAAAATGCTCCCAATAGCTTATTATTCATTTTGGTATCGACATACATGGATTTTTTGCTGCGAGATTCTAAATGAAACTCTTGTTCCATTTCACTCACGGGAAGCCAGTTTCTGCCAGGAGCCGGACGCTTTTGAGCAGACGAAAAATATAAATATTCTGTAGTTCAAGTTATTTAAGTTATAATCTGATTAATGAAATACCTCAATAAAAGTAGGTGGAGCCTGCTGGCCCCGTGGCAGATTTTGTTTAGTCCGCTTTAAATTGGAAGGGGTGTGGTCATCCAACAAGCTCAGTCCTGATTGGCCAGAGTGTCTGAAGAGTTGACTTGGACCAATCTCTGCTTCCTGACAGCGTCTGGCTCCAACATGGCGGGGAACAAACTGCAGCTGAATTGAGTTGATTTGGTCGGAGCGGGAAGCAGACCTATGTGTGTTCTACTGAGTCCAGTTCTCTGACACGGGCCGTGGTTCTGGACCGGAGCAGCGGAAGTGTCCAGAACATCGGCTCTCTGTTTGCAGAATTGCTGCATGTTGGCCGTTTCAGGCAGGAGCTTCACATGTAGATGCAGAGTCAGCAGACATGAGGGTCACATCGGCGACCTGCACAGATAGAAACTGATCAATAACGGCCATATCAACCTTCCTGAAGCTTCCAGGAGACGTGAGGAGGTCCAGCTGGGTCTCAGCACTGAGCATCAGACCGTCCTGAACTTGTTTCTCTGCTCGTCTCCTGCAGGCCACAGACGCTCGCAGAGCTTTTCCCTGTTGGGACGAGCCCGCCATCAAAGCCACCTTTGACATCACTCTGATCGTCCCCAAGGACCGGGTAGCCTTGTCAAACATGGTAGGCGCCGTCTGCTCGCTCTGAACCGTGAGGTGGCCGCCTCCTGCCGCCACGCTCCTTTAATGTTGTGCGTTTGTGTTTGTGTGTCTTCTCTGTCATAGCTGCTTGCATAACAAAGGCCACAAAGTCACTGCAGATTTTCCCTCAGGCTGGTATTATTTCTAAATGAGAGACTGTGCTGAGGTCCGTCTGTGCGGCGGTTTTAAGAGTCAAACCTCCGTCTGTCTCACATTTCCTCCAGGCTAACGGCTCGTCTGGCCTCAATCTGGAAACGTTCCAGAGCCTGACGGCTTTCTCATCCTGAATTTAGACTCTTCAGGGTTTGTCTAAGAAATGAAAGAATCCCAGTTTTTTCTCTACAGGATTTGTGTTTTTTTTTAACATATTGGTGTATTTTAAAGACTGATGAAGTGCTGATGAGCAAAGATCCAGCTGTTTTTCATCGTTGCTCTCTCCATTTCCAGCCTGACTCCTGCATGTCTGTGTCTCTAGAACGTCATCGAGCGAAAGCCACACCCCGATGACGAGAACCTGGTGGAGGTGAAGTTTGCCACCACGCCCGTCATGTCCACCTACCTTGTAGCGTTCGTCATCGGTGAATACGACCACGTGGAGAGCCAGTCCTCGGACGGCGTGACGGTGCGCGTCTACACTCCGGTGGGGAAGGCAGAACAGGGAAAGTTTGCTTTGGAGGTGAGGAAACGGCTGCAGATGTTAGATGTTAGATCACGTCTGTCCAGGGAGGGTTTGCCACTTTATGGTCAACTTTGATCATTTCTTTCTTTAAATCTTTGTTTTGTTTCCAATTATTAACATGGTATCTTCCACCATTTTTTTGGCGCTTAACTCCTTAAATCTCTATTTTACCCGTTTAACTATTAGAAAGTTTAGCTTTTTCCAGCTATCCTTGATATTTCACTTTATTTATGGTCAACTTTAATACTTTCTTTCTTTTTTGTGCTGATTCTTACCCTTTTCATTCATAAATATAGCATTCAAGCCTGTTTTCTTCTGGAAGTGCATTTCCTTCTAGTTGTTTCTGTTCTAACTAACCGGGATGGCCTTTTTTGGTGAACTTTCTTGGATTTGCTATTGTTTTTACATGAATGCAGATGGATCAAATGAAAGTTTGGATGTCTTTTCTTCATCTTGGTCTTCATCCTTCAGGTGGCCACTAAGACTTTACCTTTCTACAAAGACTACTTCAACGTTCCCTATCCACTGCCTAAAATTGACCTCATAGCTATTGCTGATTTTGCTGCTGGTGAGTAACTGTAGTTGCTGCTTTTGAAGGCGGAGAAGTTTGGAACAAACATGTTTTGAGTGAAACTCTTCTGACCTTCTCAGGTGCCATGGAAAACTGGGGCCTTGTTACCTACAGGTGAGCCGTGTTCGCTCCGCCACGCGATTCACGGAAACGTGAAAGGAAAAAAAGGAATCCTTTAGAAGACTCCAAACGTTTCTTCTCTCAGTGGGACTTTTTACTATTATTTCACTGCAATACGTTTTTTTCCATTAGTGCCACTATTTATCAGATTAATTTAAGTTATTTTAATTTTCTGCTCATTTTCACCTCTTGTTTTTAATTGCTCTGGTTGATGGAGCGTGCGGCCAGCTGCGACCATGTGACCTCCTCCTCCTCCTCCGCCGCCTTCGTGCAGGTTCTCCTGACAAACTGCTGATCTCTGTTTTCCAGAGAGACGGCGCTGCTCATCGACCCGAAGAACTCCTGCTCCTCGTCCAGGCAGTGGGTGGCTTTGGTGGTCGGACACGAGCTCGCCCATCAGTGGTTCGGAAACTTGGTCACCATGGTAACCGTCTTTTCCACTGCCCAAACAAGCTCTCTCAGGCCGGTAGGAGGTGCAGCTGTGGGGTAACGCTGCGCCTGCGTTTGCCTGTACAGGAGTGGTGGACTCACCTGTGGCTGAATGAGGGCTTTGCGTCTTGGATCGAGTATCTGTGCGTGGACCACTGCTTCCCGGAGTACGACATCTGGACCCAGTTCGTGTCTGCAGATTACACCCGCGCGCTGGACCTGGACGCTCTGGACAGCAGCCATCCCATCGAGGTGAGACGGGCTGAGATGCTCAGAGGTGTTTCTTTTGGGTTATGAATGCAGGAAAGTGTCTGGAACTAATGTTATCAGGTGTCTAAGTATGTCAGATGAACCTAACGCCAACAAACCCAGCTGGTTTCTGTCCGACTGACCGCCGTGTTGGACGGACGCTTTGTGCTGCAGGTGAATGTCGGCCATCCTTCAGAGGTAGACGAAATATTTGACGCCATCTCCTACAGCAAAGGGGCGTCTGTGATCCGGATGCTGCACAATTACATAGGAGACGAGGTTGGTGATCGAACGCGTGGCTCTGCCGGGGTTTCCAACCGTACGTTCAGAACTTGCGCTTCCTTCGCAGGACTTTAGGAAAGGAATGAACGCGTATCTCCTGAAGTTCCAACATAAAAACGCATCGACAGGTGAGGCTCTTCCTCAGAGCAGGGAGTCAGGTTTGATGGCTGCTCCTCTGACTGCTGCCTGACATCCACAGAGGACCTGTGGGAGTGTCTGGAGCAGGCCAGCGGGAAACCCATCGCTGCCGTCATGAGCTCCTGGACCAAGCAGATGGGCTTTCCCATCATAGCGGTTGACCAGGAACAGGTGAGCTTCAAAATGGCTTCGTGTGGCTAATGTGGACGAATTCCAGAACAAAGTTTTTAGGAGAAGCTTGATGTGTTTAAATCAAAGCTTTCAAATTTATGAAGGTTTATTTTTTTCTAAAAGTTTACTACTTTTATCAACCACAGCTTGATGTTCATTTACTGTCTGTCTGTACACTTCTATTAACCCCCCCAGTGATGTTGATTACAGCAAGGTGAGGAGCGCATCCTGAAGATCTCTCAGAAGAAGTTCTGCGCCAGTGGACCACACGACAGTGAGTGACGGCTGCTCATGTTTTCTGTCAGATTTGGTTTGTTTTGAGCATCAAATCTATTTAAGATGTGGATTCATTCATTGATTAAAAACAGAATCCAGGAATAATCCTCCTCTTTTCTGACAAACAGGTGAGGAATGTCCAAACTGGATGGTCCCCATCAGCATCTGTACGAGTGAAGACCCCAAATGCTCCAAGCTGAAGCTTCTGCTGGACAGTCCGGAGACCACCGTGTCCCTGAGCGGCGTCGGCGCAGACCAGTGGGTCAAGGTGAGGTCCAGGGAGCCGCCGTTCCCCCTCTCTAGTTTTCAGTTTCAGACAAAGTAAAAGGCCGTCATGCAAACGCAGCAGAACTGAAGTTATTTAGGATTCCTTCCTTTACTGTTTTAGAAACGTCTGCAGTGGAAACACTAAATATTCAGTCAAAGCTGATTATTCTTAACAAAAACTCTAATAGTTTTTGTTGTTTCTATAGCTGAGCTTTTTATCACATTATGGGACTAAAAAAAAACATATCCTTCATATTTCTATGATGTTTCTTTAAGATAATTAAAGATCAGTTTAGTACTTTTAGTCAATGAAAGTTCCAGGAATGAACGGGGAGATTTGGACCTGATCCCTTTGTAATCTCTGGTTCTGGATAGTAATATACTTTTGAACCTGGTTTGTATTTCATTCAGAGCTGTCAGCTCGGCTGTCATCAGCTTTAATCTGAAACCTGGCAGAAACCCTTTCAGGCTGGATCTTAAGCAATCCTCCAGAAAGGCGGGAAGCTGCTGCAGTTCTGAACAAACGAGTGGCGAGTTTAAACACCTCCGACTTTGTGCAGCAGCAGCAGAGCATGAAGGCAGATTGGAGTGGAATCGCTCGTGGATTTCTTCATCCACGTCCTCTGAGTGAAAAACCCGTCTGGGCTTGTTTGACTCCCGTCTATGTTCCATCAGCCACGTGTAGACGGGAGCCATAACTGCTCCCGGATCCGTTGGGAATGAGTCAGTCCTGCCCTGCCCTCTGATTTATGAGCCGCTCTTCCTCCTGCTCCTTCATGAGCAGAACACGCCTGAAGCTGTCTGAGCGGGTCGTGCTTTTGTTCTGCTGACAGATCAACCCCGGCACGGTGGGCTTCTACCGCATCCAGTACAGCTCGTCCATGCTGGAGAGTCTGCTGCCGGGCGTCCGGGACCTCAGCCTGCAGCCCGTGGACCGGCTGGGCCTGCAGAATGACCTCTTCTCCCTCGTAAGCTGCAACACACAGGCGGAGGGTGGGAGGGGAGTCCCCCCCCCTCTGCTCCATGTAACCCAAAAGACTCAACAGTGCAGGATTTAATGCAACTCAGACACATGTTCACCACATTTCTGTTTGTTCTAACGCTAAATATGAAGTCACTCATTTTCCAAAGTAAAACCTAAAAAATAGGAACATCACTAATGAATCCACCGTGTTCTGATGATGTCATCCTGGAGGATCTTTGAGACGGACACTGTTTTCTATATTTGCCAATCTGGTGAGCATGGCTCTACGCTGAGACTTCTGGAAAGTTTCCAGGACACTGGATGTTGGAATTGTAGTTTATACAGAGTAGTGAGTGGTGAAGGAATTCATACACTGCTAGTTACAAACGTGTCTGTGTGGGACGGCTGAACCTTTACAGAGATGATGGGTGAGAAGAACTCAGAACTGACCCAAATGTGTGGATGGTGGTTCCTCATTTATCGCAGGCGTCGAGCTCTAAAACTAACCTGGGATTCCAGATGTTTTAAGACGGTTAAACTCCTCGCTACTCACTCGATCCACGTTCCTCTCTCATTTAAACTCTAAAAGGTCAAACCTTTATTGAAAAATAAGTCAAAGATCTGATTGTAATAAAGATTTATGCGACTTTGGTGAATGAAAACAGCCACTTAGAAAGAGGTGAACCGCTCTCACCCCAAGTTGATTCAGTTGAATATTTAGTTTCAAACATATTGTCGTGGACTGAGTTTAACTTGGCTGTTGGGCCGCATTATAAATTCTGGAGTTCATGGAACGCATCGATCAAGCAGAGATCTGATTGGCCCTCAGTTCTGTCGCTCAGCCTGTTGTTAGGTAGTTTGGACCAATGGGGTTCAGCTATGGGCCGAATAAGGGAAATGGGAGGGCTGGAGCGGGAGGAGGGGAATATAAAGTTGGGAGAAGCGCTCTCGTCTCGTTGGGAGAGATTGAGGAGTTGATGAATTAATTGTTCGCCGTTCGTTGCGGTCTGCAGTAACCAGAATAAAGAACCTTAAAAGAGGTTAAGTCTCCGTGCCTCAGTGTGGGAAAGAGATGCTACATTATTGGATGGCTCTTTGGAAATTATATTTAAAAATATGTGGCGTTTATGGCTCTCTCGGCAAAAAAGGTTCCCGACCCCTGCTCTAAGGTGTGGGTCATTTATCTGTTGATCTTCCTCCCCATCAGCTGCTGTGCCGGTTTTCTTCGGTCTTCACGCCCTTCAGAACCATCGGTTAGCGGTTCTGTCTTGGTCCTCCTTACCTTTGGAGTGGTTCTTCCACAGCGTTCACTGCTTTGAGTTTGGTTATTGTGCCGTCAGCTGTTGTCTGTGCGTAGACATCTTTAGAGTCACAGACACGCTGGATTTCATGAAATCTCTCTTTTTTTGTCTACAAAGACAAACTTTCAGAGTGTCTGAAGTTTTGTTCAGTTTTTATCATTTAAAGTTCCTCTCTGATCATCTATTGACCGACTGTCGGAGCGCTCCCAGTGGTCTTTCTGTGACCATGATGCCGTTTTCAGGCAAAATGCCAAAGCCTGTCATTTTCTAAGACCTAGTTTCTGCAGAGCAGCAGGACTTGATCAGTTGTGGGTTGTAGCGCTGGCCCACCCCTACTTCCCATCATCCATTTGTTTCACACACACTGCCGCTAGCCTAGCAGTGTAACGAAAATGGCGAGCAGCGTCAGAGCCATCCAGCCATACGGCTCCGTGCCGACGGTCCCGCCCACAACTTTGATGGGTTTAAAACGCATACCAGCTGGAAAGTGTAGTTTTTGTTAGAACCGAGCCACAGGTCTCACAGAACCTCCTTTTGGCTCATGACTCGTGTGGACCGGAGGCCTCCAGCAGGTTCTGACCGCTCTGCGGCTCCAGTCTCGTGCAGGGATGATCAGCACGGTGGAGGTGCTGAAGCTGATGGAGGCCTTCATCAACGAGCCCAACTACACGGTGTGGAGCGACCTCAGCTGCAACCTGGGAGTGCTGTCCTCGCTGCTGTCCCACACAGACTTCCACGAGGAGATCCAGGAGTTCATCCGGGACCTCTTCACCCCCATCGGCCTCAAGCTCGGCTGGGACAGCAAGGCGGGGGAAGGCGAGTCCCAGTTTTCCAAGTGTATTTTCCAGCTGCTGCTTTGCTGAACAGGAGTCTGAATAGATTCACCGGTAACGGCTGCAGGTCACCTGGACGCCTTGCTGAGAGGCCTGGTTCTGGGGAAGCTGGGGAAGGCGGGACACAAACCCACCCTGGAGGAGGCCAGACGGAGATTCAAGGACCACGTGGAGGGGAAACAAGTTCTGCCCGCAGACCTGAGGAGCCCGGTAAGTCCAGAGGAGGTCAGAACCACGGCCGGCTGCTGTGCAGAGCCGCGGGTCGGTGTTCGGACGGGACGAGACACGGTGGCTGCAATGAAGACGAACAGAACTCCACTCCAACTGATTCCAGAACTTAATGCAGAAAACCACAAATTCAAACCCAAAAGTAAAGTGACAGTCGGGCCACATCTGGGTTCCAGGTATAATCCAACAGCTGTTGACTGAAACTTGCTTGAATGACTTCACTTCAGCAGTGATTTAACGGTGGAACTGAAATAATTTTTGTGTTTAGTTTGTTTGATGCGTGTTTGTTTTCATGCGTGTTTAATGCGTGTTTTTCTCCCACAGGTGTATCTGACGGTGCTGAAACACGGAGACGGCGCCACGCTGGACACGATGCTGAAGGTAAAGTTAGTTTTTATGCCTCGGTGGTTCAGTGAGGATCTTTTCTCCGTCTCTGGATTCACACGGATGACCTGAACCAGGCGGACGTTTGCTCTGTCTTTGAGGGAAAGACGCCGTTTTAGTCGCAGTCGCAGTCCTGACTGTAGAAGCTAACTGATGAATGAACGGAGGAAAAGTTTGTCTGATGTTTGTTTGTTTGTTTGTTTGTTTGTTTGTTCTCCTTCAGCTCCACAAACAAGCAGACATGCAGGAGGAGAGGAACCGCATTGAACGAGTTCTCGGCGCCATTTCTGCTCCTGACCTCATCCAGAAGGTCCTCAGCTTTGCCCTGTCGGTACGCAAACCTCCTCCATTCAGCTGCACATTTGGTTCTGGTTCTGATCTGAGTCCATGAAGCTGCTGGACCCTGAATCTCATTGAACTAGAGTCACAATGCTTTGTGATAAACACTGAAATGAGTTTGATCTGAAGCTCTAACAAAAACTAAAAAGCAGGATGGGGAAACGCCGTGTTGGTTTCTGCGAGGACAAACCGAGACGGCCGGTTTGCCGCTCTGCAGACACGATGACTGGATTCTGTTCTTCCCACCGGCAGGAGGAGGTCCGTCCTCAGGACACGGTGTCGGTAATCGGCGGCGTGGCGGGAAGCAGCAAACAAGGCCGAAAAGCTGCCTGGAAGTTTGTCAGAGACAACTGGGAGGAGCTTTACAACCGCTACCAGGGAGGCTTCCTCATATCCCGGCTCATCAAGGTGAAGCGAGCTGCCATGGAACAGCAGAAACCACGTTTTTCTGTTGAGTGGGCTGACTTTTGTTCTGTCCTGCAGCTCACCGTGGATGGGTTCGCTATTGATAAAATGGCTGCTGAAGTCAAGGTGAGGAAACGCAGAGCACTTCCTGTTTGTGTGACGGCCGTCAGAACGGCCCGTGTCCAAAAGAATGTGTTTTGGAAAGTCTGAATGTTTTATGGGACAGAAACTCTAACCAAATGAGACTTTTGACCACTAGAGGGCAGACTGACAGCTTTTTCTGCGGGGCAGTTCCTGCTCATGGAGGTTGATGGAGATTTGTTTCCTGTTCATCCTGATGCCGGCTTCCTACCTGCTGCTCAACATCAAAGCCCTCTTTCTCTCTGAAATAACTTTTCAAAAATCCAGACACTTTTACAGCAGACCTGCCCATTGCTGGTCCTCAAGATCTGCCCCCCCGACTGTTTCCCAGATCTCCAGGCAGGTGTCTTCAATGCTGATTACCGCAGCAAACCATGCAGGGGGGGCTGGAAAACAGGTTGGGTGGCAGATCTGAGGTTGGCTCGGTGCTGCTCCAGCAGACTCTGATGGAAAGACGTCTGCAGCAGGATGTTCTGAAAGAACCACAACCAGAATGATCTGATCCAAAACGCCCAGAGAAACCTACAACAGAAAACTGTTTGGCAGCTCGTTTTCCACATGCAAACATTCAGGCGCTAGAGATGCTCCTCCGGTTTTATCAGAAGAAAGTTCAGCTTAAAACCATGAAGCTGTTTCCAGTTTCTAGTGGAAACACTGAATCTGTGAAACGACAGGAGGATCATTCTGAATTCTTTTCTATTTTATAGCTTTTTCCTGCAAATGATGCCTCTCCTCTAGATCCTTTTATGTGTTTATAAAAACCATCTATGTAGTCGCCATATGAGGCGTTTTCATCAAACATTTCTTAACCATTTTTCAATTTTGGCTTCAGTTTATCCATAAATTCAGCTGAAAAGCTGAAAGACACAAAGACCCAGGAGGTCATGTTTCTCTGAGAAAACATCAGAAATCCAAACCACAGATGGTGAATGTAAAAAATAGAGGAAAAATGTCCAATATTGATCCCTTCTAGGATCTATTTGTCATGTTTTCCTGGTTAAATCCTGTATTTGATCCCGGATTCAAACGTTCCTCCTTCCGTTCTGCTCTGTCTGCAGACTTTCTTTGAGAGTCACCCGGCGCCGGCGGCGGAGCGCACGGTGCAGCAGTGCTGCGAGAACATCCTGCTGAACGCCGCCTGGCTGAAGCGCGACGCCGACGACATCCACCAGTATCTACTGCGGCGCAAAGCCCCCCCCGTCTGAGCCGCGCCGCCTCCTACAGCCCCCCCAGACCCGCGGACCTCCCAGCATCATAGCTGCCTCGACCCCAGCCACCCACCCTCCCTCCCTCCCCCACCACGGATGAGAGCAGCGCGCTCGCTGGGGGCGCCATTTTCTGAATTGTAATCAACCAGGAGGGGGCGGAGTCTGAAACGAGGAGATTCGAGTTAGTCCAAGCAAGAATGTAGTTTCCATTCTGCGCCCCCCCCCCCTCTGGCCTTGTAGTTGAGAAAATATTCCCGTCCTGTGTGTGAAGGGGAGGCTGAAGCTTCAGAGTCCACCCCCCCTTTCCCATTTCCAGTATTGCAAGGAGCTGGTTAATAACAGCAGGGTGGTGTTCTCCGCGTGGAAATGGCTGAAACGTTATGGTTTTAAGCAGTGTCGCATGGTACTACGTTTAGATTTTTTAATGCAAACATCTTCATGATTTTCTTTAAGGTAAAAGAGAAACAACCCCCTCTCCCTCGCTGTGCTCCCCTTCTCACTGATGACCTCTGGAGTTCTGATCCGTAAAAACTGGGACCCCGGTTGGTTCTGACATCAGATGAAGTCTCTGGAGTTCTCTCAGACCTGGGGGGCAGTGAGGAGGTTTGGGCCTGTTCACTCCAAACGCCCGGTCTCGGTCTGGTCCGTCCGTCCGACTCTCGAATTTCAACTGGCCGAAGCCGGAAGCCCAGTTGTTTGTAGTGAGACGCCAAGGGCAAGTAGAAGACGACTGAGAGCTTCTGCTCACCTGAAGAACGAGGCGAAAACGTCAGAATCATGGTGGACCCCCCCCCCCCACATTGCTGTTGTTTTTCTTTTTTCTTCTTTTCGTTTCGGTTTCAAACTGAAGTTGGTGTTCATTAAAGGTAAACTAATTCTAAAGATGTTGATGTGAAATCAGTGGATCTGGAGTGAGATGTGAAGATTTGAAGATGATTCTGGCAGCAGACCCCCCACCCCCACCCACCCCCCGTGTGGCGGCGCTTTCAGATGTTTCATCCCTCAGAAGAATCCGGTTTGCGTTCACGTCTGTGAGGAGAAGCTTTCTGTGGCCACGGCAAATGTAAATATGCAGTCTAATAAAGTTCAACCTGATTTTACGGCGTTTGTCCTGACGGGACGTTTCTCAGGTCTTCCAGGGGTTTCCGGTGTGCAGCTCGGTGGTCGGACCTGTAAACTGTGAACAGACGCTGAACCACAGCTCCGTGTGATGCAATGAAATGTCTGTCATCCAAGTAAAATGTGATGTTTGGAAAAATGGAAGCCGAGCTTTAGTAACGGATGTTTTCATTTGATCAGAGATGATTCGCTGAAGCTGGAGCTTCATTTAGCTTTTATGCTGCCAAAGAAAATGGAGTTTTATTTATTTTAAACATACACACACAAATCTGAAACTTGTCTTTTTTCTGTAATTTATTTCTGTAATTTATTCCGGTCAAAAAGATTCAAAAGAAAAAAAAAATCCAGATTTCAATTAAATCAATTAGATTGTTTCCTTAAAGTGTTTTTTTTCTTTTGTGTATTAATAACACACAAAAAAGGAAAAATCACTCAGAACACAGACCAAGTATGATTTTAAAAGAAGCTTGACTCTTTTTCTCGTTTATGATTTCAAGTTTTAGCAAATAGTTTGTTAATCAACAGCTGAAAATGGGGGAAAAAATTAGATGTGCAATTTGCAGCAGATTTGTTCTCTTTGATTCATATCCAATAATAATTCCATATCAGCTCTTAAACATGAATGCATCGTCTGGATTCTTCACATTTGGTCGTCTAAACCGTTTCATTTCTTTAGGTCCTGAGCTTTTTGTCTTTATGACATCCTCTGTATTCTGCTGTATGTGTGTGTTTTAAAATAAATGATTAAAAAATCCACTAAAACACATTTCCTTTGGTAACAAAATGAGGGATTTAGGAGAGCGTCCAAATAGGAATGAAACCGTAAAAGAAAATTGTTATTTTTTATAAAACATTCAATTGATTTCAGATTAAAAGTCCACATGTGTGACGCTGTCTGACAAAACATTAAAACGCTAATGTGCAGAGCGCCAATTCTTTCCAATAGATTTGAGACCATTGGTGTGTTTTGACAGTCAGACAGCAGCGGTCCTCCTTCAAACTGCTAAAATAGGGCCGGGTCAGTGTAAATACGGGAAAAATTATGTTAAAATATCAAATCCAGGAATTAAATAAAATAAATAAATGATCCCCTAACGACAAAAAATATTTAAATAATAAATAAATAAATATGCATGTAGGCTAAGTAAGTAAGCCCACTAATATAAAAATACATAATTACAATACAAATAATTAATACATTAAATCTATCTGTCCACTAACTTCACTTCAGGCCATGTGTAATGTCATCGTTGTTGTACGATTGCCAGCCGGTAGGTGGCGCTCGAGCGCCGTCGCATGCTTGTGTCGTCACAGATTGGAAGTGAAGAAGTTCCACTTCAATGAAAATGCAGCCAAAGAGGCGACAGCTGTGTAAGTAAAGTCTCTGCCGCCTTTCACGACTCGTTTTAGGACAGACCAGCCTGTGTTCCAGCTTTAACTTCCCACGCGCCTCTTCTCTAAACTTTGTTTTACGTTTGTTTATGCCGGAAAAGTAACATTTAACGTGGCTGCGTTACAGTTAGCTCACAGTGTTTCAGCTCCGCTAACATGTTTCCTGATCAGTGCTTGAACTTTTCCTGCTCTGAAAGCGTCACAGACGAGGACAGGTGCTAAAAGGTCAACCCGAACTGGAATCGAGGCTGCGGCGGTTTGTTGTTTGGCGTTAACACGAAGAAACTCGAATGGAAACTAAACTTGACTGCTGTGTGTTTGTTTGGACGCTGAGTGGGTCGGAGCCCCGCAGCCCCCGAATCAAAGGTCAAAGGTCAGAGTCGACAGAGAGGAGGACGGGGGTTATTTTTACCTGCCGTGTGTGTGGACTTCAGATTCCTCTGAATTCATTTGTCCTCCAGAAACCAAACACCCAGAAGGGACTTTTGCCTCAGCAGCTCATGATGATGTTCTGATGATCCACGCAGGAAACTACATGAGAAGTTGTGACAACTTTTGGTCACGACCGGAATTCATCCCTGAACTTTAAAAAGGGGTTTAAAAGAATTTTAAAAACGAAAAACCTTTCTGTGTGGTTTTCAAAACTAAACAAATTTGGCCTTTATTTTCTGTTCCACCAAGTGTTGCACTAAAATTATCTGCTTTCAGTTAACTGATGGTTTAAATTTAACTGTAATTTACATTCATTTAATCACAGATTATTACAAGGAAATCAAAAGAAAATGAAATCCATTAATGGTTTTGATGAGTGTAGCTGGATTTTTGTGAAAAAAATAGAAGAGGGTTTAAAGGTTTGCCTACTAAAAAGAAATATTAAATTGCTAGACAGTTTATGATGGAATGTCAAAAAGCTGCATTTTATTAAAAATTTTTATCTTTCTTTTTTTTGACACAAAGAGAAAACTAACAAGTTCAATTAAAGTAAATCTGCATGTAAACGGAGAGCTCTCAGCAGCTCACAGGTGAATTTTTGATGAACTCCTGCCGCTCTGCGGAAACTAAGTCCTAGAAAACGACAAGTTTGTTGATTTTGGCTAAAATTGGCATCCGTGTAATTAAAAAACGGATCAGGAGGGGGTCGGCGTTGGGCTTTAGAGCTTGGCGGTCTTCCTCGTTCAGCTCTTCTTCCGTTTCAGGCTGTCTGCTCGCTGCCTGACCGATGCCGCCACCATGATGCTGAGCTGCATCGCGTTGCTCGTTGCCCTCTCGCTGCCGCAGGCCGCCAGCTTCCTGGGTTCGTCAGAGGAGGACGACGGCGGCGGCGTCCCCGCGGAGTGGGCGCTGCTGCACGTGGTTCAGGGTCACATCGGCGCCGGGAACTACAGCTACCTGCGCCTCAACCACGACGGCAGGATCATCCTGCACATGAAAAGCCTGAAGGGGGACGCGGACCTGTACGTGTCGGACAAAACCCTGCACCCCAACTTTGACACCTACAGGCTGCAGTCCGTCACCTGCGGCCACGACGTGGTCGTGGTTCCCAGGGACTTCTCCAGGCCGGTGGGCATCGGGATTTACGGCCACCCGTCTTACCTGGAGAGCGAGTTTGAAATGCGGGTGTTCTACGATCAGACGGCCCACCAGGACCCCTTCGATAAGGGCTCGCCTGACGACAAACAGAAGGAAAAGAAATCTGCACAGGCAGAAGAGGACGACTTCCAAGAGGAAGAGTCGATCTTTTGGACTATTTTAATCGGACTTCTAAAGATAATACTTGAAATTTTGTTCTGAAAATCTGTTTTTGGCTCAGTGGTGCGGGGAGAAGACACGGGGATCTGTCCCGTCTTCTGTGGAAAGATCCAACATTTGTGTTTTTATTCACTCGGTTTTCATTTATAACTCCCGTTTAGGACTTTGCCGGATCACTGAGGTGATCAAAACGCCTTTGTGTTCCCGCCTCGCTTTACTTTATTCTCTCCTGACATGGAAAGTTTGGGTTTGGGGGCAACGACGGCCCCTGATCCCATCAAATTTGAAGCATTTTCCTAAATTCAGAAAGCTTTAGTTTGTTTTTTTCCAGGAGAAATCTGAGACGCTTCATGTTGACGATTTGTTGTAGCGAAGCGAGCCGTCTTCTTAAGGAAAAGTTCCTTTACTCCTGCTGTGCTTTGTGGGTGGATGTGAGGAGAAAAGATCCGTTAATCCCACTCAAAGCTTAGGTCACGTGATCCCAGGTGTGGTTACCTCTAACTGTCGGTAAGACACCTTAAAATCACCAGGATCCGATAGAGTTCAAGCTTACAATGTTGATTTTCATCCCATTAACCTCATAGATTTACCCTCATGTTGACTCCAGGAGAAACCGCCTCTTCTCTTTTCTCGCCTGTTGAACAAGCAGATTTATTTTCTACCGTTTCCAACGTATCACTGAGCAGAAATGTTCAACAGTGCCTTCTGTTCAGCTTTCCAGGGTAATGAATGACTGAGGTTTCAGAATAAAAGTCTTTTACATTGTTTGTCTTCTGGCGTTTCAGAGCTAAAACAAAGAAAAACGTTTGTGAAAAAAAAGCTTTTGTTTTAATATATTTTAAACTTTATGTGAAGGTTTACAAAGAGGATGATCACGTGTTTCAGGGTCAGATGTCCAGGTTTGACCCCCCCCCCCCCCCTCCTCCCCGATCATGACAGATGTGGAGCCAGATCGATGCTGTTGATCCTCAGGACGGTCTGCGGCTGCACTATGATCCGTTTGCGCTGGTACCGGTGTCTCTTCCAGAACCGCATGTGGACTTTGGGCCAGGATTCAGTCTTCTCGATCACGGTGGCTTCGACCCTGGCCAGCTCCCTCCCCAGCAGGGGCCTCCCCACCAGCGTGAAGTCCTCCGCTCCCACCAGCAGCACCTTCTCCACGCGGATCCGCTCCCCGCACTCCGCGTCGATGTGGTTCTCGATCAGGATCAGGTCTTCGTTCGTGACCTTCCACTGGCGGCCGGCGAAATGGACCACAGCGAACAGGCGGCCAAAGTCCTGGTTCTGGATGCGCCGGTTGACGGCGCTCACCACCGCGGCGTGCCGCCGCTCCTCCTCCGCCTTGTCCGGGATCGGCTGGTCCGCCCAGGGAGGCCTGGACAGCGAGGTGCGGGGCAGGAGGTCCCCGCTCGCGGAACTCTGTGTTCGGACGGCAGCAGGGACACAGAAAGAGGGTCTTCTTAGGGTCATGGACGTCCTCCACAAGCCCGTAACCCCTCTGCTCGCCGCCATCTTGACAGGAAGTGACAAGCCTTCACGGTGCGCATGCGCTGCATTCAGACCAAGATAGCTTTGAGAAACTTCAGAAATTGTACACTTAAAAAAAACTTTCATTAAAGCTCTTTTGAAAACAAAACAGCATTAATCCTGGAAATCAATCTTTAATTTATTAAACTAAAAAAAAAGTACAGTGAAAATATTTTAAGATTTGTCAACCAAAGGGGTTACAGGATGTTTAAGGGCCATTGACTGTACAAGAGAACTCCTATACGTATTTATAGTAGGGGCCAACAGTGTTTGTGCCTTTGTGCCCCCTCCAGGCTTCTAGATCCTTAACCCCCACAACCCAAAACATGCCGCATAGGTGAACCGGTGACTGTGAGGAGCAAGGCTGATTGTCTGGTTGTATCCCAGCCTATGATATCTCAGAGTCCTTTAATTCATTTTACCGTGACCTAAATTAAAAGGTTATTTTTTACAGTGGAATTTACAACTACAGGTAAAAGTTATCAAACCTAATGGTTTTATATATACTTGTTTCCCATTTCAAAATTAGGAAAGAATGGAAACATAATCCAATGCTCTCATTTACTTAAATCTATGCTAATAAATGAGCAACTGGATAATTGTTTTCTCATTTTAGCAAAAAAGAGTTATGATTTACGATTACATGTGAACGCAGCACCGAAATTGCCTCCATTTTGAGCCGTTTCGCTGGTTTCCGGGTTTCCGAGAACAGACCGATAAAAAAACCGTGTCAGCGGGAAGGATGGCTCTGCCTGCGAGTCAGGAGTGCGGATGAAGTTTTCCTAGACACCGTACATTGCGTGGAAGTGTCAGTCAGACGCCTTAAGTGCGGGTTTTGTTTAATGTTGTTACCGCTCGGTTAGCCGTGACAGCACAGCAGTAAACAAGCTCTGCGCTAAAGCAGCTAACCCACCGCGGCTAGTTTCTGGACCGCAGCTCGCTAATGTTAGCTGCCTAACCTGTATGTGTACCTAAAGCGTCACGTCAACGCGTCTCGTTCTGTTTGTTTCTCTCTCGTCGAACTGCTTTGACGAAGGACTGCCGCCACCGTCGGTTCCATTCATGTTGTTCTGGAGGACTAAACTACCGAAGCTCGTCAAGTCGGGGTGAGTAACGAACCGAGCCGGGAAGCTAACCGAACTCCACCTAAGTTTCTGCTAGCTTAACGCCAGGTATGTTATTGCTTCACCTGGGAGCGGCGGCACAACCTGCCTCGACCCGACTAGTTTAACGGACTTTTGTGGCAGAAGTTGTGGATGTTTTTCCCGCAGCTGGAAGGTTCTGTTCTCCTCCTGGACCTTCAGACTGATCCACTAAATAAATAAATGACGCTTCTTTTATGTTTGTGGCTTCAACAGCTCAGTTTCAGATCCCAGAAATCTCTTCTCAGGGTCCAAAACAATTGTAATCCACCGCTGTGTTCTATTTTGTCTTAAGTAGGTATTTTATGAGATCGTTACTGCGCATGACAACTTTTCTCGCCTGTTTCTACCAGGAAGAAGTAGCTGTTTGTTGAAGTCTGTAAATAGGAGGCCTGTTTGGTGTCACCCCAATGACTGATCACTTGTTGCTCATGGAAGAAGCATCAAACTATCACTATTCACTCCTTTTTGGTCTAAAACTACCTTGTTATCATCTGTATTTGTGTTTTATTAAAATATTTATGTCTGTAAGCATAAGGAAGCTTTCAGGAAAGTGTCAGTCCCACAGAGCGGCCCCTGTTTGGGGTTGGAGGGCCCCTCCAGGGCCCAGAAGCAGCCGCCTGTATTTCCCTAACCACAAAAGCATCCCACTTCCTCATCCAGCCTTCCCTCCCCAGCTGTGTTTCTGACTTTCTCCTGTTGGACGGGGAGGAAAGTTCATCACGCCTTGCTTTGCTTTAACGCCGTTCTGCTTTGATCCTGACGGGAAAAGGGGGATTATGGGCTAAAGGGGAAGAAAGTTTGTGCTGAAGGAGAATAAACTGCTGTCTAAAAGATTAAAAAGGACAGACACTAAACAATAAAGAGATCAGATAACATCAGCCATCTTATTAGGATTTACAGGATACCAAAGTTCTTATTTTACCACTAAAAATATTGATGTTTTTGTCCCAATAACTGCAATTTTGGCTCACAGAGCAGCTTTGGGAGCAGTCACGAGCCTCCCAGTATCTGCTTACATGTTTTCTTTTACACGTAACTGAATGAATGATCTGGCCTGGTGAGATTCCAGCGATTTCTCCGCTCCAAACCTGCCTCACGTTATCAGGCGGAAAGGCCGCCGTCAAAAGTCCAGGGACATCAGACGCTCTCTCAGGACTGTTTTCCATGTTTCTGCTCACAAGTAGATGATCATTTTTCTTTAGCTCTTTGTTAAATTTTTTGAATAAATGGCAGAATAACTAAATGTTTCCTATAGAAGAGTTATTTTTAAGCCTCACAATCGTTGCATAGTCGATATTTGATGATGGGAATCAGGTTTTAGTGTATTTTTATGACTTTTATGGCTGACGGTAAATGTGGAGCATTTCTGCTGGTTTTATGATTGTTATACTTTGTCCCTGCAGTGGTTCCCCCTAACCATTCAAGAAACGTATACATCCTTTAAGAAGTAAACATGTTTTTAATTAAATGTGTTCATCAAATAGCACAATGTTGTTGTTTTTTTTACAGTTAAAAACTATAGAAATGAGAGGAAAACCATAAAAATAAAAACTCAGATTAGGGACTGTTTCTATAGCATCCAGTTAATCAGCACTTTTGCTGTCTCACCAACACTTTGTGCCGTTTTCTTGGATTATTTTGTGGCTCAAAATGAAAATGATGGCTAAAGCCCAGCATCTTCATCCAGAGTCTTCATCGTGTCTGCACCTCATGTGGATCCACAGCTGCACAGTCCTGGTTACGCATTAATCAATGCTTTTAACTGGTTAACTAAAGAAGCTGCAGAATATCCTCCTAAAATGATTAGTTTGTAATTCAACGTTAAGTAACTAAACAGTGACTTCAAAAATAAGAACAATATTGAAATGTTCTCCTGTTGAGAACAGCTTTGGGTTGTTTCTCAAGAGTCATTCTGTTGATTGTATCTCCCATCATAACCTTTAATGACTTCAAAAATAGATTTAGACTGAAATTCCTCACAACTCAAAGTCCCAGGAGCCTCGGGGGAAGCTGTCAGTTGAACTTCTTTATTGTGAATAAACCTGGGGGGGCACTAAACCACCTCCCAGGTTTACTGAAGCAGTCCAGTGCTGCATTATTTTGACAGGTCAAATAGAGTAAAAAACACCAATGAAACATTCCTGATGGTGTTTGGTCCTCAGGAATAAATGTGAAGATGTTTGTTTTCATGATGACGCTTTGCTTTCCTAAAGTAAAAAGTGCGTCTGCAGGTGTGACGGTCACAGGTGAGCCTCAGAACACAAATGGCTCTCACCTGAATTCACATAACCAGTTGACGCTGCTCCTTCCTGCTGGTCTGTCAGCATTACTGAGGAGGCCGTTCACCTGAGCGGCTCACTGCTGAAAAGTTTCACTTCCTGTTATGTTGAAGAAAACTTTATTGAAACGCACGGTTCTCCACAAATGTCTTACAGGAGTTGGTGTGCGTCGACCCACTGCTCACAGTGAAGTTGCTGGACTTAACGTCGTGTAGAAAAAGTGCCATACGAGGGTCAGGATGCCTATTCCTCCCCCACCTCCTCCACCTGGACCCCCACCTCCCCCAGCTTTCAATGAGGTTTCTGTTTGTCTTTATTCATTTATTGTTTTTTCTAGTCGTCATCATACATCCCCATCTATTGCCAAATAATTAAAAATACTTTTCTTGGTGAAGCTATGACCATTGACTGTATATGAGAACTGGACTGAGTGACGCCTCCCCCCTTTGCATTCCAAACAGGAAGTACCTGCTGGCTCCATGAAGCTAAAGTCCCATAGACCTCTATAGATAAATAAACCCTCTGTAACTCAGTTAATCTATTTTTTTTAACATATTCTTGATAATCCTCTGGTTTCCATGACATTTTTTCTGTAGTTTAAGTCATTGAAGTTATAAACGGACCAATCTGATGCCTCAATAAAAGTAGGTGGAGCCTACTGTCACACTCAGTCCAGTCCTGATAGACAGTCAATGGATGAGCCTGATGGAGATGGCGTCCTGCGGCGCAGCGTCTCCCTGAGCATCAGGAAAGTTAAATAAGTCCAGAGTTTGTGCGGAGCGCCGTGTTGTCACGGGTTCTCCCGTCTCAAAGATGTGACTATATGTTGACCTCCCCCCACAGGCCAACAACAACCCCCCCAAGCTGAATCAGGGCGGGGCCAAAGGCAGAGGAGCGCTGCTGTCGGACATCCACAAAGGCGCCAAGCTAAAGAAGGTGGTGGTGAATGACCGCAGCGCCCCGATTATAGAGAGTGAGTAGCAGCAAACGCAGAATTCATGCTACAATATTTCTGCTTTGGGTGATTATTATGGGATTGTGTAAAACAGCGGATTATTTGCCAATAAAGGGATCTCCCTATCCCTATCCAAGGGATCTCCATTTCTCTACATGTGTTTGAGTCAAACCTTTGAAAGCATCGCACAACAGAACAGATGGAATTCAATTCAATTCATTTTTATCTGTATAGCCCAAAATCACAACAACAGTCGTAATAACATCTGAATTTTTTAGAAACAAGGGCTCTTTAAATTGAATTTAAAGAGCAACCTGTAGTTTTCTGGAAATCGTTGACCTTATCTCTGCTTTGTCAGAATCTGGCGGCGGTGGCGGCGGAGGTGGTGGCGGCGGAGGAGGAGGAGGAGGAGGAGGAGGGAGCAGTGGTGGAGGTTTTGGAGGTGGAGGACCAATGGGAATGGGAGGACTTTTTCAAGGAGGTGTGCCTAAATTACGGCCCGTTGGAGGTAAAGATCGTGATCTTTTCTTTCCCCTTTTCAGATTCTTCAGATTTAGATTGAGGTTTTCTTTGAGTTAACGGCGCCTCCTGAAGGTTAAGATGAGTCTCATAAATACTTCAAATGCTCTGATTCACAAGGTCGACACGATTCAAGTGTCTTTGGAAAAAAAAGAATATTTGGTTCTAAAAAGGCTTCTTATAGTTAGACATTTGAATGACTAACAAAGTATCAACTTTATTAGTTAATACGACGGAGTTTTAGGGCCACGGTGAGGAAAAAAAATTCTGGCCAACATGACGAAATTAAAGTCAGGTCGACTTTAATCTCGTCATGACGAGAAAAAACTCGACACAAAGTTTCGAGAAAAAACTTGTCGTGTCGAGATAAAAGTCGAAATAAAGTTTCGAGATTAAAGTCGCAATGTTGCGCGAGAGCAGTAAAGCTGAGTCTTTCAGGAGTATTCAGTGTTATGGCTAATGTTAGTGAGCCAGTGGCTTATTTAAGAGTTTACGACAGAGTTTTATGGCCACCAAAAACTCGTAAATTTACGGGAAAAAATTCATAGATTAAAAAGGAGAAAACACCGAAGTTGTCTGTTTATCGGAGCCTATCTTGAAGATGAAATATCTTGAGCCTTTTGTGAAGCTTTATTTCCGGATAATAGGTTTAAAACAAAAAGATTCTGAACCTTTTAGCGACTCAAAATCAGATTATTTTCCGTGTAGCAGTCTTTCCGGGGTTCAATGTCAGTAAAGCGGAGTTTCATCTGTAAAATAAGGAGCTCAGAGAAATGTTTGGGTATAGAAGATGGCTGCATCCTTTATTTTCCTTTTCATTCACATATCCTGAAGTTCATCTGTTAAATTACGTCATGGACCTGTCATCCGATCACCAATGCGGAAGTAAACAGTGTTACATACGCCCCCTCGTGCAGATGAAGCGACCCGTTTGATCATTAAAAACAAAGATGAATGAAAATAGTCTGTTATATTAGCATTACAACGTTGAAAATGGCAAAAAGTGCTGCTCCTCAGACGGAAGCATCACACAAACATGGAGATCTTGTCTTTGGTGGAGGAAGAAAGGATTCAAGCGGACAGCTGCGGGGACACCCGATGGCTTGATCGGGCTGCAGTGATCCTGCAAACCAACCATCAATAAATAAAACTTTAATGAATCGTAAATCAATCAAATGAGCCTCCAGACATTTGGAACATTATCAATAAACATTCAGCTCACCTGTTCAACTACGTTTAGTCGGTCTGCTCTGCTGCTGCACGGTGTTCACCTGCTGCTCTGCATGACGCTCACTTCCACAATAATCTCGTAAATTTACGAGTTTTTTTTCTCTTGCGCGCAACATTGCGACTTTAATCTAGAAACTTAATTTCGACTTTTATCTCGACACGACGAGTTTTTTCTCGAAACTTTGTGTCGAGTTTTTTCTCGTTATGACGAGATTAAAGTTGACATGACGACTTTAATCTCGTCACGTTGGCCAGAATCTTTTTTCCTCACCGT
Organism: Oryzias sinensis; assembly: GCA_037389245.1. Classification (NCBI taxonomy): domain Eukaryota; kingdom Metazoa; phylum Chordata; class Actinopteri; order Beloniformes; family Adrianichthyidae; genus Oryzias; species Oryzias sinensis. The sequence continues at coordinate 37,275,730 of CM074490.1, forward strand.
GGCCCTAAAACTCCGTCGTAAGTTAAACATATAGATTATGTTCAGAAAAAGTTGCAAAAGAACAGTTTTTTTGTTACATCTTATACTTATAGATTGGTTTTATTTTCTTAAGACTTGAAAGTTTGTCATCCGTCACTAATGATCTGTTTTCCTCTGATTTGTAGTTTAGTTTTTGCGTTTTTATAGTTTGTAGTTTCCTTATGATTGTCCTAAATCAAAAGGTTCTTTATATTTTAGTTTTAATGAAAGAAGTCATGAAGTCCTGCTTGAAAAATCTCAAATCTACATCAAACGCTTTATTATTTTTCTTTGAAAGCCTCTTTTTTTCTTGAGAAGTTATTTCCAGCGGCTCTGGCGCACGAAGAGCTTAAATTATGAATGAAAGCGGTTATTTTGACTCAACATCAATATAAAATATTCATTGTTAAAGTCTGGTGCTTAAAGGGAACTTTGCAGCTTTAATTCCTTTCCTTTGCGTTTGTTTTTGTCTGAACGTTTAAAGAAAATGTACAGAAATGAAAATCCAGACTGAAAATGGCGGTGAAAGTAATGCTGCATTCAGGTAATGCTGCATTCAGGTAATGCTGCATTCAGGTAATGCTGCGTTCTCAGCGGGTTTGAGCGCCACTTTCAATGAAAAGTCCACGCCAACAGACGTATATGTGCAGTTTGGGGTTCCACGTTCAAAACCTGTCCGTCCGCGCGTCATTACCCAAGTTTCTCAGTCCGTGTTCAAGTTCGAGGAACAAAACGTGTGGCGACTGGGCGCATCGGTTGACCTTTGACCAATCAGGACTCTGGATTGGGAGTGACGTTTGGATCCTTGTCAAACATGGAAGTGCCAACCGGTTGAATGAAGGAGAATTGAATAATCGCGGTTTGGGTCCGGCTGGAATTCTACGACACCAAAGCCTCACGCGACTCCCTAACTCCTGAAACTTTTCAGTGCAGGACTACGAATTAAAGCAATTCAGACACCATGTTGTTTTTTTAAGGGTGAATATGACATCATCGATTTCATGAAGTTAAAATCTCATTGATTTGAGCGTTTTGCTCATAAATGAGTCCACTGTCTTATGAAGATTAAAGGGTTTTAAAAAATTAAAAACAAATTTCTGTCAAAAACTGTTCAAACGCAATGCATTGTGGTCTATATTTGCCTGTTTAGTGAGCATCGATGCTCACTGGTTTTTCACAGAGACTTCTGGGAAATTTCTAGGGCACTAGGATTTTGGAAGTGTAGATTCGGACAGGACTGGAAAATGGCGAACGCCCTATGAAGTGAGCAGGGAAGGAATTGGGACACAGACTAAACCCTAAAATATGGGAATAGAGCTGTGAAAGAGAAAACCTGGAGAGAGATTCACCAGATTTAAACCGCTTTGACATTTCACACCAAGACTCCTCCAACTGTAGGTCCATGCTCTACCAAAGAGTAGTCCCGTACGAACACCACATGTGTTCAAAAACCCACGTTCAGCCCGTTCCTGAACATATCAGTGTGGACGTACCAGAAAAGTAGAAGCTCCGCCCCCCTGTGTTTGATGTCTGCATGATTCTCCGCCTCTCTCCTCCTCCCAGACGGTCCGGTTGTTGGTTCCCTCGGCAGATCCGCCCTCAAGCCGCCGGGATCCCGGCCTGCCGCTCCTCGCCCCCCCACGGGTCGCTCCAGCTCCCCCACCCCACCCAACAAGCCCTCGTCAACGGAGCCCCAGCGGTCGCACCGCCCCTCCCTGCCAGACATCTCCCACTCCCACAACAGCAGCTCCTCCGGCGGGATGAAGCACAGCACATCTGCCCCGCCGCCCCCTCCCCCCTTCAACAGAGGAAACCGCGGCAACGCTCCTCAAGCACCTGCTTCAAGAGAGAAACCCCTCCCACCAACGCCGCAAAGAGCTCCGGCGCCGTCGAGTACGGCGAGGCCCCCGTCGTCCTCGAGCAGACCGCAGCCCAGCGGCTCTCATGCTCCTCCCCCTCCTCCCCCTTACAGACCTCACCTGTCAGGTGGGGTCTCAAACGGGCCCTCCGACGTGGACGGAGGGGGGGCCCCCGAGCTCCCGCGGAGACACAACTCGCTGCGTAAGAAGCACTCATCAGGGGGGCGGAGTCAAGCCCCACCGCCCCCCCCTTCTCCATCCTCCCAGCAGGGCAGCCGGCCACCGCCGCCCGCCAGAGAACCACCTGGACGCAGAGCAGGTATGAACGTGGTCTCACATACGCACACACACACACAGACACACACACACGCACACACACGCACAGACACACATGCACATACACACACACAAACACACCCACACATTCAGACGACAACCATCTGAATTCCTCTGGTATTCACATTTGTCGAGGGACTCTTTGCCTCCAGGTTGTCATAGAAACGCGGCCTCAGTTCCATCCGGCGTGGAAACGTTTGTAACTCCAAACTCGCCAAACTGGAACTGACGTGTTACCTGTAATGGGCAAACAAACGATTGTCCAGGTTCCTCTGCATTCCTGAAGTTTTCTGGAATATTCCAGCTTTCCTCGTCTCTCGTTCTGCCTCCAGCTGACATCAAACTGCAGCTGCTGATCAGCTGGTTTTGTAAAATCAATATTTGTCGACTGAACCCTGGAGATTTATTTGTTTGTTTTTCCTGTTCTCTGAAAAACAGGATTAGGTGACGAGTCACAACCATTGACTGTATCAGAAACCTGGACTGAGTGTGACATCATCCATAGAAAATTGTTTACTTTCTCCTCAAACCAAATGAAGTCACTTCAGCCGCCATGTTGGAGTCTGATGACATCAGAAAGCACTGATTGGTCCGAGCCGGTCTGAGTTTCTATGGTGACCACTGTTACCAGCTTGCTGGAAGGCCACGCCCCTTCTACTTGAAGGCAGGCTACAGAAAGTCAGTCAGTCGCTTTGAATGTTCCGCCTACGTTTAATGAAGCATCTGATTGGCCAGTTCATAATTTAAATAACTTGAAGTACAGAAACGAATCATGAAAAAGGGGAATCATAGAGATTATTTTAAAGGTGTCAGACCCTGAACGGTTCTTCTGACCAACAAAACCGAGTAACAGCTGTTTGGTTCTCTATAGACGTCTACAAGATTTTAGCGGCCACTTCCTGTTTGGAACACCAGGGGGCGGGGCCACCCAGTCCAGTTCTCACATACAGTCAGTGGTCGGTTCAGAGCTGACTGGAGCTCAGACTTGATCTGTATTGACATCACTTTTATTTCTAACAGACCCCCTAAGATTGAATAAATCCCAGAAAACGTTTTCTAATCCAGATTGAAGTATTTTTCTTCTGTTGACAGACGTCGTGTCATCTGCCGCTTCTCAGTGTTAAATTGGGACTTTGCTTTTTATTACCAGAACATAATTATCTGTTTCTAGAATGATCCCTTTTTTATTTATTAAGAATTTACAGCAGAAAAATTCTGAATTACAATTAATTATTTCCTTTTGATAAATAAAATACTTTTTAAGTCAAAGCAACAAAATCTGCCAGAAGCACCAATTTATACACGAATGCAACAGTAAAAATGTGACAACAATTATTAAAATATAAACCCCCCAAGGATTAAACTGACTCGACCAACTGTCAGTATCCTTCCAAACCCAGATACTTAAGCTCCTCCCCCTTGAAAGGATTTTCAATAAAATGACATAAATTCGTCCAGAATGAATCAGCTATGAATAAGTGATTAATGTGTCTTTAGTTTCATCAGGTCTCTGGTCTTTCAGCTGTCCGGTTCCCCTCTCAGAGAAAGACTTCTTCCACTCTTGAGGTTCATCGTTTTCTGGATTCTAATCCTGAACTTTTTTTCTTTTTTCTGGTCACAGTCCCCCCGGCCCCCCCTCCCAGCTCTCGGAACGGCGGCCGGGATGCTCCTCCTCCCCCGCCTCCGTACCGTGGCCACAGCTCCGGAGGCTCAGAGTCCCAGATCCGGGTGGGGAAGCCTCCTCCCCCCGTCTCCTCCTCAGCTCCACCATCTACCAGAACGCCAGCGGGGCCGCCCCCTCCTCCTCCACCCATCCGCAACGGTCACTCCAGCTCCTCCTCTTCTAGACCAAACACAGGTGAGTCCCGCCTCCATCCCTCCGTCCACGTGGCGTTGGGGACACGGAAAGCAGGAATGGATTCTTCCGTTTTTCCCACGACTTCATCAAAGGCAAATCTGTGTGAAAATGGCTGCTGCTGTTGTTCAGTGGAACTAGTTTGTTTAGGATGTTTCTGTGATGCAGGCGGCTGTTCAAAGATAAGCAAACCACCTCCTGCTCGTATGCAAAAAGGCGCTTTGTTTCCTGATTACCAGGAACGCAGCTCCACGAGTCTCCAGGCCGACACGCCATGAAGCTCAGGAGACGAACCGCCATCGAGGCGGACGAGCCGGAGGTCAGGGGTCGTTTTGACCCTGAGACTGAAACAAACAAACAAAATCTGAATTTTTTTATCTCAGTTGACAAAAATATTGATTTGTTCACTCGTTAACATTATTGCATCTCTTGAAGACTATTTACAGTAAAAAATAAAACCAAATAGTTTCTGAAATGAGGACAAAGTTAAACCAAAGAAAATTGAGTTGAAACCAAAGACTCTGTGTTGGATTTTAGCCGTAAGCTGAGCTGCTGCGTTTCTGAAACTGGACTTTTGCGTAGAAACCTTCATTTCTTTGCATGTTTCTGCTTCAACCGGCTGAACGTTTCAGTTTTCAGGCAGACGAATCTCTGCGTAGCATCGGCAGAAGCCGGTCTCATCCCCACGTTGTCCCCGGCGTTTGTCTCCGTCTTGTGTTGAGGATTGAAACAAAGGTGGCGTTTCCTCCAGAGGGGGACGCTGCAGGAACCCCTCCCCTCACAGCCGCGCCCACGGCGTGCAGATTTGATGGTCCTGCAGTCGCTCCAAACGCTCACCTGTTAAAATTCTTTGATGCTTTCATATTTACATGTAGTGTCAGACTTGAAGGTCGACTGCGCAGCCTGTCTGCACGCCCTCTATGCGCAGTCTTTCCGTCTGCGCTGTCAGGCATTTGTCTGCGTCTGAATGCGTCTGAATGTGTTTGTAGTTAAATGTGGCTGTTGGCCATTCCAATTCAATGCTGTTTCTTTCATTTTGTAATAACTTATAAATAAACTTCCTAAATGTCTGGAAGTCTGAAATGCAATTTATGCTTAAATCCATATTAAGTTTAAAAAAAAAGAAACTCTGGAATCTTTGGCTGGAAATGATTCCTTTGTGATCCAACACAAAATAAACTGTAAACCGGATTTCATCATGAAGAACTGTTGGATCAGACTCTCATGTTTGCGTTTGTTGTCCTCTCATGACAGCAAGGTTAGAGCTGCTGTCACACTAACCCAGTGCATCATGGGAGATGTAGTGGAATAGTGCAGAAGCCGGACAGACTCGTGTCTTTAAGCTTCATTATTTCTTACACTTTTTACTCCGTTTGACACCGGATGCTGCAAGACGCTACACAGCTGAACGCCACTGTTGGCGGTTCTTTTAGTCGTAACTGAGAGACGTTCAGGAAGTGAAGTATTGAGCCACGTCTGATTGGTCAGACTGATTACATATTGATAAACCTCCTAGACCAGGGGTCGGCAACCGACGTCTCCGCTCTTTCATGCCTGAGCTGCGGCTCTCTGTGTTTTTGTAAAATAACTATCATGTTCTACGATTGTCGTGGTGCCTTTAACACACTCTGGTAGCGCGAACTGTCAGGAGGAAGAGAGCAGCGTGAACGCGTGGAGGGGGCGTGTCTGCAGCTGTGAACGCGGACCAGAGTCTGTTATGGGATGGAAAGATTTCCTGGAAAGAAAGTTAGTGGCAATCTCGTAGCGGACACATGAGCGCCAAAAAAGCCTTTTTTTCCCCTTAGACTAAAACTACCCATTTCTGTGTAAAATTAATTAAATTTGCGTTTGGGCCCCCTAATATCCTGTCAATCTGTTGCTGCGATGACCGTATGTTGTGCTGTCTGTGTAGAACATGCTGGAGAGGGGGAAAACAACGAACAGGTAGAGAGGCGGGGCTTAGATTCACCACTTATCATTCCAGACGCCAAACAAACTAACAGCTGCTTCATCCATAAAATTAATATAATTTATTGGGTTTACTGAATTTACAGAAAAAAATAAATAGGAGTCTGCATCAAAGTGAATCTGTTTCCATCATCTTAACTCTGGTTGTTTGACAGACAGAAAAGTCTGTTTAAGGTTGTGGAAAATGGACAAAAGATCAAAGGAAACATCACGCTCATAAAGAATAAACATGATTAAAATCAATAATTAAATAATCATCCTGAAAACATTTTTAATCAATACAAGTATTGATAGATGAACTATCACGATATATCTGCAAAAACATTTTTTCTAACAGCCCTGTGCTTTCATTTCTGTGGGAAACTGATCCAAATGGCTCTTTGAGAGGTTCAGGTTGCTGACCCCTGACCTGGACTGATTGGTGGAGACAGTTTAAGGGGGAATCTTCCAAAAACAGAGCAGGCTCAGTCATGGTGGAGTCGTTTCTGGAATAGAAATCAAGTAAACATTCATTCACTCGTCCACCTCCTAATTCGTCTGTTCCCTGTTGGGGTCACGGGGCTGCTGGAGCCTATCCCAGCCCCCTCCGGGAGAAGCCAGGAGATCAGTCGCCAGTCTGTCGCAGTCAAACACAAAAGTCTTGTCTAATCTTTCATAATCCTAACTATTCTGGGTGAAACCTTGTTCTGTTTGGATGATCACAGAGCTGACGCTCGGGTCTTGGGAAATGTTCTTAGACATTTCTGACGCCACACGGGATGAAGAACTCTGCTTTAAACTAGGGGTGTTGGAAAAATCAGTCCACCGATATATCGAGATATTTGGCAATGTTTGTATTGGTTCAAAATGCTGTCGGGACGATAATTATTTGATTTTTTTTCTGAGTCCTTTAGCGTCTGACTCTGTTTTCCACCTGAACCTTGTTAAAACCTCATCATTTTTCTGAATAAATCTGCTGAGTCAGCTCCGTTTTCTGTTACTTAATGTTATTTTATTTTTGTTTGTTTTCCTTCTTCAGATGAATTTGAAGCCAAGTTTGTTTTTCACCCAATTGAAGAGCTGCCTCCTCCGGACGACTACAAGCCCTTCAGCAAGGTCTACCCCAGCAAAAGCAACAAAGGTACGAGTCCCGCCGCCGCCCAGTCGGGCTTTGATGAAAGGAACCAGATGGATCTGAAGCTCCGCCCCCTGACCTGGTCTCCAGCTGTCCTGCACTGGTTTATTCTGTTTTGCTGAACACACCTGGTGCAGGTAAACAGCAGGAAGTAGTAGTGCAGGGAGAGCTGGAGACCAGGCAGGGTGGTGGGACTCCTGGACCACATGAAGGATGGCTGTTTCCATCATGAACCATTCTGGCGCCGCCCCTTTTTTTGATATTTGGGCCGGTTGACCAGCAGTGACCTCCGTCTTTTGTCCCGCCCCCAGCTATGCTACGAGGAGCCCCTCCGGCGCCGCCGGTCATGAGGTGAACGGACCGGAGCTCAGGACTGTACTCCACGGCGGGTGGAGGAGGGCGGGTAAAGAAACGCTCAGATTAGACATTCCTACACTAACACTAAAGCAGCACCCGGACGCTGGGCGCCCAACAGCACGCCGACGTTTGATGCTCCGTACCTGGACGGGGAAACGAGGAGCCCGCTCCACCTCAGCGACCCCGCCGGCTGACGGGATGCCAAGAAATTCCTTTTTGTACTTCAGGTCCAAACTCCAAACACACTTCCTGATCTGTGCGTCATTCCAGCTGTTTTGATAACCTGATTCTTTGCTTTTTGTTCATGAAAAGAACTTTTTGTGTTCCATTTGTTGTATTTTTTTGGTGTCAACCTTGATGTTTGTGGGGAAAATAATCAACACTACGAATTTCCAGCAGACTAACTCGGTCAGGTCCTTCTCCAGACGTTCTGGTGGTTTCGGTTGATCCGGTCTGGTTGCCGACCGTCAGGGAAGCTGCAGCCGACTGGCTGGTTTTGTTTTTTTCTTTTTCTTCTGTGTGCCAAACGCAGCGGAGTCCCGTGAACGGTGACGACGGCGTCGTGTTCCTGATTTTTGAGTTTCTCTCGATGGTGGACGAAGCGTTGAGTTGGGAAGTGTTTGTTTTTTTTTACATTTGGAGAGGGAACGTTTCCTGTTAACTGACATTTGTTGAACTGCTAAGCAACACTGTGCTGAATCCAGACTTGATTCACTTTGATGTAAGACGAGAACTGATTTAAAAAAAGCAAAGAATGTTCTCCGTTTCTGCAGATCTGCAGCTGATGAGTCTGTGATTCAGCTGCAGATCTTCAGAGAACTTCACGACATTCGCAGACGCCTTGAGGAAGCCGAGTGCTGCTGGAGGAAGATTCAGGAGGATGATAGATTGCTATGCAAAGGATGAGTTTGTGTTGATTGTAGAGAAAACAGGTAAAAAAAAACACTTAAGTGCCACAGAAACTGGTAACGAATAGATGGATGTTTATTTTTCAGAAGCCACACTATGACACTAATCATATCCACTCTGAAAGATGCTGTTTGGGGTCAGTTTGCTTCTTCTCAGTGACGCAGCGCCTCCTGCTGGTCGATGCCTTACATCGCTCTGTCGTCTCTCGGTGGTACCAGTGCTTTTATATTTTTGTTTTTTTCAGGGGGAATATGGTGACAAAGTAAATAAGAAATGACTCTATATGAAGATGCAA